>CM035442.1:46099159-46671659 GCA_020310875.1 Ceratopteris richardii | reverse complement strand
AAATGTGTGTGCACGCACGTGTCTGTGTGTGCGCCCTGCCGGAACACGCTTGCATATTTGCTGAGCGTCTACATAGTACAGACTGAAGCGTGCTTCTGCTTGAACATCGTTTTCATGTTATGGGCTATGGATGGCTGTCAATGATCAATGCTTTTCCCTGAAATTGTGCTTGTGTTCTAACATATCACGTATTCAGCGGAGAAGCATGACGGTAGGAACTAAATGGTGGGCAATGCATTCTCCCATGGAAGGCGGCGGTACGGAGCGTTTTGTAGTGTGACATCAGAGATTACAACTTGGTCGTCGACCGACATAGCGGTCATTCTAAACGATGAGGGCAAGTACGGGGGAAGAGGTGGATTGACTAATCGGAAAGGACAGCTGCAGGGAGTAGCTTCGGACTTCTGATCTATGGTTCTCCAAAGCGTCAGCCATGAGGAAGCGCACGAGGAACTGAGCTTTGAAATATGGAATGCGAGATGAATGGATCTGCAAAATCTTCTCATTGCATATGAGATGACGTTCTCTGAAGGATCGAAATGCCTGATGCTGCCGACATGACAGTTCCCAGAAGATAGGACCAAGGACACGTTGATGCTGGAGAGCTCTTTCGGACCCTCGCCGCCTCTCGTGCAATTGGTGCGTGACGGAGATGAAGACAAAACGTACAGAAGGCACGGCATAGGGCCGTTAGTTGGTATTTCGGGAGCCACAAGCTTCGTCGCCAATTCCCTGTCATTTCCAAGCTGTACTATGAAATCAAACCCCCTTTGCACGATTGTACACACCATCAGCTGCTTGGAGGAGACAACAGCACATGATGCTTATCACCCTTCTATCTTTTTCTTTGCGTTCCATTCCTCTGTGTCTGTGCAGGAAGTTGGACTATTTTCTGTAATGTAGGTACAATACATCAGAAAAGAATACACAAAATCAATCCCTGTACTAGAAGATGGGTGTGAGTGTGTTTGTAATTTGCTGTTGTATAAAAAGCAAAAAGCAAAACAGAAAGAAAAACTCTTCAGTGTTCCATGGGCAATATATCCCTTCTTTTATGGGTTCATTTTGCTGGTCATGGCCATCTTTGATGGTTTGGCCAAAAATAACTTAAAGATAATAGCAGAATGTGACAAAGATGTAGGAGAATAATAAAGTTTACTTACTATTTTAACAAAATCGAAAGATTTGGCAGCCAGTTAACCCGTCCAAAATTGTCCTTATGCTTAACAACTAACGAATTTTATCTGTAGATAAAACGCTTAATGGTTCTTGAACTTTTAATGCAAGGATTGTACAAGTTGTACATAATTACATCCTATAATAAGCTCCAAGATCTCTCTAATAATAAACTACGAAACACTCCTCGAAAACCCCAATAAAGCTTTCTAGCAGATTTTTTTTTTTTCAAAGTACAAAGAATGGAACACACACTCACACACCCAACCTTGTAAGGTAGAAGCACCCATCTCTAAGAAACTTTTAGATACATGATCAATCAAAACTTGAACTCAGGATTTCCTCCTTAAAACTCAAGGTGTCAAACCACTTGGTTATGCGGGCTTGGAGAATTTCTAGCAGATATTACTCTCATAACTAGATTTTTGCAGAACATGGCCTCCGATTATGACCCTCTTCGTGTTCACAACTACAGCCAGATATTACTCTTTTCAGTAGTTTTTTGCAAAACATCGCCTCCTACTATGACCATCTTCATCTTCACAACGACACCCATTCTTCGTTGCAGAACAGCCAAAAGATTTCTTACTGTTAGGTCTAACAGGACCTCCAATCATCATGTCCTAGCTTTGTCATTCAATGAGAGTCACCAATCCATTCTACCGTTGACGCAAGTGTTTGACTTGAACCATTAATTGGAGTCCTTTTACCATCTTATACCGTTATTTGACAGTCTTGCAAATACATTCAATTAAATGAATTGCATTCTCCTTGCTTTTTCGGATGCCCACTAATCTCATCAATTTATGGAGTCTATTGCACTCATGATAAAGAGAGCTCAATTTTCTTTAATGTGAAGCAAATTGTTTAATTGTCTTCTCCTCCTACTCTCTCCATAGATTACAAAAGTTATTTTACTCTTCATACTGTTCTTTGTTATAAATAAAACTTGTTCAAGCTCAATGGATGAGTTTATCTCAATGATCGAATTTCCTTTAACGAAAAAAAAAAAGGAAACTTCAAAATGTCTTCTACTCATACTTGATATTTCCAATATGTTGATATCATAATCGGAAACTATCTATCTTGATGTTCATTAACCACCGCAACTCATGGGTTAAAATTGCACATTATTGTAAATTTTCAAAATCACTTTGAAAACAACATAAAATCTCCATACGTGTAGTATCCAAGAATCACCTAGTAGAAAGGTAATCTAGAATGCAGTGTAGAGCTAGAGAATCCAGGTGTTAGTATTGAATCATCCAATGAGATCTATGATAGCTAGAATTTAGAATTTTAATACTAGATTATAGGTGATTGCCAGATGGGATGGACCGCGCCATCAATAGGAAGCATTGTGATTGCTGCGCAACTCCAACAGAGTGGTATCGAAGAAGAACTTGAATCCATCGCGATTGACTCAAGGGTACGATTGACAGGCGGGCATGATTGACAGAGAACTTGAATCCATCGCGACTGACTGACGGGCACGATTGACAGAGCATCGATTGACAGTAGTGAGCAAGAAGAACTTGAATCCATCGCGATTGACTCAAGGGTACGATTGACAGGCGGGCACGACTGACAGAGAACTTGAATCCATCGCGACTGACTGACGGGCACGATTGACAGAGCATCGATGGACAGAAGTGAGCAAGAAGAACTTGAATCCATCGCGACTGACTGGTGACGCGAGCACTTGAATCCATCGCGACTGACTGGCAGGTACGATTGATAGAGAATTTGAATCTATCGCGACTGACTGGCAGACACGATTGACAGAGAACTCTACTTCAAGGCATCCGGGAGTGCTTCCATCGCGGGGCCTCGTTCGTGTTTGACTGGGGGTCCTCTCG
This sequence comes from Ceratopteris richardii, assembly GCA_020310875.1. Taxonomy (NCBI): domain Eukaryota; kingdom Viridiplantae; phylum Streptophyta; class Polypodiopsida; order Polypodiales; family Pteridaceae; genus Ceratopteris; species Ceratopteris richardii. The sequence continues at coordinate 46,668,624 of CM035442.1, read as the reverse complement.
GCTGTCTTGCAACCTCGCAGTCTTGGTTCATCGGGGACTGGTGGGTTTGGCGTGGTGGTTCTCTGTCTCCCGTCCTTTGCGCTCTCCTAGTTGGCTGTCCTTGCAGGTTTCATTTGTGAGCTTGCCCGTTCGAAGTTAAAGCCTAAAGCTCAAGCGGTAGTCATGGAGCCTCTAGAAGTTTTAATAAATGAGTAAATTACAAAATCAAGAAAAGAGATAGAAAAAGAAAGAAGCTTTAGAAATAAAAAAGGCAAAAGATTTCAAAAAAGGGGGAAGTGTTCGTGAAAAGGGAAGGATCATAAAGTGAAGGATCATGAGACTCCAAACTTAATGGGATAAAAAAAATAGAATTTAATTGAACTCGTTTGACTTTTCGTTTCAAGATTTCGGAGCTCGGAGTGCCCCTCTATTGTCATGGATTTGGATTTGGCGACCCCCTCCCTTGTGAGAAGTAACCTGGCCCCTCCTCCCAGGGGGACCGATAACCTGGCCTCTTTGTTGGAGGGGGGTTCTTGTGCCGCCCTAGGGGCCTTCGAGAGTGCTGAACCCCTTGGTCTCCCTCAGTAGATCCGCAATTCTGTCAACTCAGGAGGAGCTCAAGAAAGTTTGCCTCGTCGGCCAAATGTTCGGCCCTAGGCCCCCGCTCGAAATTGTGCGACAGTGGCTCCGCAACGAGTGGTTCCCCCGCGGGCTAGTTGTTTGTAAGTGTCAGTTCTTACCGGCAAGCCACTTGCTGCTTGTCTTTGAAAATGAAGATATGGCGTTTCGAGCCCTTAGTGTCGGAACTTGGCAACTCGGCCGGGCGACCCTGTGCCTTTTCAGATGGTCCCCTGATTTTACTCCCGACAAGTCGAAATCGCTTCGGTACCCTCTCTGGGTTGAGCTCCCTAACCTGCCATACTTCTTGTACAACGTGTGGGACATCGTCTCTCCTATCGGCAAGCCGTTGGCTTCACGCGAGGACATTGGTGGTCTCATTTATGAAGGTGCAAGACACTCGTTCAACGCTCGGTGGCACCCTCAAATCTGTGTCGAGGCTGACCTCAGTATGCCACTTCCATCGAAGATCAAGCTGGACTTGGGCGAAGGGGATGTATGGGAGCAAGACATCAGTTACAAAAACCTTCCCAACGCGTGCTTTCGTTGTGGCCAACAAGGGCACAGGATCAAAGATTGCCCTTTGAGACGTAAAAGCAAGCGAAATCAAGAAGCCCCCAAAAATGCTCAAGATGGAGTAGAGGAATTCAAGGGTCCCCTTAATCCAGAAGCTTATGCAGACGGGTTCATCGAAGTCAGAAGAAGAAGGAAAAGAAGCCCTAGGGCAACCTCTGAGCGAAACAACAAGTCAGTCACCCCCTCCAGCAACTTGTATTGCAATCTAGAAAAGGAAATCAACGAGTTTGACTACCCTGGTGGGAACCAACTCGAGGTGGACACCGACGTCAAAGGCCTAGAGATCCCGGACAGTAAAGAAACCTTGCAGGAGGGTTACACTACAAGCAAAGAAGACGGATTTACCACTAGCAACGAAGATAACATGGATAGTGAAAGCTCCATCATCGGATCGACTATTCCGGAAACGGAGCTGGAATCGGTGCCCTGTTCTTCCCAGCAGGAGACATCCCGCAAAGGAAAACAACCTATGGAGTTACCGTGGAAAAGCCCCCACAAGAACCTATTGCTAACTCGGGATCCGATCCGAGCAAAAAAGAAAGATGAACCCAAGAAAAGAAAGGACAAAGCTCCCTCCCGCAAAGAGGGATTACAACGACAATGATCATCATCTCGTTAAACGCTAGAGGGCTAACCGACCCCTCAAGAGCGACCATCATTGGTCAATGGCTTCGCGACATTAGCCTAAACCCAGATTTTATATGTATCCAAGAGATTAAAATTGACGGAGAAGACCTCCAGAAACGGCTTAGACATGTCTCCTCGACCCATGTTTGGATTTCAACGGCGCATCAGCGGGGGTCCGGTGGAACGGTAATTGGTATTAATCAACGCTGGTTTGAGAAGCTTGAGAACTCCACTGAAGATGATTGCCATCGATGGATTGCTGTTTCTTTCGGTGCTCCCTTATGTTTCACCTTAGTTTCTTTGTATGTCCCTAACGGGGAGTTAGAGAGACTTAACACTTGGGCCTCCTTGGACTCGCTCCCCCACAACGTGCTTATTTGTGGTGACTTCAACATGGTAGAGGACCCTATGGACAGATGGATGGGCAAGGGCAGGGTCATCGATAGTCGGGAGAAAGAAACGTGGGACAGAACTAAACTACACTTGGACTTGGTCGAATTCAAAGACTCGAAGGGCTTTTCCTGGTCAAATCTCCAAGCAGGTGAGGACCTGAGGAAAGCTAGACTTGATAGATGCTACATTTCTCAGAGTTTTAATCATCAGTGGGGCCACCCCTCCCTCTCGCAACGCACCGACCTCACCATCTCTGATCACTACCCGATCGTCATCACTTTTCAACCCCCCACCAAGATCCGTAAGGCTCCGTGGTTCCATGCTAGTGTGCCCTCCTTCTCTCTCCCCTCCATCCATCAAGCAATTTCTGATGTGTGGAAGGAGGCATTCGCCTCTGGCTTGTCCCCAGCCAAGTGTTGGAGAAGTGCGGTCGATAAGTCACGACAGATCATGATTAGATCCAGGAAGTTGCTTGAGACTGTGCGGCGGGCTCGGAGAGAAGCTCTATATCATAGACTCTGGAGGCTTGAGGAGGAAGTGAACAAAGGAAACTCTCAAGCCCAGAAAGGACTTCAAAAGATCAGAGCGATGCTGAGATACGAGGAAGAGATACAAAGGAAAAATTTGCAAATTTTCTTCAAGGAGTGGTGGGCTGGCAAAGCCGACAAACCCACCAAAGAGATGTGCCGTATCCTCAAAAGGAAACACAACAGAGAATCGATCCCCTTATTGCTAGACGCAAATGGCAATGTATGCAATACGGAAGAAGATAATTTTGGGATCATTGAAGGGCACTTCATGAGACTCCTGGGGACCTCAAACCCCCTCTCCCACCATAGAAGGGACTGTATGGCTGCCATATCTAGGGTTTCCCCCCACAGGATACCACCCAACCTTCACTCTCTGCTTCGTGCCTCTATCTCTGAAGCCAAAATCATTGAGGTCATTGATGCCCTCCCCTCAGGTAAAAGCCCTAGACCCGACGGGCTCACTAATGAGTTCTATAAATCCTTCAAGTTGGTGGTTGCCACCCCTCTTCGTTTGGTTTGGCAAGAGGCACTCAAGTTTGGCGCGCTTCCTTCTTGTCTCAACAATGGCATTATCAAGTTAGTACACAAAAAAGGGGAAAAGAACAAAATAGAGAACTGGCGTCCCATTACAATGCTCCAAACAGGATACAAGATCATCGCCAAAGTCATTGCCAACAGAATCTCTTGCCACTTGAGAGCGTGGTTAAGCGAGGACCAAAAAGGTTTCATCAAAGGCAGGTCAATTTTGGAAACCATTATAGATATCTGGGAAGGTCTTGAATTTGCAAATGAGTCTAAACAAGAAGTTGTTTTCCTCAAGATCGACTTTGATAAAGCCTACAACAGGCTAGAATGGGACTATATTCTACAGTCGCTACAAGATCTTGGATGTAGTCAGAAATTCACCAAGATGATCGCGACCCTTCTCGGAAACGCATCGACCCAAATTAACATTAACGGAAATCTTTCAAAGGTGATCAAACTGAGAAGATCTATCAGACAAGGGTGCCCATTGGCTCCCCTTCTCTTTGCCATTGCCACAGAAGGGCTTAGCAGGCTGGTGGAGCATCAGGTGGAAGCGGGTAACATTAAAGGCCTTCGTTTGCCGCATGACCACAGTCAGATCACCATGAGACTTTTTGCCGACGATATGAACGCTTTTGTGCACAATGATAGTACCAGCCTTGAGACGTTCTGGAAGTGTCTTGATACTTTTTGTGAAGCCTCTGGATCCATAATCAACCACTCTAAGACCGCCTTTAGAGCTATTGGTGGGCCACAGCCCGACCTTCTCATTGATCATGGCTGTCAAATCATTCCGCAGGGCCAAATTTTTTGGCTTCTTGGGATTCCCTTGGGGTTTGGCGTATCTATGGAACAACGGTGGAACTGGGTGCTTTCCAAACTCGAAAACAAGCTTAACTATTGGAGAGGTATGCAAATCAATCTTGCTGGTCGCGCTATGGTTATCAACACGTTCCTCTTATCATCTACCATTTATTTCCTTTCTTGTTGGAGACCGAAAGAGCATGATCTGTCCAAACTGGATAGTATTTGTAGAAACTTCCTTTGGACGGGCGACCACAATAGGAGGGGGTGCCTAAAATCAAATGGTCCATCTGCACCAGCCATACCTCAACAAAAAGTGGTGCCTATCATGGACGCGGCTTCGGTGGGACATGAAGTTCATGGCTATCTGGCACCCCCTCATAGAAATCAAAAAGTCTGTCCTCTTATGGCAAATCCTTCATCATGGAATCTGGACCAACCTTAAGGCTAGCAAAATTTGTGGGATCCCTCCCTGGTGCAAACGCTGCCACCGGTCTATCGAAGATATTTCTCACATCTTCTTTACCTGCCCCAACTCCAACAGACTCTGGCAGGTGGTTGGAAAGAGAATTAGACTTCAAAAATGTCTCAGTTGGCAACAAGCCCTGCTGGGAGAAGCGATCGGCTGCTCCGCGACTCTCTGGAACGCCATCAGAGGGGAGGTCCTATGGAAAATCTGGCGGGAAAGATGTGCTTTCAACTTCGGTGACTCCCCCAAGGAGTGGTCAATTGAGAAATCGCTGTTCCTCCTTGGCAAAAGGATTGTCAACTGTAAAAAATCCCCCCCCTTTAGGCATCATCAAGTACTCCTTTTGATCGATAACAAGCTTAAACCCAAGTGGGCCCCACATGAGGGTGACGAGAGGGTAATTAACCTTCTTTGTAATTTCATCTAAGCTCTGTAAAAGCTTCCCCTGCTTTGTGGGATTTGGGGGGTCCCGTGGGCACTAGTCCCCTTCTCTTGTACTTTTCTTTATTTAATTCAAGTCCGGGAGAGTAGGCTATTGCCGAACTTCCTTTATATTAAAAAAAAAAGAATCATTACAAACAAAATACTCCAAATGTCTCCTTACATTCTGAAGTCTTATATATGTTCCTCCACAATCTCGAAGATCCATACGTACAGAAGATTCGTTGTTTTGCTCACAATAATGGATATCTTATTTCACCCTTTTTTGTAAGATCACTATATTTCTCCCAAGTCATTAACTCGATCATTCTTATTCAGCTGTAAAGGACAAGAATATCGACTTAAACATAGATAATAGGAAGGATCTTTAAAAAAATCTATTGAACAGTCTTATAACTTCATCAATTGAACATCATTAATTCGATCATTCTTGTTCAGCTGTAAAGGACGAGAATATCGAGTTAATCATAGATTATATGAAGGATCTTCAAAAAAATCTATTGAACAATCTTATAATCCTTCATAGAATTTTTGTTTAGTTCGATGTTCTTCTCCTTCAGAATTCAATAGGAATATATATATATAAATATATATATATATATATATATATATATATATATATATATATATATATATATATATATATATATATATATATATATATATATATATATATATTGTTAGTATATGATCAATGTTCCCCTCATGATTGTATGCACATTTTGTAAGGCTCCCATTATGAGGAGAAGCCAAGCGTGCATTACCCAATTGTTAGGAAAATATATATATATATATATATATATATATATATATATATATATATATATATATATATATATATATATATATATATATATATATATATATATATATATATATATATATTGTGTTAGTATATGATCAATGTTCCCCTCATGATTGTATGCACATTTTGTAAGGCCCCCATTATGAAGAGAAGCCAAGCGTGCATTACCCAATTGATGGGAATCACAACTTGCATGTTGGATGAAGGTCATATTGGACCATGTAAGGTATTGTAAGGAAAGGGAGTTATTAGGGTCCTCAATTATGAGGTCCTTTATGGTTAGGGGCATATTCGATGGAATATTCCCTCTAGAAGTCAGAAGTCATTTATATTTGTTAGGTCAGTTCAACCGACCTAAGCCATGTATGGAAACTACGCGAGTGATGGCTGCCCATGCTCTACTAACCATGCATAGCCGTCCGTGGAAGGCTACCCATTATCCTATATATACATGACTTCTGGGCTACGTTAGACATGGAATCGAGCTAGAATACCTCTACCTTGTATCTCCCTATCTAGTGTTGTCTAGATCACCATTTAAGCTCTACCTTGAGAGTGGACGGGTGGACAACGCCATCCTTTTTGTACTTGTTTTTAGTAGAAAATCATTGAGATTCTCCTATATTTGTTATCTTCTCTACTACTGCTCATGTGTTATATTGTGTAACTATTGTCTTACATGGTATCAGAGCCATAAGGTTCAAATAGCTTGAGAAGTATCACTATTCCCGCCTAGTAGCAAACTAGAATATTAGTAGATCATTAGAGTGATTACATGATGGCTTCATCCTCAAACACTAGACTTGGTGCTCTTGCTAATGTTAATGTCACACCTATTCCAATTTGTCCACCTGCAATCACTGAAGGGAAGCTAGATGGAACCAACTATACACTCTCGAAGTTCAAAATCTTTGCAATTTTGGACTCTTATGCATTACTTAACACTATCATGGGACCGATGGGATTGGATCCAAAGCCTATACCAGTTGAAGATCTAGCAAATTCAAGATTGATGATTAAGTGAGATCCAGATCTTCTATGAGCTTGGAAGATGTGGAATGTTGATGCATTATGTGCAATTGTCACTAGTGTAACTGATTCTGTGCTTACTTTAGTTCAACATACTACTAAAGCACATGAGGCTTGGGGCATAGTGGCTCATCAATATGAGACCAAGAACCACTCTAGGATACAGAATTTAGAAAATGAGTTGGGAAATGAAAAGCACTCTACTCCTAAGAAGGTCAAAGATCTTATCAAATGGACAAAACATCTTCAAGATGAATTGGCCACATTTGGTGTTGTTATAACACTAGAAGGGATGGCTAAAAGATGTGTGCATGTTCTTCCAACAAAGTGTGATGGATTAGTAACATCCCTTAACACTTAGCTAAGATTAAATCCCCTTACATTTGAAGAGTTTTGTGCTATGCTTTTAGAAGAGGAGATGCGGTTGAAGAATCACCAAAGCACAAGTGATGCTACATTCTTAGCCATTGCAAAAGGAAAAGGCTCTTATGATGGATCAAAAAGAAGTCAAAGCAGAAAAAATTCATAGGAAGTTGCTTCTATTTTGAAAAGAAAGGCCATGCCATCAAGGATTGCAGAAAGAAGCAAGCTGATGAATGAAATGGGGCTATAAAATCATCTTGGAAGAACAAAGATTCTCCAAACAACACAGAGCTGGAACTATGGTTAGCTATTGAAGAGGTATGCTCATCTGCTCAAGCTCGTGTTGATGAACCATGGATTTTAGATAGTGGAGATTCTCACCATATGATCAGAAAAAAGGATTGGTATACTTCCCTAGTGCCTCTGTGGAATCCATCAATGTAGTGGTGGGAAATGACTCCAAGTGTCCAACTTAAGGGACTAGAACCATCTCTTTTGTCACTTGTCCAGGTGTTGAGAAAAAGTTATCCAATGTTCCTATACTTAAAAGAAATCTGTTATCAGTTTATGTTATAACAGATCATGGAGTCGAAGTTCACTTCAATAAGAGTGGTGTAGAAATCATGGATTCATCAAGTAATGTAGTAGGAAAAGGTATAAGATGTGATAACTTGTATGAGTTAAGTGTCTTAACTACTACAAAAGATAAAGATGTAAGCTGGTTATGGCACGAACGATTTGGGCATCTCAAATTTGTAGTTTTGAAGGAGATGTAAAGAATAGGGATGGTTGCTCATTTGCCTGCGTTTTCATAGTTGTAGGAACCTTGTGAATCTTGCATGATGGGCAAGAAACAATGAAAGGCTGTTTCACAAGAGACCGACAATCGATCTCAAGCTCCTCTAGAGTTGGTACATGCGGATCTCTATGGTAAAATATCTACACCTGCTTTAGGAGGATCTTTCTACTTTTTGTTGTTAGTCAATGATTACAGTAGAAAGATGTGGGTTTATTTCATTCGAGAGAAGGTTGATGCTTCTAAAAAATCTAAAACGTGGCATAAATATGTGGAAAATGAATCAAGAAAGAAATTGAAGAAAGTTAGAACAGATAAAGGAGGTGAATTCTAGTCAACAGAATTCAATAATTACTGTAAGGAGCATGGTGTGAAAAGGAAACTTACATATACCTCAACAAAATGGCATTGTTGAGCATAGGAAGAGGATAATAGTTGAAATGGCTCACTATATGTTAAAGGCTCAAGACATGGCTGATTCATTCTGGGCAGAAGCAGTCAATACAGTAGTCTACATCCTTAATCGAAGCTACATGAGAACACTGAAGGGGATGACTACTCAAGAATCATATTCTGGTTAAAAGCCTTCAATTTGCCATTTTCAGAAAGTTTGGTTGTTTCTACTATGCACATAATCTTGATTCAACAAGATTAAAGTTGGATTCAGAAAGCAAAAAGTGTTTCTTCCTAGGATATAGTGAAGATTCTAAAGCATACAGGTTGTGGGATCCTAAGGCAAGGAAGTTTTTTGTCAGCCGAGATGTGGTGTTTGATGAAAGACCACACTTAGTAGAAGATAAAGGTAAATCTACTATCTCATCAAATAGAGAAATATCTCACCTTGTGTCTATCAAAAGACACGTTAAAGTTGAGGAGGATGAAACATCTAATGGTTAAATTTCCTCATTAAAAATCCAACCAGTTATAGTTGCACAGTGTAAGCCACTAGCAAAGTGGGCACAATAGCTCTTTGATGATCATAATCCACACTTAGATGTACCAAAGTCATGCTCGGATGGATTCCCAAGATCAAAGAGAATAGAGGAGCAAAGAAGAGCCTCAGAACACATTGTTGACATGGATCTAATGGCAGATATCATGAGCTCGATAAAGGAACCTACCACCATTGAAGAAGCCCTTGATGATCCACATTGGAGAGAAGCAATGCAATTTGAGTATGATAGTATAGTGAAAAATGATACATGGGATCTAGTCGACTTGCCGCCAAAGAAGAAGGTAATAGGTACTAAATGGATTTGGAAAGCTAGGTATAAAGCAGATGGCACATTAGAAAAGTATAAGGAAAGATTATTTGCACAGGGTTTTTCAAAAGTGAAAGGATCTGATGTTCAAGAAACTTTTCCACCAATAGCATGCATGACAACTATTCGGACGATACTTGCAGTAGCTGCACAAAAGGCCTAGCCTATTTTTCTGATGGATGTCAAATCTGCTCTTTTTAATGGTCACCTCAAGGAGGAGGTATGTGTATCTCAACCACCATGTTTTGAGGTGCCCGATTCAAAAAAATAAAGTTTGCAGGTTGAAGAAAGCTTTGTATGGACTTAAGAAAGCACCATGGGATTGGTACCAACAGATAGATAATTTTAGATGATTTGATCACTACAGGAGATCATCAGGAACTCATCAATCAAACTCGGATCAGCTTAGGAACTGAGTTGAAATGATAGACTTAGGTCTACTCCATTTTTGTATGGACTGCAAACCAACTAGCACACTTATGAGGTAAATCATAAGCTATCTATGGATGATAACATGCCTCATGTAGATGCTAAGAAGTATAGAAAGTTCATTGGAAGACTTATTTTTCTAAGCAACACTAGACCAAACATTTGTTATGTTCTTGGAGTGTTAAGCAGATTTTCCAAAAAACCTGAGGAGAGTCTTTGGAATGCTGGAATGCAAATCCTAAGGTACATTGCAAAACCTTGGATTTTGGTATTTTTTATACCACAGGTGATACACTTGAAGGATATTGTGATTCAGATTGGGCTAGACATTGTGATTCTAGAAAATTAGTTTCTAGATATTGTTTCTGACTTGGTTCAGGAATATTTTCTTGGGTAAGTAGGAAGCAACGAACTCTTGCAATCTCCTCCACTGAAGCAGAGTACAAAGCAGCTTATTTTGCTTCTTGTGAGGCAGGCTAGTTAAGGAGAATTCTTGAAGATCTAGGATTTCAATCAAACATGGCAATTATACTCAAGTGTGATAATCAAAGTTGTATGGCCATTGTAGAGAATCTAGTATGTCACGCTTGCACCAAACATATAGAAGAACAATATCATTATGTTTCTGAGCTAATTGAAGATGAAATTATGGAGCTAGAATATTGCCAAATAGAGGCAAATTATGCTGACATATTCATTAAAGCACTTGGAAGAAAGCAGCTCAACAGGCATCTTCAACAGATGGGCATAGGATCGAGACCTACTTCATTCACCATTCTGTAAACATTGAGGGGGGGGGGGTGTTAGTATATGATCAATGTCTACCCCTCATAATTGTATGCACATTTTGTAAGGCCCCCATTATGAGGAGAAGCCAAGCATGCATTACCCAATTCATGGGAATCCCAACTTGCATGTTGGATGAAGGTCATATAGGAACATGTAAGGTATTGTAACGAAAGGGAGTTACCAGGGTTCCCAATTGTGGGGTCCGCAATCTTAAAGGGAATATTCCCTCTCGAAGTTAGAAGTCATTTATATTTTTTTAGGTCAGTTTTACCGACCTAAGCCATGTATAGCAACTACATGGGCGATGGCTGCCCATGCTCTACCGCCCATGTATAGCCATCCATGGAAGGCTTCCCATTATCCTATATGTACATGACTTCTCGACAACCTGAGACATCAAACCGAGCCAGCATACCTCTACCTTGTATCTCCCTATCTAGAGTTGTCTAGATCACTACCGAGCCAGCATACCTCTACCTTGTATCTCCCTATCTAGAGTTCTCTACCTTTAGAGTGCAGAGGTGGACAATGCCATCATCTTTGTACTTGTTGTTAGTAGCAAATTGTTGAGATTCTCCTATATATGTTATCTTGACTGCTATTGCTCTTGTGTTATAGTGTGTAACTATTGTCTTACATATGTATGTATGTGTGTGTGTGTATGTATGTATATATTCATATTGAATTGTGAAGGAGAAGTACATCGAACTAAACATAAGTTCTATGAAAGATTATTGAAAATAGCTATTGAATAGTCTCATAATTGTTGGAGATCAAGCACTATGAAAGCACACATATAGCACATGGGGGAAGAAGAAGCTTGGAGAACCATAAAACACTAAGTGTATTATTAACTGAATGTACAAAGATACGTGATGTGTCAAGGGTTTAGGCATATATACAAGTCCTTAGTAAAATACTCCTAAGGAAAGAAAAAATTAATAAGAGAGCCATAAGTGTGCTCACACACATCACTACCAAAATATATCAACAAATCCCCCTTTGGGAGTGATGCACTTAACAAGGCGATGACACTCATGTATAAAGAAGTGTCCAACTATGTGGAATGAAATCAATCCACAAAAGGAAGCAATCCCAATGCTTTGTGAAAAGTTTCCAAAATTCTCCCTAGGTAGAGCCTTTCTGAAAATGTCTAAAACATTATCCTATGTGGGAACATAAAATGAGCTGATCACTCAATTAAAGGGTCTATCCCATACATAACGAAGGTGCACCTCGATATGCTCTATGCGAGCACATAAAGAAGTTTTGCTTGCTACTTACAATGTGCTTTGTTCTCTCACTAAAGACGGTTGTTGTAGAAGAGTGAAAAACACCCAAATCAGCCAAACGACATCCACATCACACAAACTAGACAATAGCTTTGAAAGCTACCCTACTTAGCCTCACAAATAGACATTTCCACAATAGGATGCCTTTTGCTCAACCAAGCTATGCATGATCTTACACACATGAAGCAAAGACCACTAGTGGACACACACATGTTATAAATACCAACCCAATCTGAGTAAAAAAGGCATGTAAATCTAGTGTAATTACCCCTTGTCCCCTTTGGCATGCAAATTAGCCTTAAATTAAGCAATGTTCTTCTCATTAAGAACAATTTGAACAACTTATCATGAACATATAAAACAATGATCATAAGTACATCATCTCCACACTTAATATATAAGGTGCACTCTGTTGGATTCTTCTCAAATGTCCTAGCAAGTAGACGTGTACATTTCATACCAAACACATGGTCTTGCATCAATCCATACAATGCCTTTCTCAACCTACATGCTTTATTTTCATGTCTGTTGTGGACAAAATCACCATGAAATACAACAGTTCTTCATGTGAAGCATCCTTCAAACATGTAACTTTAATGTTTGGTTGATGTTCACTCAAACCATGATGAGCTCAACTTGCAAAAATGCTATGAGTGATTTTCATTCAGCACGTGGGAGAAAAAATCTATTAAAAATCAATGCCCTTTTGTTGAGCATAAGCTTTTGCAACAAGCCTTGCTTTATACCCCCCATGAAGTATTCCGTCATGCTCATGTTTCATCTTGTATATCCATGTAGTGTAAATGGCCTTTTGGCTAGAAGGAAAATCCCATATATACCAAGTACCATTATTCATAATAGCATAATAGTGTTTGTGCCTCATCAGTAGAAATAGGGTCATTCTCATCGCAAAGACTAGAGGCAGCCATTGCATAATAATCGGATGCAAAAAAAGCATTTTAAGAGCCTCAAGGATTATGATATGACAAAGGTGCATCCAATTTGCTATATCTAGAAGCCAACACCAGCCATTCATGCATAATGAATGCCCCGTCTATGTCAATTCTCTCATCAATAAGTGCATCATGTAAATTTTCATCTAGAATATAATGATATACATCATCATTTCAATCTCTAATGGCTGTGAAATTGCCTCATTAGGAGTAATATTTGAATCTCCCCTTGTATAAAAAGGCAATGAACTTTCATACATATTCTCTTAGTTGATTTATTCTCCTTGTTACATGAAAGTAAGGGATAAATAACATCTTTGACAAAAAAAAAGCTTCATGACTAACAAGAATGCATTTAGCCTATGGATGTTATAGATGAAAACCTTTTATTTTAGAATTGTACCTATTGTAAAAACAACAAAAACTACTCTAAGAGACATCAATCTAAAGACGTCTAAGTCAAATCAAACCCACAAGGGGTGAGAGATGCATGTCTCCACCCAACCAACTCCACCCATATATATACCTCAAGGCCAAGGGGGAAAATGTGAGGAGAGCTTGCCAAGTGTCCTCTCAACATGGATGCTAATCCAAGGCCTTCTAACCTTGGAAATCACATCGAATCACATGGCTCTCACATGGATTCTAAAAGGACTTCTCCCAAGCTTGTACGTACAAGTCTCAAGGCTTGAGAGGCCTCCCTAAGGGTTAAATATCATACTCTTAGGAAATATCAACCCTAAAGGTCAAAACTCTTCAATTGGGAGTAAATAAATCCAAATAACTCAAGGGTTCAAACCACACTCTTGGAGAGACTTTCCCAAGGGTTTCCCAATAGAATCCAAGGGTTCTCCAAGTGGTTTTGGACCCTCAAAACCCATGTCTTTGGTCACTTTGACCCATAGTTATACAACATTCTTCCCTCCTTTAACATTTTTGTCCTCGAAAATGTCTGTAGGTATATTATGTGGAGTATTCCCCCGTGCCCCATGATCTTTTCCATAGATCATGGTTTTTCATCTCTCTTATTCGCTTCTTCATCAAAAGGAGATTTTATCTCATACTAATCTGAAAAGAAGAAAATACTCTTGTGGGACTAATCTCTACCCAAATCATTCTAATATTACTTAACTTTGTATGTGAAACACTAAATCAAATGCTAAGTATGGATAGAATGATAAGGGTGGATTAAAACATCCATGCCTAATTCAAAGTTTCCCTATGTGCAAACTCCACATCCAATAGTACAAAGATATGAAGTAGGTGGATTATAAGTCTCCAACTATTTTATTATGCTGATCCATTTCCATGCATCACTCGCGTGTGGACCTAGCAAAATAGATGGATCTCTTACTAGTTCAAGGCTTTGAGAAGTCTCCTAAAACTGAGGTTGATCAAAACATCTAAATAAGATGTCTTTGACTATTTTCTACTTATTACCCATAATCTACTGGTCCCTTTTTCCAAATACAAGACTACCATGTCCCATTTTACTTTTAAGGTAGAATGTAGGAAAGAAGTGATTCAGTTCTTTGGGCAATCATCCTAAAAATGATTTTCCCAAGACTTTCTCAAAAGCCTTGACTTTGTTTGGAACTGTTAGAATCTATAAATGATTCCTAAGAGTTTTACTTCAAACTCTTTTAAGAGAACTCTTTAGATTCTTCATCCATTGATCTTAAAACAATATTAGATGGATGAGTGAATTTTCTTAAACCTTAGTGTCTTCTGAAATTGAAAGGGTTTTATAAAAAACATCCATCTTTTGATGTTTAATTTGGGTATCCATTCTGTCTAGCTAAACCTAATCTAGGAGTTACTTTGAAGATTCCTTCCAAGTCAAATCCAAGGTCTAGAAAAGCGAGAAGGAAGAACCAAAACTCGATGTAATCGGTTCAACTTCTGAAACACGAAAATGATTTGAGTTAAATCAAATGAGACTCAAAACTTTAAGGATTTAATCTAGCTAATGGTTTGAAGCATTGTTTCTACTGAATCTAAATTCTCAAGAAGATCCATTGGGTAAAGTTTAAACCATCATTCATCTATCAGACTTTAGTGGTAAAAAATATCGGTGTCTCGAGCCATCGAGTTTTGATGATGTTCAACTTTACTATGATGCTTCAAATATCTTAATTAAGAGGTTAGTCCTTTTCAATCTCTTGAGACTCCTATAGACTGGAATACCAAGTCTAGTATAAATCTCTTACTTTAGAAGACTAATTACCTTGTTGTACTATCAACGAGATGTTTTGGAGTAACTTAGTCTAACCCCAATTACGTAAATAACTAAGTCAATGTTTTTTAAATATCTCTTGATACATCTTTATTCTAAAAGATATTAACTCACTTAGTTGTATTTGTCAACTAAGTGTTTTATCTAGGATTGACTCAGTCAAATTTACCTTTTTCGAAAGGATCTTTTCAAGTTCTCTCCCCAGAAATCCATGTAGCATTTCTGATAAAGAACTTCAAAATCCTTAACAAGACTACATTAGTCTTACTGAAAATCTTTATGAAGATCTAGAAAGTGATTTCTATTTGCGATCTTCGGACTTAATTAGTTACTTGATATGGTCATATTCTTGGCCAACCTATACTTCATTTTTATCTATGAAGTTTTAGTTTCTATTGGGATGGAGTTTTACTCCAACTCATGAGCCCAAGACTAAAAGATACATATCATATCATATCAAGGTCTGATGTCCCATACCATCATTCCTACATTAATGTGAATATAAAGGATAATGTCCCATACCACTATACTTTATATCCAACATTGATGTGTGAATGATATTTATCTTAAAGTCTAGAAGCTTAATCTAACTATAGAGTACCTTTTACTCAAATTCCTTTTGAAGTCAAGAGATTACCTCTATGTTTCCATCTTGCTTGTGATTCTAAGATTTTCAACATATGTTCACTCTATGATCCTAATTATTCCTAAACTCATATTGGAAGCTCTAAACCTTTTGATGAAATAAATATCCATCCTGATGGAATAAACATGCATTCTTTCTTTCTAAGGTTTTGAGTGCGATTCCAAGTGTCTTGAATCATATTCAAGATCTACTTAGTTCTTTCTTAACTAACTTGAAGTGACAAGAGATTACTCTTGCCTTTTAGATTCCTTTGTTTATCCAAAGCTTTTCAAAAAGCTACCCTAGGGTTTTCTAGGAATCTCATTTACTACTTAAGTCTAAGCATCTTCTAATGCTTTTGGATTTCCCTTGAAATCTCTTTAAGAATAGGTGAATACAAGTTTCACCTTCCCGAGACTTAAGTATCATTTATCAAAGTTGCTGACTGCGTACTTTGTGTATTCTCTCCTTTTTACTTTCCTTTAGAGAGGTATAAGATTTGGCATGCTTTATTTGAGCTCGTGGTTTACAACCATGTTTTTTCAAAATCTTTTGTGATCTTGTTGGGATCCCAATGCTAGATTTAGCATGCCATGAAGTTACTTTTTGAGCAACCCAAACATCTTATATATAAAAAGATGTTATTTTATCTCATCATCTATATACTAAGTTTCTATTTATGGAATTAATTGTACCAATTCTTAATAAGTTTTGGTACTTTCTTCCCCCTTTTGAAGAGTTTTGTCCTCAAAAATTGTGAAATTTATGGCTTCATTTACAGGTAGAGAGTTAGCTCTCAGACTCCTCCCAATATTGGACTATTCAAGTAATCTTATACTTGAGTAGAACCTAAAAATTTTCTAGAAGATTCACTAGAAATGGTATTTTTTAGAAGATCTTCTAGAGGTAGCTAAGCGACCACCTATCCTAACTTGCTCAAGAACTTCCTCTTGACTTTATGGAAATGCTCATGATCTCTTATGATCCGCAACAATGCAATGCTCATGCTTATCTGTGTTAGGAGAGGTGGCTTTAATTTTCGATGCTAATCAAAGCATAAGAGGTTTGAAGGTACTATGAAATAAGAAAAATGCTTCCATTTCATCATTATACTTATAGGACTTTAAGTTCCTTCCATTAAGAACCGTTGCATCTGCTAAAAAAAAAACCTTACTTGACTTTCCTGAGATGCAAATCTATTGAATTAATGAAGCCTTCAATTAAATTGGAAATTTTTCCAAAAGGAGGGAGCTTTCAATGATGCATTGAATACTTTTTTCCATTCATGTTGGTGAAAGTAATCTTTGCTCATATTTGTTTTCCATCACTGTCTTTTGATGGCATCAACTTAATAGAGCTTTATATCATGAGACTCTTGAAACCATTTTAGAGTGTCATCTTATTTAGGATATTTCATGAAGAACTCTTTTAGAACCCTTTTTTTCAATTAACTATCTCTAAGTATATCTTAAACTTAGAGGAGTATTGTAGGTTCTATGAAGTAGCATAAGAATATGCCCTATAAAAACTCTTCTACTGATAACATCTATGTCATTGATGACAGTTGATGTATTCGGGCCATCTTCTCAAGATATCTCATTAGAAGCTTGTTTTTCGAACCATCTTTAAGTATATCTTATACTTAGAATTAGCATTTAGTATGGTAGGTTCTCTAGTGTATACATGACTAAACTTATGTCACAATGAAAGAATTTCCCAAAAACTTTCTAAGTTACCAAAGAGCTTGGAATTTTTTCGGTTACAAACTCTTTCATTTGTGTCAAGTAAACCTCTTACTTAAGTGCTTGGGCTTATTGATTAGGCATGCTATGGCTTTTATGGAACTTGAGGATCCATAAATAAGACTCGAAGCTTGAGCTTTAATTGTGTTAAGCTTTGTTGGTTTTTGGATCAAGCCAAAATATCATAAAAGGATAATGGTCTTTAAGTACCATACCATTGAAATTTTATGTTTTTAACTTCATGTGAAGAAGTCATTTCCTATCTTAAGCTTAACCTTAATCTATCTCTTGTCCCATGAAAAAAATGCATATGGAATGTCATTTATTGATTTTGCATACTTAGTGTGTGCTAGAAACATATAAATCTTCACTCAAAGATGCTTAGCATGCATAAGGTTCATAATTGAACCCCTCTTTAAAGCATGCATGGAATTCTTATCTTGAACTCCATTTTATTCCATGAGGTGCTCTTTGATTGCATTCTTTATCATGCCATGAATTATTCTATTAATTTGTAGCCTTAAGCATACTTAACATCAATACCTTTCATAATCTTGTGCTTCCTTTTAGTGCACAAACATGTTCTTCTTTATGATCCACCATCATGCTAATGCACATGCATTCATTCTTTTCAGTGCATGAATGCATGTAAGTGCTTGAAATGCTCTATTACTTAAAATGTGTTTGCTTTCTTAGCATAGTAATCTTTCATTAGCGTCTCA
The DNA here is from genome assembly GCA_020310875.1 of Ceratopteris richardii. NCBI lineage: Eukaryota > Viridiplantae > Streptophyta > Polypodiopsida > Polypodiales > Pteridaceae > Ceratopteris > Ceratopteris richardii. The sequence goes on along the minus strand of CM035442.1, from coordinate 46,650,619 downwards.
TATTCTCCTAAGAAAAAATATAAATCTGAAGCCTTTACGCATGCTTCAATAATGAGTTAATGCAAAGATAATGAAAGATTTAGCAAACACATATTAAAACCAAACAGAAATAAATAATAGTTAGCTTTATAAAAAGTTATGTCCATGATTTGTCCCTTGGAAGAAGCCATCCACTGTCTTCATGTTGACCTCCTTGCTTCATAGTGTTCCATGATGATGCTTCAAGAAAAGGTAGCTCTTCCTCTTGTTTCCACCATCTTGCTTATATTACAAAAGGGTGTTCTAAACAAAGTATAGGAAACTTAAGAAAAAAGTTTATAACCCGCACTCTGGAAAAGCTTCAATCATGGACTACTTCACTATGCATCGAAGAAGACTATGAGGTGCTCCTAAAATCACGCACGGGATGAGACGTTATCCCTAATTCTCAAAAATTCGGCTGTGGTATGCCTGTATATAAGGCTTAAGTCAACTCTTCTATTTTGATTCTGAAGAGAGCTCACAGGAATCGTGCTAACGGGCGCTGATTTGAGAGTTTCTCTCATGTCTGTGGCGCAGGTCGCGCTCACAGAGAGTGTGGACATGCGGACCATTCTCATATATAATGCTTCCTTGCCTAGGTAAGGGTTCCCACGTGGGGGCCTAAAACTTGTTTTTGTACAGAGGTGTAAAGAGACTCCACCTCAAGAATCGGATGCAAGTGGTGTTCCAAGATGGCGACAAACCTCGCGGAATTAACTCACGAATGAAGTGGCTGTGAGTACCACTGTTGTAAAAACAACAAAAACTACTCTAAGAGAGATCAATCTAAAGAACTCTAAGTTAAATCAAACCCACAAGGGGCACCCAACCAACACCCATATATTTACCTCAAGGCTAAGGGGGAAAATGTGAGGAGAGCTTGCCAAGTGTCCTCTTCACATGGATGCTAATCCAAGGCCTTCTAACCTTGGAAATCACATGGAATCACATGGCTCTCACATGGATTCTAAAAGGACTTCTCCAAAGCTTGTACATACAAGTCTCAAGGCTCGAGAGGCCTCCCTAAGGGTTAAATATCATACTCTTAGGAAATATCAATCCTAAGGGTCAAAACCCTTCAATTGGGAGTAAATAAATCCAAATAACGTAGGGGTTCAAACCACACTCTTGGAGAGACTTTCCCAAGGGTTTCTCAATAGAATCCAAGGGTTCTCCAAGAGGTTTTGGACTCTCAAAACCCATGTCTTTGATCACTTTGACCCATAGTTATACAACAGTACCCTACAAAATTACATTTCATATACCTATCATCCACTTTTGTACAATGTTTTTCTACACATTAAGGCATAGTCTAGACAACCAAAAACACCTAGATGAGCATAGTATGGCTTGTGACTATTCCAAACCTCTTACGGAGTAATAAACTACAATGCTATGGTGGGACATCTCTTAAGTACATATGTAGCACACCTAATAGCCTTAAAGAAACATATTTGTGATGGAGCCTAATCTTTGACCATAAACTTTGCCATTTTCATGAGACACCAATTCTTCCTCTCAACAAATCCTTTTTTTGTGTTACATATAAAACTATATGCTGATGTTATAGCCCTTGCTCAGTTAGAAATGATTCAAACTTAGACGACATATACTTCCTCCTTTGATGGAAATGGAGGGTGCTGATTTTACATGTTGACTATTGATATATTTAGGTAGTTATGTGTGTGAACACACCAAGGCCATTGGGGCACTTTTTTCCCTCTTTAGGAGGTCCACCCCGGCTTTGTATATATGCCTATAACCCTAATGGGTCATTTATGTTTGTACATTCTCTTGGTTATACATTCAATATTGTGTGTTGTGCTCCAAGCTTCTTCTTCTTCTTCTTCCTTGTGTTGTTTGTGTGTTTGTGTTTTTGTAGACCTCAAACTACAACAATTGGTATCGGAGCAGGATGCCACTTCATCTAGGGTATCTAGGGCATTGTTGATACCCCTCTGGTCCTAGTCTCAGAATGGCATGAAAATTGGTGAGCATACTCAAGACGATTATGAGTTCAAAACGGCTTCGCTTTGTGGTGTGAAAATCATGATGTGAGCTAGTTTTGCCCTGCAAACACACTATCACAATGCCTTTGTAGGAAATTCCATCTTTTTGTGCCAAAGATATAAAAAAGTTTTGGTTTGCGAATATAAGTGCCTCAAAGTCTACTACATTTTAGTAGAACTCAATAGGGTAGTTTTGTTCAACTTTTTGAGATACAATCATTTTTCTACATCAAGGTTTTTTAGTTAGTGGCCATGGCTGAAAGTAGTGATGTATTCTATATGTTGGCCATTGAGGATAAGTTGGATGGTACCAATTACCCATTATGGGCTTATATGATGTGTCATGTATTGGTTGCAAAAGGATTGTGGAATATTGTGTATGCTGTTGAAAAATATCATATTACATCTACAAATATAGTTACTAAAGATGATGCAGATGGGATTGAAGATGGTGATATTCTTTAGGTTCTTCTTTGTGTTGCACTTCTTGTTGCACCTACTTTAGAGAAACTTCATTGGGATGGAAAAGATGCTCAAGCACATGCACTGATAGCCTTATCTATCAAATGTTCCATTATTCCTCACAATCGCTCTTGTGAAAGCATGATTGGGATACACTTACCAATCTATACTAGGCAAGCAATGAGGCTCGTGTTGTTTACCTTGGAAAAGAGTTGGAGAGTGAGTACATGAATAAAGGAGATTCCATGGAAAATGTTTTGAAAAAGATCAAAGATTTTGAGTAGTTTTTTTCTGTTGATGAAGTCTTACCTAATAGATCACTCGTGCAGAATATTTTGAATGGTCTTCTAGATTCATATCAGAGTTTTTCTTCTACACTTTCATTGATGATGAAAGGTGATCCAAATGCCTTAACATTTGAGGAGTTAGTCTCTATTCTATTGCAGGAAGATGAGTCCAATAGAACAAGTCCATTATGCATATTGCAAATCAAGCTTTCTTGGCTAGTCAAAAGGGAAAAGGTAAATGGAGTTGATCTCTTAGTAAGAAAAAGTCTGCTAATTTTGCACAATCAAAGAAGGTTGATAGCGACAAGAAGAAAAAAGAAAAGCAAAAATTTGTTGTGCAAATATGGTAAAGGAAATGATCATGTCATAAATATTTTGTCCAAAACTAGTTGCAAAAGAGGCAAAGAAGAAAGAGGTTGGAATGGTTGTGATAGAGGCCTCTACACCGAAAATAGAGTCTACTAATCTTGTGCAGAATGAAGAATGGGCATTTACTATTTTTTGGAGTTATGGACCATCTTCTTATGAACAGTGTATGTCTACAGTAGACTCAGATGTTTGGTACTTTGATAGTGGGGCAACCAAACATATTACCTCCTAGCGGAGTTTCTTCACATGCGGCAACAACTCCTCTTATGTTTTCATGGAAATTGGTAAGATCATTCAGACTGTTGATGGTAGTTCTTTTACATTTTTAGATGCTTTATTTATGCCATTGATCAAGAAAAATATGTTATCAGCTTTAGCATTAGTCAAGATCGACTTGGTTGTGAAATTTCTTGATGATGGATGTATAGTTCATGATCTATCAAATGGCGATGTCATTATTGCTTCTAGCATTTTATGTCATGGGAATGATTCAACATGTGGAGTACATAATTCTCATGCTACGTTAGATGCAAAGCTTTGGCATGCACACTTTGGTCATCTAAATTTTGCTAGTTGGCTATGCCTACAAAAATCTAAAATGGTGTGCTCTCTACCCAAACTTGAGGTACCTGGTAAACATGTTTGTGAAGGCTATATTTTGCGTAAAATGTAGCATTCCTCATTCCCAAAAGATGCTTTAGTGCGAGCTACTCAAAAATCATAGCTTCTTCACATTGATGTCTATGGTCCTATGCAAACACCCTACTTTTAAAAATACCTTTACTTCGTGTGACTTTTTTTGATGATTTTTCCAAGCATGCATGGGTGTATCCACTGAAAGCAAAGTCTGAGGTGTTTATGTGCTTCAAATAGTTTCTAATTTTGATTGAAAATGTGTTAGCATGCAAAATGAGCACCCTCCATTCCGATCATGGGGGAATATATGTCTTTTGATTTTAATGCATTTCTCGTTGAACATGGTATAAAACATGAGTGTATAGGGATATATACACATCAATAGAATATATTTTCTAAAGCTAAGAACAGGTCACTAATAAAGATGGTGAGGTGTATGCCCAAGAGTCAGGCATTACCACATAGTTTCAGGCTTGAGGCTATTATGTGTGCATCATATGTACTTAACAAGTGACCCACTAAAGCATTGGAGTCTATCACTGGCCTAGCATGGTTGCAAGCCATCTATTGCTCACTTGCATGTCTTTGGTTTTCTAGCATATGCATTAGTGCCTGAACAACAACACATGAAATTGGACGATAAAGTAGTGAAATGTATTTTTGCTGGGTACGGTTCTGAAAGAAAAGGCTATCATCTGTATCATCCACATATTAAATGCATTCTGGTTAGCCGTGATGTTGTTTTTGTGGAAGATGCAATTCAGCCATTACTTTCACGTACTAAGGGGACATTAGTTAGTTCTAAAGATGTGCATGACACTTTGCTAGCTCTTTTCACAAGTGGACAATCTAGTGCTAGTCCAAATAAGGCAATTTTTCAACCTTTATAGGCTTCATATGATGGTGCAAATCATTCCATTTTTTATGTAGATTTACATGATGCACTTGTTGATGAGAGAACTGATATAGAGGAGGCAAAGACTATGCCTAAATGGCTAGTGTAAACTTTGCGAGATAGTAAATTAGATGCACCTCTGCCATATCATACTTGTTAAAGCTATCAAAGTGCTTGTTTTACATCAGATTGCTATGCTATGGATGCCTCTAGTACTTGTGATGAGAATGAGCCTATTTTGTTTGATGAAGCACAAAATTTAGAAAATCGAATGGGTGTTATGCAATCAGAATATGATGCGACTATGAAAAATGGTACCTCATCTTTATGCGACTTGCCACCTAGCAAGAAGGCCATTGGTAGTAAGTGGATATACAAGGTTTTTGACCTACAAGCAATGAGGGGAGCAATCAAGCACAAGAGAGCAGTCAAGCACAACCCGACAATAAGACCTAATCAATTTTTTCACAAATTATTTCCAACCAAAAGTGATTTTCATCACTACCCAAACTTTGTAAATATCCTTTTTGTTAGATCAGAATCCATTTTTTCAAGTTGAGGAGTTCTTGCTTGAGGAGTACTAGAAGCACCTACGTATCTATTTTCATAATTTTTAGACTCCGTTTGAGCCCTCAAATTAGCCATGGAACCTAATTTTTAACTAAGCCAAACACTAGGTCTAGATAGGGCCAAAACCTAGGAAAAAACTATAAAAAAAGCTAGAAAGCTCATTTTTTAGGCTAGCTTGTTAGAGTTTTGAGCTGTTGTAAAAGATTTCTTGAGTAATAGAAAGCACTCCATTGTTCCTCTCTTTGTTGTTGCCTTGTGTGTGCATGCTTGTGTGCTTCTCACTCACGCACTTGTGCCTTCACTTACTCATAGTTGTCATGCTAGTCCTCATGTCTCCATGGATTGACATTGTGGATCTCCTCACATTGGTACTTGCCATTGTGCTAGAGTGATACCAAATTTGGTGCCCTTCTCGAGGTGAGAGCTTTGAGGATAAGCCTCTGATGGTAAGACATAGATTTGTGATGTTGAAGTCCTAGGTAATATCTTTACTTTTTCTTTATTTTTCATTTTTTTTAATTCTCATCATCATCATCACCATCATCATCCTCATCATCTCCCACCATCTCCTTTTTTGGTCATATTCCCTTCCCCAGCTCATTCCCCTTATTTCACTTGTGAGAGAGAGCAAGAGAGAGCTTGTGTGAATTTTGTTTTTTTTGTGTGTTTTTGAGCTTTTACTACAAATTTTGGCTATATCATCATCTCTAGTAGCTTCTGTAGGTACGAGAGATCTCTACACAGGTCCCAAGATGAGACCTCTATCTATCGTGATAGATAGAGAAAGTTGATATTTTGTGTTTTCATACATGGCACGGTAAACCACACCATTAGAGCACTCCAAATCATCAAAATGTTCCTAAAAATCTACATTTTTTTTGCCTATCACGAGAGACCAAAATCACAATGGACGATAGACACCATCTATCATGATAGACACCCATCTATCGTGACAATCCAAAATCATGACAGATGATAGAGACTGTCTATTGCGATAGAAACCCATCTATCAAGATAGCTAAACCCCATGATAGACATCGTCTATCATGACAAACACCATTTTCATGATAGACACCCATCTATCACGATAGGCAAGCCCATGATGGATGATAGATACTCCTCTATCATGACAAACAGACCCCACGATAGACACCATCTATCGTGATAGACATCATCTATTGTGATAGACACCCATCTATCATGAAAGACAGACCCACAATGGATGATAGACATCATCTATTGTGATGGACATTGTCTATCACAAAAGACACCGTCTATTGTGATAGACACCATCTATTATGATAGACATCGTCTATCACAATAGACACCCGTTTATCATGACAGACAGGCCCATGACGGACGATAGAGACTATCATGACAGACATCATCTATTGCAATAGACGTCGTCTATCATGATAGACACCTGTCTATCGTGACAGACAAGTCCACGACTGATGATAGACACCTCTCTATCGTAATAGACAGACCCCATGATAAGCACTGTCTATCACGCCAGACGCCCATCTATCGCAACAAACGAAAATCACAACAAATGATAGACATCGTCTATCACGATAGACATCATCTATTACAATAGACATCATCTATCACGATAGACATTGTCTATCGCGAAAGACATCGTCTATTGCAATAGACAGCTCTCTATTGTGACAAACAGGCCCACGATGGATGATAAACACCCATCTATTGGGACAAACAAACCCCATGATAGACACCATCTATCGTGAGAGACACCCATCTATCGTGAGAGACACCCGTCTATCTCGACAAAGACCCGTCTATCGCAATAGAGAGACATTTTTGGCACATTTAAAGGGGTAATTTTTTTATAAGTTTGGGCTACACCATTATGTCTTTTACGTACACCATTATGGAAGCCTTACAAAAATGCACTAAAATCCTGTGAGGTCATGTTTGCCTGTTTTAACCCCTAGAACCTTGAATCAACATAACGTTTTCATATGAAATCCATTTCTTGAGCTTTGGAGTTCACTAGAAAGCTCATGGTGAATCCTACATGGCATTGTATGGGTTGAAACAATCCCGTAGAACATGATACTAGTAGATAGATAAGTATGTATTGGATCTAAGTTTCAAAAGATGTGCTTCTGATGTTGACTTGTATGTTCTAAAGAGATGAGGGAAAAAAATTATGCTTGTACTCTATGTAGATGACCTTGTGATTATAGGAAATGATAAGGCTCTTCTTGAACAGGAAAAAGATGCCCTAAGTTCAGAATTTGAAATGATAACCTTTGGCTCAATGCATTATTTCTTAGGCCTTGATGTTTGGTAGGAACCATGGAAGATAGGTATTGAAGGCATTTGGCATGGAGGACTGAAAGGAAATATCTACACCTATTGAGGTCAAAACAAAATTATCTATTGACGATACTTCACCTCTAGTGGATATTGTAAGATACAAGAAATTAGGTTGAAGTGTCATTGTTGTGTGAGGTCCATAGCTTCCACAACTAAATAACTAATAAACTAAGAAGTTTAACTAGCAAGGCCACACTAGGAAGAGAGATGTGCTTTCCATCCAACTAACCCCTCCAATATATAGCTCCAGGTCAAAGGGGGGAAGTCCCTCTCAAGCGGACATGTGTACTTTCATGACATGGGTCCCTAAGGTGTTCACATGGTTTCCAAGCTTAGGAAATCACATGAAATTGCATGTCTTCTAAAAGAAGACTCTCTAAAACCAAGTGGCTAGAAAAAGCTTCCACTCAAGCCTAAGGTACTCAAGCTTAGAGAACTAGCCCTAAGGTTCAAGACCCATCTAAAAGGGGCTAAATAAACCATAAATCCTAAGGTTTTCACAACTAGAAACCCAAAACACTGAGTCACAACAAAGGAGAACAAAGACATGTTCTCTTTTTCTTTTTACCTAAATACCATTATATGAAGCAAAAAAGTGGGCATTTTACAATATCTAGAAAGCATCACGAGTCCTGCTTGTAAATATTGTCTTTAGAAGCTTGATCTCAGATCCCAAGTAGTCAAGATAGATATACTAAAATTCTTGCTGCCATGAAAACTAGTTGTTGAGCATGACCAAGAATCCCACATCATGATCTTGGACAATAGATTAGAGTTGAAAAGGTACATGTAAGAATTCGCGAAGCTCCTTCATTACATCTATAACCTCAATAAGCACAGAAGATAGCTAATTAAGAGTTACTCGAAAGTTAGAGAACGTGTGTTGTAAAAATCAGAGCATTTTAACAAGGCAATTAAGATCATCCCCTTTGTATGGTTAAGATCCCCATTGAATGCCTGGCCATATTAACGGAATATGAAATACACTTCACAAAAGCATTCCCAAGAGAAGATAATATTCAACAAAATTATACTAAGAAACATTCACACATGATCAGAGAAATGCTCAAGATAAATCAAGCTGAACACGAAGTGGAAGCAGAACTCCAAATTATATTTCCATTAAAATGATATTTTACATTTCATGTGTTTTACAAGAGTTATGTGAATCTACAATAGAAGCTGATCATAGCTTTCCTCAGGCTCAAGGGTATTGGTATCCTCTGGCACATTAGAACACCTATCTTGCCTCTCTTGCTCCAAGATTGGCTCTTCAAGGTCAGCCATGTCCCCAGGTTCATCTGCAAGTGGGGGAACAGGCTCCCTTGAAGCTGCTTGGAATCTCTCCGTATCTGCAATGTGCTTCCTTCCAACCTCTTGGTCTTCATCTGGGCATTCATTCAGCCCATTGATTCTCATTCTAATGAAGCTCACTTGAGCATCATCCTTCTCCACAGCTATGCAGTGCCTGAACATCTTTAAGGAGCAAGCCAGATTCGTTCCTGAAACAGCAGAAAACCTATTAGAGGCTTCAATCAACAATGACTAATGAAAATTGTGAAAATTGAAATTACCTGTGCCCGAAAAAAGGTCTAGGACCCAGTCATCATCATTGGAAAATAGCTGAAGCAATCTCATTATGAGTTTTTGTGGCTTCTGATAAGGGTTAACCAATGTCATGTCCCCAGCTACATGACGAAGTTTCTTGGTAACGGCTGGGAACATGAGCACATTTGAGATCCCATTCTCATTGCAATGCTCCCTGACTCTCCTTTTGCTTACTTCATCATAATAGCCCACTGTAATGCATTCAGTGGCACTCACAAACCGATGCAAAGGAGTGTGATTTACGTTTGTCTTCACCCTGCAAAAAAGAACTATGAGTCACATAGGGCATCATGAAAGCCATGGAGATAGAAAGAAGATTACTTACCAAGTGAGGCACTCGATAGCATGACATCTTGTTTTCAAAGCAGTTGAAACAGAGAAAGACTGGTCTCTGCTATGGAAAATTACTATCCTCCAAAGAGGAGACATAGTTAACTCTGCAAAATCAGTGACCATCTTCCGAATCTGAGGGTGTTTGAAGGGTTCATCATCATTAACTGATCCTAACATCCTAAATCCATAGGGTATGTCCGCTATGAGAAGGGAGAAATGTTTTCTAGGCACAACAGAACAAATATTATTTACATCACTACAGAACACATTGTAATATACAGGCCTAAGGGGGTCTAGGGGATTGGAGAAACATTTAAGATCGGGTTCATCATCAAAATCCATCTCCTTCGCTTTCAGTCTAGATTTCTCATGCCTTGCTCTTTGAATGTGAGCAAGGAATGCAGGGGGGCAGTCATCTAGTACCTCTGTAGACTTACTTTTCCTTGGTTTCTGCAGAACAAATTGGAAAAACAATTAGAAGAGCTCTTCAGTACAGCAAACAGAACATAAAGAACGGATGTATGGCATCGATTTCTTGTTGGGATAGATGCTAGGCATCGACCTTCTACTAAAAATCGATGCTTGGCATCGACCTAGGGACCTAAGTCGATGCCTGGCATCGACTTTTGCCACGAGGTCGATGCCAGGCATCGACTTTTGTTGCAGGTCGATGCCAGGCATCGACTTATGCTGCAAGTCGATGCCAGGCATCGACTTATGCTGCAAGTCGATGCCAGGCATCGACTTATGCCCCCAAGTCGATGCCAGGCATCGACTTATGCCCCCAAGTCGATGCCAGGCATCGACTTATGCTGCAAGTCGATGCCAGGCATCGACTTATGCCCCCAAGTCGATGCCAGGCATCGACTTATGCCCCCATGTTGATGCCATGCAATGCATCAAATTGTTTAGTATGAAATATTCTGATAAGAGAATCTACCCAATCACGAAATAGGATGAAATATTCTGATAAGGCTTTGTAGGATGATGTGGTTGGATAGTCTGCTTGGACCTCTGTCCAAGAAAAGCAACCCAGCCTCTTCATCATCACCTCCTGAATCTTCATGTACACTTTATGACTACAGACACATAAATATAAAAGAGACTAGGTTAGACAAGAAGCATGGGAGGAGGGAAAAAGGATCTGAGAATAACATACATACTTATTGAGCTCAGTGACCATCTCCTCGAGGCTCAACTCCTTCGAGATTACACTTGACAAGGTTGATATGATCAATGTATCATCCTTGATTCCTTGAAGGGCCCTCCATGGGGTCAGCTTCATGTCCTCAGGAGCCTCCTCAATTGAAAGGTCAACTTTCCTTCCCTTTCCCCTCAGATCAATTTGTGGGTCTGGCCTCGACTTTCGTTGCTTCTGGCCCTTGACTTCCTTATGCTCCCACATTGTGAATATTCTATCCTAAAGATCCCAGATCTCACCTGATCTGAATGCCAGTTGAAACCATGGGTCATATTTCCTCAAAGCATCTGATTTTCTATTCTCATCCAATGCAATTCCAACCTCAATAAGGCATTGCTTTCGTAGATTGGGATGTATTCTCCCAGCTTCCTTCACAAGACAATCTTCGTATTCATGGTGGAAGAACCGAATTCTCTCTATGGAGGACATTTTCTGCCTGTAGTCATTATCGTTGTTGTGATCCCAAGCAAGAAGCTTGGCTTCCTCAGTTGTAAGACCAGCATATATCTTACACTCTGCATACCTAAAGAAAAATGTAGTAGGGTGCTCCTTCACTAACTGTCTACGAGCCTCTGCAGAGTGTGAACCTCCAATCACATAATAAGTGTACTCCTCAAACAAATTCTCATTGAAATCCTCCACACAGCTGCACTCATGCGGATCCACCATTACAAGGAATGGCACAACAGTAGCATGAGGATTAATTTTCATTTTCTTCTTAAGATTTTGGACATGCAAATTATGTGGCTCCCTGATCTCAAGGGGCCTCCTCGCTGTGACTGGATCCACTGGTGGCCTGTGGATAATATTAATAGGCAGGTGGAACAACTGCCCCTTCTTCACAATTTTTCTTCTAGCTATGTCCTCCCTCATCTTATTCTGCTCAGTGCCAAGCACACCAGATGCAAGCTCTCCACCAGGTGCAACAATAATGTCCCCAGAGCTAGAGCTTGAGTCAGAAAAGTCCTCTTCTGCAATTATCTTCTTTTTCTTTTGGGGCTTTTTCTGCACACTCTGCTTACCCCTTGCCTTTACAGGGGTCGTCTTCTTGTGCTGTGTTGGCATGATATTGCCCTGTATCCATGGCATCAGGTCCTTGATGAAATTCACTGAGTCTCTGCACATCTGAGCTAGCTCCTCTGGAACACAGCACTCTGGGCACAAGAATTCCATCTTCCATATGACATTTCTTAATCCCTTGGATGTCTCCACCAAGAAAAGCAGGTTGTCAGAATCTTCATCTTCATAATCCAATTTGTAAACAAGGCCATACTGAAAACCTTGTGTTGTCGTGATCTTTCCTCTGCCATAGGCCCCTGCGAACACAAGGAGGACTGCATTCTTCTCTTCCACGTACTGAAGGCACCATTCGAGATTTGTCATGTCCCGAAGTGGACGATCTGTCTTCATGACCTCTGTCTCCCTCGACCTTTCCTTCATACTTGGATCCTCCACAGGAATTTTAATGCTACTCTGTCCACCTGAGGATATTCCTAGTGGGTTGCTGGCCTTCTCAGAGGATAATGGTGCAATAATTTTCTTTGCCTTTGCTTGGTGACCACTGCCTTTGTCACGTTGCTGGTCAGCAGAGCCCATGGTGACTCTGAGCTTCTTAATGGGCCTTTCATCCTTGTACTCCGCATCCTTGAAAGCAATTGGAAATATCAAGCAATAAGAAATATCAGCCCATGTCCATGCAAGGCATGGATTTTCAGCTTCAGGTCGATGCCAGGCATCGATGTTTAAGTGCATGTCGATGCCAGGCATCGACTTTGTGTGCAAGTCGATGCCAGGCATCGACTTGAGGGCCCAAGTCGATGCCTGGCATCGACTTTTGGGCCAAGTCGATGCCTGGCATCGACTTTTACCCTCAAGTCGATGCCTGGCATCGACTTGAACACAAAGTCGATGCCTGGCATCGACTTGGGCACAAAAGTCGATGCCAAGCATCGATTTGGGCCCAGAAGCCGATGCCAAGCATCGATTTTGCACCCAAAAGTCGATGCCTGGCATCGACTTTTCAGTGCATGATGATGCTGGCAAGTCGATGCTTGGCATCATTTTTTGGGACCAAGTCGATGCCTGGCATCGACTTGGGGCTGCAATTCGATGCCAGGCATCGACTTGCACCCACAAGTCGATGCCAGGCATCGACTTGCAGGAGCAAGTCGATGCCAGGCATCGACTTGGGGCTGCAAGTCGATGCCTGGCATCGACTTGCAATCCTAAGTCGATGCCTGGCATCGACTTACACCTTAAAGTCGATGCCAGGCATCGACCTGTACATGCTTTGGATCCATATTTCGACAGGCAAGAAAAATAGAGACCTAGAAATGAGAAATTTACACAGACATACAGAGGGAATCTTTTTGGAATCTTTTTTTTAGTTATGATTTTGTCTACCTCTTGGTACTTTTGCCAACATTCTTCTTCTCCATCAGGCTTGGCTTGCTGGTATGCTGACCTCTGTGCTCCATGGCTGTCTGTGCTCTGCTGCTCTCTCTTGCTCGTGGATTTTGAAAATGAGAATGATCTCCTCCTCTGGTATTTATAGGCAATTGGGTAACTTGAACCAGAAACTAACTGGATCTAACTGAATGAGTCCACTTGCTAACTAAATCTGTCAACTTATCTAACCAGGGAATAGCACCCACACAAATAGGCTGTTTCAGAGCCACTTTAATGAAATATTCATAGACCCTTACAACTATTTATATACATTTTCATAGAAATTACATTTCAATGGCAAGAGTATGGTATGTCCATGAGGATGTCTCAACTCATGTAGAGATTTGTTTCTAAGAATCTCTTTCTTGGGAGAAAATCAAGTCAAAGTTGTGTTAAATGTGGGAGACTAATGACATCTTCATAGTATTACCCTCCACACTTTAGTTCATATTCACATTTATCTTGTAACTCACTCTTGAAATGGAAAATCACTTTGAATAAACATTCTAGTACAGAACCTTGCAACTATTTATATACATTTGCATGGAAATTAAACTTCAATGGCAACAGTATGGTATGTACATGAGGATTTCTAATCTCATGTAGATGTTTTTTCTTAGATTCTGTTGCTTGGCAGAAAATTAGGTCTAAGTTGTGAGATTAATGACATCTTTATAGTGTTATCCTCCACACTTTAGTTCATATTCACATTTATCTTGTAACACATTGTTGAAATGGAAAATCAATGTATGAATATACTTTCTGTGTGCCTCTTTTACACATAATTCTTTTTCAATATACTTTCATCTACCTCTTTGATATCTAGCCAAGACCACAATAAAACCTAATCCTTGAAATCTTAACCAAATGTAAAATTTCTTCTTGTATAGTGTTCAATGGCATAGCATATTCCAGTTGGAACTCAACTTGGATATATTCCAGTTGTAAAATTTCTTCTTGTAAAATTTCATCCAAACAATTTTATTATATATTCCTATTGGAACACAACTTTGATATATTTTGATTCATTCACAATGCTTAGACTGAATGACTCATATGAAGTTAGAAAAAGATCATTTGAATCAAAAGTGAATCAAATCTTTGGTTCCCTTATTAGTGTATATTTGAGTAATTAAGTGATTTGATGTAATTTGATGTTTTATGTTATTTAATGTACTTTAATAAGCTTTTGATTTCATATCTTCTTGATGTGACATTTGATGTGATATCTTCACTTGATCTCGGATTTCTACTTATTTAAAAAGGTCATTCATCTTCAGTCTTCTCTGAACTCAGTGAAGATGAGCTCAATCTTTTCAGTGGATGCTTGGGCATCAGCTTCCTCTGCTCATATTGATTCATTGTTCTCAGTTGAGCCTTTCCAGAGAAGTGATGATCCCTATGATTTAGAACGTGCTGATGATTCCATGTTTTCTGTTGAGTCATTTAAGTTATCCAATTCACAGTGCAGTGCTGCTCATACAAATGCACCTCTTGATCTCCCATCTGATCCAACCATTGATCTCCCTTCTGATTCAAGTGCATGTGGAGCAACGAAAAAGCAAAGCAAGCTCAATCTACGATTTAAAAGAAGGTCTCGTGAAGTAAGTCGAAAAAGATTTAAATTTCTTACTTCAGATAGACAGATTGCATTGGATATTGTGAAGCATTGTTGTGGTTTGAAATGCTTGTATAATTTAGGGATGAAGAAACTAAAGCACATAAGAGAAAAATTCCTCCATTTAGATAGTGAAAGGCAAGATATATACCTTGTTTCTTGCATGCAAATGATTGAGGATAACATGTCAGTAACGCGTGTTGGTTTTGAATATTTCTTTACTCAAGGGATGCCATGCTGTAGGGCTGCATTTAAAATTGCAATGGGTGTAGGAAATTTTAGAATACATAGGGTTCAACAAGGGTTTTTGAATGGGGATCTCATTTTGGATACGTTCCATGTTGGGACCAAAGGATCTGTTGGACGTCATGCAATGAATTGGATGATGAACTATTTTAGCTTGCATTGTGAAGTTATGCCTACAACTGGAAGGTTGCACTTGTCAGATAACTTTACTCGTCGAGAGGTATTTCAAATATATAGAGAAGACATGGAAAATAGAAATGAGAAGTATGTGTTGTATCGTCACTTTACTCGATTATGGAAGGAAGAGTTTAACAATGTTTCTATTCCTCGTAAAGTTAGAATGGGTGAATGTTCAGTTTGCGCCACTTTGAAAAACATGGCAAAAGGGGCTACAACACCACAGGAAAAGCATAATTTTAAAAACCTTCTTAACAACCATCGTGAGAGTCAAGCATTAGAGAGAAAGAAAGCAATTCATCATCGAAGTAAGGCACTCAGAAATCCGGAGCGTTATATGTGTTTGTTGATCGATGGTATGGATCAGAAAAAAACTTGTTTGCCACATTTTTATCGCATCCCTAAGGACATTGGAGATGAAGTCCTTGTGCAAATGCATTTGGTTGGCGCTTTGGTATACAATGGAACTGTAATGTCCAAGGTTTTCTTCACATATCCGAATGTGCATAATGATCCAAACCTTACAGTTACTGTCATTCATCGTGTTTTGCAATCATGGAAGGGTCTTTTGCCACCAACTCTATATTTGCAACTAGATAATACTCCAAGAGAGAATAAAAATTCTACAGTCTTTGGATATTTAAGCATGCTTGTTGAAAAACAGGTATTTCAGAAGGTTAAGGTAAATTTTCTTCTGGTTGGCCACACTCATGATCACATTGATCAAATGTTCAGTACTTTCTCTAAGAAGTTGGCACGTAACAATGCTTTTACTCTTCCGATTTTATCTGAGCTGATTTCAGAAGCATATACTCCAAAACCAGAAGTTCAACACCTCACACAGATTTATGACTTTAAGCACTTTTGCTCAATGGGCCTTGATAACAGTGCTAAGGTTTTGGCTCCATTGCACAATATTAGTTTCAACCATGTATTCTTGATGAGGAGGGTTGATGAAATAACCCTTTTATTTGCAAAGCAGTATTCATCTTCTCTTGGGTGGGAGCCTAAAGAGGGATGCAGTTTCTTATTGCAGGTGCCTAATTTGTCTACTGTAATAGTGTATGGTGCAGAACAATCACCATATGAAGATAAAAACAATACAGAAAGATGTGGAAGTGTGGTTGATCAAAGTAAAAGCTGGATGCATGCACTCATTGAAAAGAAGAGACATATTGAGCGTGCAAAAAAATATGCTGGAGATCAAGATGTATCTTGGTGGGAGGACTTTTTCAATCATCAAGAAGAGATTATACAGTATACAATTGCAGGTCACTGGCCAGTTGATGTTCCATTCACATGGGATTTTTGTACACAAAGATCCGTGAATGTGGCCCAAGCATGTAATGCAGATGCACTTCAAAGTTTTATACATCCACCAGAAAGAAATATTTATGTAGGCCCAAGGATGACAAAACAGGCAGAAGCAAGATGGCAATGAAATTTAATAGAGATAAATGTTGGAACGCTTATTGCAGTACTTGCTGATGGTGATGAGGCTACCAGACCATTTTGGATTGCAAAGGTTTTAGAGATAACTAAAGATATTGATCAGAGAAGAATAGAGGCTTTGGTGGTGCATTGGTATTACACTAAAAGTAGTAATGCATTCACAGGTAAATATAACTTAGAAATGGTGTGTGATGCTAAACGAACAGGTTCAAAAAGGAAAAAGAATATTCGAAGCACATCCACTCTTAAAATGGATGATGTAGATATTCTTGTTTATGATTTTTCCTTGACAAAAACTGGTCACTTGAGGAAAGCAACAATCAACATGATAAAACAAAAGCTTCCAGATGTATGTGGTACAGGAAATCATAGGAAAACAAGAAGAGTTGTGCATGATCCTGCAGAATTTGGTATGTACGTGGATGAAGATAGAGCTCTTGTGGATATAGAAGAAGAAGAAGAGAGCTCTCAACAGTATGAGACTGAATCAAGTGCATCAGATGATGAGGGTGTAGACATAGATCGACAAAGTTGTGAGTTGCATTGAAGCTCTCAGACATTTTTAGTGCTTATGTAAATGCCTCAAAGTAGTTTGGTTAATGAAACCATGTTTTGTAGCAATTTTGAATAACAATCAGATATCCACCCATTAAAGATATGTCTAAAATGTTATTTTTGTGTAAAAACTATTGACTTCCACATTCTTATATATATTTTAGACATGTCAATGTCTTAGCATATAGATTTTGGGCATGTCAATGTCTTATCATATACATTTTGGGACACGTCAATGCCTAATATAGTGAAATTTTGACTACATTTTGAGCTCATTTTTTTTTGAGAAAATGACAAAAAACGTCAAAAATTACTTGTTTTCACCTCATTTTTGTAATATATGTATACTGGTGTAAAGGAATTCCAAAAATGAGGTGAAAACATGTAATTTTTGACGTAAGTGTTCTCTTTTTACGACATAGTTCTCGTTTGTTACGACTCGCTGTTCCAAGGGTTCTAGCCCTTAGACACATGTAATTATACAACATTCTCCTCCCCCCTTAAAAGCATCTGTGCCCTTAGAATGAGTGGAGATACATAGCTTGCGATATTCCCCCATGCCCCATGATCAATATCATGGATCATGGCCTTCATCTCTTTAATTTTCCTCTTTATTCAAAAGGGCGATTTCTATCCTGATAGAATTCTAAAAGAGGAGAACCCATGTGTGGTATGATTTCCTACCCCAATCATTCAAAGCTTCATCTAGTTTTGCATAGGAAAAAGGACTAAGTCCAATTCAAAGTAGGGAAAGAATGAAAGGGTGGAAGAGAACATCCTTGCCTATTTCCTTGTTTAAGTCATGTGCCATCTGGGTCTCCATAGCTCAAACATTTGAATTAGGTGTATTCAAAGTGACTTCAACAAAATTGCTACTTTGGTGCATGAACCTAGCAAAATAAATGAATGATTCTTGAGATTTCCTTGTCAAATTCGTCTCTCAAGTCAAAATCAAACTTTTTCTAAAAAGAAGATGATTCTTTCATAATCCATGCCCAAATCACTTCCTCTAAGATGTATACATACTTAATACTTTTAGTGAAATGGGTGGATTTTTTTTTATTTTTTTGTTTGCAATTCACCTACAATAAATCTAAGTAAAGAGGAATCTCATTTTATAATCCCTACCCAACCAATAGAATGGTATAGGTGGATTATCTCGTTCTTAGGGGATATAACATCCTTACTCTGCAAATGATTGAATATCTTACTAAAAGTGGATTCAATATTCTTTCAAAACTTTGCATAGTTTCAAGCATCCACTTTAAGAAATAAGAACCCATAGGAATCAATCTAACTTATCAAATACTCTAGTTGGCTAAGAATATATTTTACTTTTTCTTCCAAAAACATTAAGATCTTTATAATTATGTCCCAAAATAGGAAACTCATAGTGTAAAGGATCGTATTGTCTTTGAGGTCACAATTAGGAATAAATTTTTCCAAGCATTTCATCAATACTTAATCCTTATGGATCTTCAGTTGGACCTCAAAACTTAAAGGATTTCTTGGTCCTTCTTAAATTCTCTCCCTTTATATTATATATATATTTAAGATGTTCTATGTTGACATCATAATCAGATCTTTCTTATTCTTCAATTAACTTGAATTATCAAGTATGCAAATGACGATCTTTCTAAGATTTCTTTCAAGCTTGGCCTAAGATAATCTTTATGTTTCTTGAACTTCAAGTTATAATTTTGGATGAAGCTTTTATAGCTTCAACCTTTGGAGTTTACCTTCAAACTCCAAGAAGTTGATCTTTGATTCATTTCAAAATTCTCTATGAGAGATAGATCCTTCAATATCTTGTTGGAAGAATTTTTCTTGCTTTTGAGAGGATGATTGAAGAAGATATATATTATCTTCTAAGCATATTCCATTGGAACATGAGTCCCTTTTTCTTTTGACACTCAAGAAAAAGTACTCAATGGGATTCAGTACCCACTATCCCATACCAATCAATTCTTCATCCAATCCACATAACTATGACTCTATACTTTCTCACCTTCCCTTTCCTTTCTAATGCTCTCTATCTATTACAAATTTGAGAGCAAGGACTAAGGTGTTTGGATACACCACAACTAGTTGTACTCAAATATTTCATTAACCATTTAATGTGGTGTGACTTATCTTATCAAACTTAAAGTTTGACTTGATCTTTATCGTACTTGGGTCTTTTGGCTTTTCTTCTCTTCTTTAGCCAAAGTAAGAGATAACTCGGTCTTTGTCCATAAGATGTCTTTTCTAAATCTTGTGTTCAATGTTTTACCCATGGGCTCTATTTGGGGATCTTACTTGTATGGTTCATATAAGAAATCATTTTTCTTAGGACACATCTATTGGAATCCATAACTTAATGTTGTGTATCCCATGAACCATCAAGTTACCTTTAGGATTATGCTTTAGTTCATCCAACTTCTTTTTCTAACCTACTTAGGATTTGTACAATCCTTATGTTGTATCAAAGTCTTCTCTTGCATTGAGGTTCTTTGAGAACTCCCTATCCTTGAGAACTTCATCTAGTTGGAAGATGTAATAAAAGATGTATGAAGTACTAAAATATGGGAAAGTACTTCAATTTTATCTATTTCTTGCATATATTTTACCTTGCAATACCTTATATGGTCTTTTTAAGGCATAAGATACAAGTTCTTGGGGACTTTCTCCCCTCCTTAAGAGTTTTTATCCTTGAAAACTACCTGAGGGTATCATGAAAATTGTGACCTTTCAATAGAATTTGAAAGAGTTTATTTTAAATGTTTTATTGATGTTCCCCCTAGTTAAAAGAACTATTCAGAGCTTTTTTTTTCTCTTCTCCAAGCCTACTTAACAAATGTCCCAAATTTCAAGTTTGAATTACCCCTAAATCTGATGTCCCATACCATCAAATCAATTTCAGTGGTAGTGTAAGACTAGATGTCCCATACCATCTGACTTACATTTCCACTTAAGTCAAGGTAAGTTTATCTTTAATTTTGGAATAAAACCTTCTTTTAGTCTAATCCCGTAATAGTTATTACTTCTATAGACTTAGTGTAATTTCCATTGCATAGCATGTGTGTTACAATGGAATTTTAATTTCTCAGTTGTAATTGCAACTTGACAAGACTTAATGTCAAAGATTGGCTTTTCAATAATTCCTTAGTTCAAATGTAGATCATTTTTATATCATTTGATAATAGAGTGCATTCATATTCAACTCGATATGATTTGTTGACATAATGAATAATTTCAAAAAGAATAATAATTGATCTGCCAATGAGATCTTTAATCTGACGTAGATGGTAATACCATTGATCATTAAAATAATCCTTTACTTCTAGGACATTGAAAAATGGTACTTAGGGTTTATTACAACCCTTGAGTTTTACCTTCTCCTCAAGCCTTGCATTTGCTTGGAAGAAAAATAGAAAGCTTCGAATTTCTTTAGTTCTCTAAAACAAAGAACTTTCTTGAACAGGAGAATCAATACTTCCATCTTCCAAAATTACATAGATCATATTTTCTCTTCCTCAGAGCTTGAGAAGATGGTGTTATAAGTTTCCATCATTGTTTCGTGGTTTTAAGAGAGAAAATTGTGTAGTTTTACCTTAACTCTATGGCCTTGCTGATCAGGCATGCCATGGGTTTTTATGGAATAATTCCACAAGAAGGGCTTTAGGCTTAAGGTATTGTAATATTTCTTGGCTTTTAATAAGCCAATCATATAGGAAGTGAGTGGTAGTTTTAATATGGCCAATTGGCTCTACTACCATTATTCCTATAATGGAAATTGTAAGTACACTTAAACTAGAATAAGCCAAATATCCCTCTAATGCTACAAACTCATGTAGTACATTCCATATGCATACATAGTGTATGCTAAAAAATTTTACACTTTTATTGGAAAATGAGTAGCATGCATAAAGTTTAGAAACTGAACCCCTCCTTAAAGCATGCTAAGTTCCAAGTTTGGAAATTTGTTCATTTAGAGAATGGTGCAAAATTTCCATGCATCTTTCTTTTTGTGCATATGAGTTGCATACATAAATCATGACCATATTTATGCACAACCAACTCTTCTTTTCCAGAACCATATGAAATTGATGCATAGTGAAAATAACTTCCATGATTGTTTGTTTATGTGACCAAGCAAATCAGGCCACTTGAACCTATGCATCTATTTCCAAATTCATGTCCATAATGACATGCATTGCATTTTCTATGATTTAAAAGGAAAAGAAAAGAGCGTTAACACTCATCTGGAAATTAAGCTTCATCCATCCCTTCATTTCATTTGAGTACTTCCATGGTGAAGTAGGCTTGGGATATCCCATTACATCCCTTGTTGAATTCCTTCTTGGGCACTTGTATACTTATTGGTGTTCCCATATATGTGCATCGACTTATCAGAATTATGCATCCATGTATGCATACTACAAGGTGCTTGAGTGTGCATGAGTATCAAAAAACCATGCATGTAATTTATATATACATATGGAAGGATGTGGTTTTTATGCGTAGCCATGCACATGCTTCCTTTTACTATGATCCACACACATTCTTTCATGTGAATCTCTTGGCAAAAGAAACTTTTTTGCTAAAAGGAATTATGTTCTTATTAATGCATACAAGGCATAGACTTATCCTTGATACAAAAGAAGTGTATACACATAAATCATGAACGTGCAAATCCATGGAGTAGATGGAAAATCTTACAAGCATGGTGTTTCTGGTTCTAATTTGACATGCACATACATGATTGTGGAAAGCTTTCTTTACAACTTCTAAAAAACTCCAATGGACACTTCGCATTATACTAAAGTCATTCATTGTAGTAGAGAAATACAATCTAAAAGGAAAGAAATGAATTACCAATTTCAATTTAAAATGATATGTAAAGTTAATACTAGAGAAAATGCAAATAAGGAGTACTCCGAATCCATAATAATAAAAGTACTCCATGGATTACTAATGGTGCATGCATTGCATCACATGACGTATCGAGATAAGATGAAGCTAAACATATACAAGTAAAAGGCACAATACTTAGCTTCCATGAATGCTTGAAAACTCCCATTTATTGATGCGAAAGCACATTCCTTTCTCAAGCTCCATGGCTTCAAACATTGGCTTGATGCTTCCTTGTAAGATGGTAGGCTTCACCTTACCATCATCTGAGCATCCGGTTGATATTCCTCGTATGAGCATCTCTTCAATACTCCTTGCATTGCCATGAGAATATGGTTAGTTGGCTACAAAGAATTAATATATATATATATATATATATATATATATATATATATATATATATATATATATATATATATATATATATGTATATGTGTGTGTGTGTGTGTGTAAATTTGAATCACCTTGATCAGCACGAAGCAAGGAGGGTGCCGCTTTTCTCTCATCCTCACTTCCAAAATATGAGCCAGCACCTAAGATAATCAACCTTAGATAATTAGCCCCCATCTAAAAGGGGTAAATAAACCATAAATCCCAAGTGTTTCACACCTAAAAACCCAAGGCTTCTACCCCTTAGACCCATGTAATTATACAACGCTCATCATTGTGTGCAATAGCATACCAGATATCTCTTATGATATTGGACAGGTTCTTTAATAAGCCTTGCCAAACTCATTGGAAGGCATGCATGCCTATACTCAAGTATGTGAAAGATAAGGTATTTTGAAGTTGACGCTAAGTAGAACTAGGAAACCTAGGGGCTCTAGAAACTTTTTTGTGCGATACAAAGGGGGAAAAAGGGATTTTGAAAGTGTTTGAATCAAATTGTATGTCAATTGAAGTTTGAAGCTTGAGATAAACTTTGAACTTTTAAAGATCATTGAGAGATCTTGGAGAGACGAGATTAAGATGTCTGTGTGTGCAGGCTTGGGAATGTGTGTCCTGAGCATACAAGTGAAGCAAGGAGAAGCGAATTGAGGTTGAAAGATCTCTCAACCCCCTCAGTCCATTCCTAGATTAGGCTAAGTGAAATTAGAGGTTTTGATTGATTAGGGGCATGATAGCAACACTCAATTTTTAAGAGCCTTTAAATTATCAAGTCTAATCAATTGATTATAGTCAAGGGACAATTTAAGGGCAAAGAAGTGATTGATATCAAAGAATCAGCAACATCATTGTACAAAGGTCATTGGGCTAATTGGTAGGGCATATGAACCTTAGATCAGGTCGATACCTAGGGAGAGATCGACAAAGTATTAGATCATGGGAGGCTAGTGTCAAGCACACATCTAAGTCTTGGACCCAACAGCTTAGCGATTATCCCTATACAGTCAGTTCAGAAACAAGTGACTCTAGAGAGACTCGTAGGTAGCTTAGGAGTGGCATACCTAGAAAAACTAGAGGGACCTTACAAGACTCAACTGGAATATATCAACACCAACCGATTAGGTGCTCGCATCTATGAGGACGATCTGAGAAGAACTATGTCGAAATTAAAAAACCACATCAACCTATTGAATTCCCTCTGCAAGGCCAAGGGAACACAGTAGGACCTTGAGGCCTACACAACTAGTTAAGTCCCTGAAGAATTGCTTCGATGACACTAGAGACCCATACGACCATGTGGCAAAATTTAGGCAAGTATTGAGAGCTAGGCAAGTTGATGACCTGTTCATGCAATATAATGGTTTTGGTCTAGCTCTTAAGAACACTACCCTTATGTGGTTTCAACCACTACACTAGAGGCAATTTAGGAATATAGACAAACTACTAGAAGCCTTCATCATGGAAGTTTCTAAGAGTGGCATAACACACAACAATTTCTCATTGATCCATAGCTTTAAACAAACACCTCAAGAGACTGTGAGGCTTGGAGGAAGATGATTTAAACAATACCTAGAGAGATGCCCCATCCAAGATTTACCCGCACCATCCAAACAAGTGGCATTATTCCTAGATGGATTGTTAAGTACCCAATTGAGATCTTATGTGTACTTAAAGGACCCTAGATCCATAGAAGGGTGTGTACACATGTGCACAGATATTGAGGATAATCTAGGGGAGGAATTAGAGCTTTCAAAAATCTATAAAGACTTAGATAGCTCTATTAGCCTCACATCCAAAATATCCACATCTATCGAGGAACTTGCAGAGAAGGTAGCTCAGAAGTTAGGAGTCTCTAGCAAACAGATACCTAGATTTGCCCCAAAAAAATGATGCTATTCTATGGAGGAGACCATATGGCTAATGTGTGTTGAATTATCGCTCACCTCCAAGTGAATCCGAACAGCCAATATTGCGCCATAGAAAGGAGGTATACTAACCATACTACACAAGACTGCCCTTATAACAAGCAACCAGTTAGACAAAATTATCCACAGACATATCCACCACAAGGGAGATACTAGAATCAGTACCCACAACAATATGGTAGGCCACAACAATCCTACCAACCACCCTATCAAGTGCAAAAAAGACCTCAACCTGTGCTAGCTCAACAACCTCCACCTCCAGCCAATGTGATCCCAGTTAAGTATGCTGCTACGGAAGAAAACTTAAATAGGGACTTAGTGCCAACATCACAATTGATTAGAGAGAGTGACCTGAGTGATCAAAGTTTTGAATCGACTAATATTGATAGTCCACAAGCTTAGTATATGCAGTCACTTGAGCATAACCAGACTTACTATTATGAAGATCCTAGTAAACCTAGTTTGGAGCCACAATATGCTAATGTCATGTATGAAAATCCTAATTCTAAGCCCCAACCTAGATAGATAAGACCCCCAGTTCCTAGAGGACCGTGCTACAGATGCCAAGGTGATCACTTCATTCGTGATTGCCCTATGTCTGCACCTATGCAACCCCAATCAGTGATAATTCAAGTTTTTTCTCTAGATTGTGGGAAGGAGCACCTCTTATGGATCTCCTAAGAACCAAAACAATGGGCCAAAGATCACTTCTATCAACGTGATTGGGTTAATAAGAGATTCCATAGGAAGTGTAACTTCCACTACCCGAGTGCAAGTGGTCATGAGAGCTCAGGCATTATAGAAAAGCTAAGGCTTAGGACACGAAAAGAGTTTTGGAAGGATAGTTGTGAGCGAATGAAGAGACAATGGTCTAAGAAAATGAGCAAGCTTGAGAAGAGCTTAAGAGGAATGAAAGACAATAAAATCAAAATCACCTCTCTAGCCCACTCTCACACATCGCCACCACTACGACCATCCCCATCACCTTCTAATGCACCACATTCTAATCCACCTCAAATAACCCCACCACCACCTAGAGTAGGATCAGTCTTAGCAGATCCCACTCTTGAGGACCTAGACATGATGCTTAAAGTATATCGGGCTAGAATTCAAGAAGGGATGAACGTGATAGATCGTGATAAATGTTACCCCAGAGCTGACCTAGAGATTGAAAAAACCAAACTTTGTTCGAAGATGGTAGAATTGGCTCAAACCATGTTTGAAGCTAGTCGCATCTTCAATTAATCTAGTTCAACTAAGACTCAGTTGCATTTTGATGGACTATTAGAAAGATTGGAGAGGTTAATTGCAAAAACTGGGAAGGAAGCCACCTCCTAGGGTAAGGACAAGGCAAGTGAAGGAACGAGCATTCCTCTCAAGGAAGCTTATGTACCTGATTCCATTGAAACACACATGTCTTCTTTTATGAATCGGTATTCACAAGAATTCCTATGAGAGATTCAAGAAGAGAAGTGGGAAAAATAAAGTGAAAATCCTCCTCCCAATGAACTTGTGGATGACTTACATGATCAATTCCCACAAGATATTGTCTCTATTTATGGAGAGCAAGAGGATGCCCAATCTAGTGAGCGATTGGACTTCGAGTCTTATTCCTTACATGAATTAACCCATTTCATAGGTCCATGGGAAGCAAAGTCCACCTGCATGAGCAACCCCATGGCCATGATAAGGAAAAAAGACTCAGTTTTGCCTAGAAACACAGAAGTAGTAAAGATCACTTAAGTGTAGTGCACTTTCACTTTAGAGAAGCTACTCAAGGTAAAGTCAAAATTGTGGAAACATATAGCCAATCAAGTGCTCAATCTAGACAGATCCCATTCCTAGGTAGGATCACATCAAATAATTCCTGAAATACATTTGGACAAGATCGGAGACCTGAGTGAAGGAGAAGAAGGAAATACATATCTTCTGGTCACTCATCAGGGTTACACAACCAAGGCTATTTTGGACTTAGGCACAAAAGTTGCAATTGCTACCACTTCCCTATGGAAGCATTGGGGCAAACCAGCACTCATGCCAATGAGAATGAAATTATAGATGGCCGATGGTCACATTGAGAGACCTTTATGATTGCTAGAAGGAATAACTCTCACTACTTGTGGTGTAGAGTTTGAGCATACTTTTTCCATATGTGACTTTAGCAAGAACTAGGCCTATGAGATGATTCTGGGAAGGCCATTCCTGAGACAGTTGTAGGTAGTCTAGGATTGGAGAACCAATTCCTTGTATTTGCAATAGTTAGTGTCACAACCAAAGTCAATCTCAAGGATTAGTCTCATAGAGACATGCCCCCAATATAGTGGAATCCCATCCATAGAGCCACAAAAGATATGAGTCAGTGCATTCCATAGGATCTAGATCCTCATGGATGCAAGAAGACACTCACTTATGGATGTGCAAAGTGGTAGTCGAAGAAGAGAAAAGAGAAAATGCCAGAGAGGTAGGTGCGAAGGAGTTTCATATATATTCAAGACCCAGCCTATACACCTGTAATATTTCCTAACGAAGAGTTTGAACCTCATGGTGGGCAGAGATCCTAGCGACAATGGTTGTAGACATCAATGAAGAACAATGGACTCCACACTATGATGAAGATGGCTATGAAATTTCAGTTTTCACAATAGAACCACTCATGTGTGATTCGGTTATTGAAGAGTGTTAGCCTAGCATGGAAGAACTTGAACATGCAAGTGACTTAGACCTAGAGTCAATTATTATGGATTCTTTTTGGGCATCAGAAGAGGAATACCTATATGAAGTAGAAGCTCACCCCCAGGAACATAAAGAACTTATGAACGATGTGAGATTAACCACACAAGTGACAACTAAGAGTGAGGGAAAGAAAAGAAGAAAAAAAAGAGAAGTCGAACAAGAAGAAGAAGAATCTTTGTTTGAGGTCCCTAAAAATTTGAAAATTATGAGATAGAGGATAGAAAAGTGATGATAAGGATGCCCAAATATGAAGCACTAGCAGGAGAGGCCTATGATAACAAAGAGACAACTAAGAAAATCATTGTAACCATAGAAGAAGGTTAAGAATGATGTGCATACATAGGACACAACCTAAATGAGGACAAGGAACAGAGTTGATAGCTTTGTCAAGAGAATATAGGGATGTGTTTGCTTGGAGTTACAAGGACCTAAAAGGAGTAGACTTAGAATATGCTCACATATGATTCCCATGACCGTAAAAGCCAAACCTTCTAAGCAAAATCCATACACATATAACGATAATTATGGTACTAAGATCAAGAAAGAGATAGATCCATTGATAGTCTGTGTTATCAGGATCTTGTTCACGCGCATACAGAGATTACGGATGCAGAAAAACACACAGAAAATAGAGACGACAAGAGACGAGACCGAACGCAAGATTGGGTGCAATCTCCCCCCATGCACTCTGTTTCGACAGTCCACAGAGTGCATGTATTTATAGGACTTTTGATTACGTCGAAAATAGTGGTTACATGAGGGCAGCTTCGAAAAGCAGGCGTGAAACTAAAAGTTGGTTACTTTTACAGAAAGCCATTGCTTTTAATAAAAAAAACTACGGTCTACAACGACCATTATTCTAACCCTTACTTTTCTAACAATAGAACCTTCTACGTAGGTTTATTTACAAAATAAATAATAATTATTCGGATTATTGATGTCCGCCCTTTCACGCCTTGCACGCTCCTCACGAACCTTCAGCTGCTATATCAAAAACATCAAAAACATATTAATACATTAATAATTTAACATTTTAACAATGCCTTGTTCAATAATATACAACATGCCTCTCAGTTGACAAGCAACTGATCTCAGTTGATAAAATAATTCAACACTCTAACATTTATAATGCAGTGTTCAACATATTCCATATTACTATTACAAGCCAACAATGCATTGGCCAACATATTTCGTGTTGCATTGGCTATTCTATATTTCAATCCAACAATGCATTGGCCAACATATTTCATGTTACAATCCAACAATGCATTGGCTATTCTATATTTCAATCCAACAATGCATTGGCCAACATATTCCATGTTACAATCCAACAATGCATTGTTCAACATATTCCATAAGGTATAACATGCCCCGCAGTTGAACAAGCAACTGACCTCAGGTGATAAAAGAATAAACATGGATGGCCAGTCACATGTTTCATCACTGAAAAAAAATAGGCATGTGCCATGTAAAAAAAAATACATGCATGGAAATGTTCATGGAGCTGTTACATTATTAAGAGTATCTGTAAGATGCTGACATAGTCTTTCTAATGAATTTGGGCAAGCAAAACTTGAATATGCTCCTATAAACTAAATTCAATATGTAAATGCATCACAATTATCAAACATGTAGGGTAAAATTTAAAGGTAGAAATGAATCCCGAAACTCTTCTTGAAAATCCTTCCATGTGCGTGGACAATCTGCAGTCTGAGAAAGATCATTCCACCATTGCTGCGCTCTTCCTACCAAGTAATTAGTGGCACTCTCGATTTTCTTATTTTCTGAATATAACTCATCGAAAAAGAAATCGTTGAATAGGGATAGCCATGATAAGACAAAGCGGCCATCTTTTTGTCCGTCGAATTGAAGCATAGCATAACGTCCTTGTATGGATTGTTGAAGTGTTTGAAGTTCTTGGTTCGTAATCTCTAACTCTTGCTCGAATGAAACTCCAGGTAAAGGTGAATTACGGAAATCTTCCATGGTGCTCTTGGACCCTTGCTCTCAACCTTGCTTGGTATCTTGAACACTCAATCAAGTGCTACCCAAGGATTTTGAAGGAATTCACACTTCCAAGCTAGCTCATTGGAAAGTTCGTTCCGAGAGCTTTCCAACGGTATATTGCACGCCTCAATCCGACCTACAGATTGAGAGATACACTTGATTCTTTCTTGGGTCCAATCTTGAAATCGACGCGCGCGCCTTCCACAAGTAAGAAAGAGAGAGAACTTGAGTACAACTCCAAGAGATGGTGGAGTGGTCAAAGTACTTCCCTTGAAAGTAGGAGGTTGTGGGTTCAAATCCTCCTACCTTAGGGACTCTAAACCTCTCTATTACCACTCAAAAATTAAAATTGCCTCGCGCGTAGCCAACGGTCGCCAAGGGAGCCTTGGGTGCCAATGTATTGCCTAAGTTATTGCCTAAGTTCTTGCCTTAGTCGACGCCTTAGTCGACACCTTAGTCGACGCCTTGGAGTAAGCCGAAGGAGTAAACGTAGGAGTAAACGTAGGTGAAAACGTAGGTTCTGGTTCTGGAACAGGAACAGAAACCGAAACCGAAGACGAAGACGAAACAGAAACCGAAACCGAAGACGGAGACGGAGACGGAGATGGAGATGGAGATGGAATCGGAATTCAGAATCGCGAACAGAGAACAGAACCCTCTGTATTGACGCGTGCAGAGCTCTGATACCACTGTTATCAGGATCTTGTTCACGCACATACAGAGATTATGGACGCAGAAAAACACACAGAAAATAGAGACGACAAGAGACGAGACCGAACGCAAGATTGGGTGCAATCTCCCCCCATGCACTCTGTTTCGACAGTCCACAGAGTGCATGTATTTATAGGACTTTTCATTACGTCGAAAATAGTGGTTACATGAGGGCGGCTTCGAAAAGCAGGCGTGAAACTAAAAGTTGGTAACTTTTACAGAAAGCCATTGCTTTTAATAACAAAAACTGCGGTCTACAACGACCATTATTCTAACCCTTACTTTTCTAACAATAGAACCTTCTACGCAGGTTTATTTACAAAATAAATAATAATTATTCGGATTATTGATGTCCACCCTTTCACGCCTTGCACGCTCCTCACGAACCTTCAGCTACTATATCAAAAACATTAAAAACATATTAATACATTAATAATTTAACATTTTAACAACGCCTTGTTCAATAATATACAACAGTCTGAGGGCATTGACAATTGCTAGGAACCCTCTGTTTCATACTCTCACCAAGCATATTGAGGTGGACTATCATTATGTCACGGAGAGGTTCTCTACCCGAGAAACGAGTTTGGCATATGTTCCCACAAAGGAGAACATTGTAGAACTTTTCACAAAGGCTTTGGGATTACTTCCTTTTGTGGATTGATTCCACATAGTGTGGCACTTTCTTATACATGAGTCCCAACTCCTTGTTCATCACATCACCTTGAGGGGGGATTTTTTGATATATTTAGGTAATGATGTGTGTGAACACACTAGGATGACGAGGGCACTTTTTCCCCTCTTTAGGAGGTTTTTTCTCCCGGTTTGTATATATGTGTATAACACTAATGGGTCACTTATCTTTGTACATTCTCTTGGTAATACATTAAGTATTGTGTGTTGTGCCCCAAGCTTCTTCTTCTTGCTTGTGATATTCACGTGCTTCCCCAGACCTCAAACTCCAACATTGACAAATTTTCATCCATATCTAGGAACATTTTTAAACCACATAGAAGCTTCCAACTTCACTTTCAATGGATAAATCCATTCATGCCTTATAAATCATCAATTAAATTCAAGGAGTATAATTGATTCCGAAATGAAGATATTTGTATACGACCACATACACCACTATCAAAATCCTCTAGTTTATGTGCAGTTCTATCAAAATCCCAAAATACAACCCATACAATCATGCTCAAAAGGTCCCTTAAGTTTGGGTAGAAAGAAATAAAGACAATGCATTGCAAGGTAATATGTTTCATTGCATCACTATCAAAACATCAAACATGGGAGTCTACTATAGACATACACTACTCATGAGAATAGGGTTCATAGATACAATGCATATTAAATGCACATTGTTTATTTTAAACAAGTTTAGGCATCTATTTTGGGTGTAGAGGCATCTACACCAACCACTCTTACCTCTTTCTTCTTTGCCTCTTTATTTTTCACAAAGCTTTCCTAAAGAAATAATTATAAGAGCACTAGGGAGAGATACAAAGAGGATGTAAAACATTTTCATCCCCTTTGTTGGGGATCCATTGATGTTTTCGTTTGATCTTTTCCATAATGAAGAGCCTAAACTATATGAATGGAGAGCGTGATTTCTTACACTCACAAATTCTTCTACCTAGGCATCCTAGGGACTTTTCAATGGATTACTCTCTATGAGGTTTATCAAAATTGGTTGATGCATCTTTCCTTCCAAATCCTCTAGAGCACTTCACTTCTACTAGCATTTCACAAAGTTGAGGTATGATCCATCATTTCTACAAGGAAGATTGCCTTCTAGCTAACTTGACATGATAGGGGAATATTCTGGCCAAGGCTCTACCACACCAAAAAATTTGTGTGGGAACTTTAGAAGAGTTGGCCTAAGTTTTGGTGTCCACAATTGCACCACTTGCACACAAGGGTGCACCAAAAATTTTACTGGCTTTAACATTGGTCAATATCCACCAATGGAGAATTTTCCACATAAGGATCACTTTCTTATTCTTGATAAGTGGGAACCATAGGTCCTTGAACTCAAATTCCCATTTTTATTCAAGATAAGTTTAGACATGAGTTTTTATTAAGATAGGAATGAAAGTCCGTTTTTTTTTTTTTGGATTTTCATTAGATACCTCCATCTTGTTTCCATTGCACCATCTTAGACCTTCTAGATAAGGGGGGATCCTAGCAAAGGCAGAGTTGATTAAAGGCATGATAATTTTTCTTACAATACTTGGAAAATGATTTGTAATTTTATGTTTTCTTGTCATCATTGTTTTCCTTCTTTGATTGTGCAACATTAGAAAATTTCTACTTAGTAGTAGACAAGCTCCATTTACCTTTTCCCATATTACTAGCTGATAAATTTTGATCTCGATCATGCATAATTAACTTGTTCTCCCTAGGCAGATCTTCTTGTAGAAAAACACATATTAACTCTCCAAACATCAAGGCATTTGTATTTTCTCTTCTTATAGAAAAACACACATTAAATCCCAAAAGGTAAAAGCATTTGTATTTGCTTTCACTATCAACTCAAGAGTAGAAGCAAAACATTGATGTCAATGTGGAAGAGCATTAAGAATAGTCTTCCCAAATGAACTATAGGAAAACTTTTGATTAACAAAAATTAACTACTCATTCAAATGCTTTGTATCCAAAAAAACAACTATCATGCAAATCCTTTCACTATCACTTGAAGAATGGGCGCAAAATATTGATGTCAATGTGGAACACCATTAAGAATGGCCTACACAATTGAACTTTAGGAAAAGATTTGATAAGTTCAAATCCTTTATAATTTTCAGAAAATTATCCATTGAATCCTCTTCATGCATATGCTCACTCTCCAAATCTTTGGAGGTAAGCAACAAAAGGCTCATTTCTTCCCTAGTATAGTGTTATAAGAGTATCTTAATCCTTTATTTTGTTTTGCATGAGGGAATGTAATGGATAAGAGTATCTTAATCCTTTATTTTGTTTTGCATGAGGGAATGTAATGGATAATGGAATTTTCGACAGACAAATTCTTCGATGCATGTGATTGTGCATCTCTACGATCCCAACAAAGTTAATCTTGGGTAAGTTCAATAGTAACCATAGAAAGACCAAGAAATTGAAGAGTGCCATCTTCAACACCACCTGTATCATACATTATCAATGTATTGCAAGTATAAGGAGATGTATTTCAACACCCTGCACAATATTCTACAAGCCTTTGTTATCAATACATGACACATGAGGTGTATTGACAATTGTAATGAAAAACATCTAACCTATCCTCAACAACCACCATAGAAAATATATCATTGTTATTAGCCATGGCTAGTCACTATATACCTTGGTGCACAGATTGTCTATATCTCAAAAACATTGAGAAAATATACCAAATTGAGGTCTACTTGGATTGTAGAAAACTTTGAGGAACTTGTACTAGTGAACACAGAACTAGATATATACTTGGCACAAAAGGAAAAAATTGCCTACATAATTGTTGTGATAGTGCATTCCAAGGTTGAAAAAAGTTGGAATCAAAATTTTGATGCCACAAATCAAAGCTATTTTGAGCTCCTAATGAACCTAACTATGTTCATCATTTTCTTTGAGATTTTGAGACTATGACTTGAGGGGTGTTGGTGATGCCATAAATAAAGAAGTAACCTCCTCTCATACTATTTGTTGGAGATCAAGCACTCAAAAAGCACACATGTCCTTAATTTATATTCTTAGTCTCAACATTCGTGAAAAAGAAATTAAGATCTTAAATTATCCTAGAATGCTAAAGAAAATTGAGGCTCTCAATGATGACAACTAGAAGAATGCACTACTAGAAAAGAGAAGGACTAGAACTGTTAGGCTACCACCACTATATATATTTTTGTAAATATCAATTCATATATTTTGTAAAATAGGTCAATTGAACTTCCGAAGAGTCCAATAGACGTACCATGTAACCAGAGCATCTTATTCGTATGACTATTGGAATCTCTTAGGAGATATAGAGTGAAAAAGAACTAGGTCAAAACCGTGTACACAAAAGATTTGTATTCTATTCTATAATATATAGAGATACTTTGGTGACATATCTGTGTTCTGTTATAAATCCAATTTGTTTGTAGGCGTATTGAATGTTAAGATGTATTTTGTATGGGAATAGAAACACACTAGAACAATATCTGGTAATCCTCATTCCCTCAACCTACTTATTTGTATAGAGTAATTTTACAAACTCTAGAGCAGCCAAACATTTGGCAACCACAATGGGATGGGGTGCAGAGTAATAGCGCATGGTGAGAAGTCGCAGACAATAGCTAAAGATGGAACACTTGAACTATTAAAGACACCAATTTTGATGGAGACGAAGCATGCCAACACTCTTGGCTAAGTGTGTTTCGAAATATTCAGAAATGCAGGTGGCTAAAGACACGAGGACATCATGGATGATTGAACATGGAGGTGAAATCTCAACTAGTGATCATATATCTATGCAATTATAATATTTGGTGGAATGAAGTGTGGTCGCATATCTAGTATGGAATCAAGTGTTGGAGGTATAGGTAGCTTTCGAAGCAACTAAGTTGCAAATGGAGGAAGCGAAAGGATGACAAGCTAAGGAGGAATCTGATGGGGAATTAGGAAGAAGACCCTAGGATTGGATTTTGACATCAAACCTTCTAGATTCCATTTGGATGGAGCAACGAGTGGAAGAGCAGACCGTGTTACAAAGGTAGTTTGGTGCAACATGCAAGACAGAGTGTTCACATGAAGTGAAGATAGGGGAGGAAGGAATCTCCTTGGTACCTACATAGGATGAGTGGAAGCTATGGAAGGTTCCATTCAAAGATAGTTATGCAATTATTCATTACTTTATAGTATATGGTGCAATAGTCCCATCAAAAGTGCATCCTTATTCTAGAGCACATTGCCGCAAATTTTGGAAACTGAGAGAACTCTTGAAGATGTAGTGAGAGGTTCGTTCATGGATGGATTGAATTCATTATTGAAAGAAAAAATATGTTTATTTGCATTCCATCGAACCACGTCCTTTGACTAGATTATTGATGCAATAGAGCAATTGGAACACAATCTCAAAGTTGCAAACCCAGCTTGGTAATGCTCTTTCAATGTTGTAAATATGGTAAATCGAAATCCTTTGGCTATAACTAATCCCTATAGCCAAATGTTTTGTACTAAATGTAGAAATCTGGGGCATGTAGCATCAAGCTTTGCCTTAAAACAAATGTACTATGCAATGTGTAATATGCTAAACAATAATACAGATCAATGTAGATATCATAATAGGAATCAGATAGTATCAACTAATCATATGCAGTCACAACACCGATCTAATGGGAAACGGTACTTTAACCTATTGTACACAATGTTTAGATAAATGATTTTGGTAGTTCAAGAGTTGCAACATAATCAAAATTTTCAAGAAATTGAGGATAAAATAGGCCAAATTATTCAGAATATGGCCAAGGTCACCTAGCCTTTAGTCATTATCATAGAGAAGATGTAGAATATCCCAAGGATGGAAAAGGTCCTCAATGTCAATTCTCTCTTGAATGCGATCACATTCGTGTTTATTGTCCTGACACCCAAGATTATGATCGATAGAAGCAAGAAGCAACATTGAAAACTGCAATGACTAATATGGTAACCCTTACCTTTGAAGAACATACAGCTATGGTGCCTGATTAGTTCAAGCAGGCACGGTTAATATACCCTGATAAGGCATGAATCAATGGGGAATATTGGTACGGACTTATGATTTCTTCTAGAAAGTGCTCTTGAACTAGTGTCCGTTGAATTAGATCAGAACCATATGGACACATGTACAAGTGCCATGGACCCCTGACAAACTTTTTGTAAGTCAACGATCCAATTACCACTAGGGGATCTATTGAATCTAGTCTTTGCCTTTTAGGTTACATTCATGAAAAAAAAGTAGAATCCTCATATGACAGAGTAGATATCTAAACAAGCCTAGGTAAATATAGTGGAAATCAGGCATGAGGAATTAGTGGATTATGTAGTTCCCCTTGTTTTGGTATGGTTTAAACAACACTCATTCTTAAGGTCATGGCTGATGGTGGGTCTGGGGTTAATATTGACACTATGCCCATTTATCAGCAATTTGGTTGGACTAAAATATAGCTTGCCGCATTTTATATTTTAATGGTAGACTAGTCAAAAGTCCAACCCATTGGTCTCATTAATGATATAACAATTAACGTTCAAAATATCCCTTTCAAAGTGACTTTTGTGGTAATAGAATTAATTGGAAAAGCTAATGATTATAATATCTTATTGGGACACCCCTGGCTTAAACATTCTAAAGTTAAACATGATCGAGGGTCTTAAGCAATCACTTTTCAAATATGGTAGAGGAGATATTCTATTACTCTAGAGGATAAGCAACAATAGATACTGTCTATTGCACAACCACCATACATGATCACCGGATTAGAGGATGATAAAGACTTGAAATTTTTGGAATCCAATCACTATCTGTGGTTGGTGGGATTAATAGATATTCTGGAGGTATAGGCCAAATTTGAATCAGATCCAGTAGTGGAAACTATGCACCCTGAGGAGATGGCTCTTCCTAGGGAGGAAGAAATAGCATGGTTGGTGAAAGATAATATTCTCACTCAAACCAATGTACATATTTATGAGCATCAAATGGAAGAGGTAAATCTTGGAACCAAATGTTCACCACAGATGGTAAAGATTGGTGCCAATCTAGTTGATCCATTTCATCATACTTCAACTTTTAGCTAAGTTCAAGGATGTGTTTTCCTAGGACTACTCAGATATGAAGGGGTTAGTTCCTAGATTTTATCATTGAAATTCTACTCAAACTTGATGCTTTGACACTGATCCAATACCATTACAGAATGAATCCTAATTCTACAAAACAAGTAAAGGAAGAATTGGATCCATTATTGAAGGTTGGATTCATGATTTCTATTGAAAATCTAGAATGGATATCTCCCATTGTAATTATGCCTAAGAAGAATAAACAATTGAGAATTTATGTAGACTACAAGAAGCTAAATGTTGCTACAATAGGAGACCCTTTTCCACTTCCATTTTTGGATACTGTGTTGGATGAAGTTGCTGGTAGGGAAATGTACTCTTTTCTTGATGGGTTTAGTTTAGTGGTTTTAATGAGGTCAAAATGTTGGAAGTTGATATCGCTAAGAAAATGTTCATTACAAATTGGGGTGTTTTTCTTGTACCTTAATGTTATGGAAGAACCCCACTACATTCCAATGTTGTATGTAGAAGATTTTTGCACCCTTCTTGACAAGTTTCATATGCATATTTCTAGAAGATTTTTTAGTTTTTGGATATCAAATAGATCATTTACGACAGCTATGACTCTGCTTTAGGAAGTGCTAAGAAGTTCATTTGAGTCTAAATCCATCCAAGTTAGTCTTTGGTGTCAAATGTGGAAAGGTATTAGGTCATATTATTTCTCATATAATGATTGCTGTCAATCTAGACAAGGTCAAAGTGGTTTTACAAGTACCACTGCCACATACTCCTAAAGAGCTCCTATGCTTTTTAGGTGATATTCAATGGCATGGATGCCATTTATGTTACTTGGTTCATATTGTGATGCTTTTAAATGCTTTGGCCCATGTCAAATCTACAAAATCTAAATGGACTTCAGAGAGTGATATGGCATTCTATCAATTGATGACTTTACTCATGAAAGCACCCGTTTTCACACTCCAGATTGGTCTTAACCTTTCCATGTATTTGTAGATGCTTTGGGCATTGCTATTGGAGCCGTGTTAATGGAGAAGGCAAGTAGATCATGGTTTTGGTCAATTTATTATGCGACTCAACAATTGACCACTATAGAGAAAAATTATTTTGTCATTGAACAAGAATGTTTCAGGCTCATTTATTCTACCAAAATATTTCTGCATTATTTCTTGGGCCAAGCATTTACTTTTCAGATATTGTGCACTGCTCTATTAAGGTAAACGTCAAAATCTTGTGGGGAGATTATCTCACTGGGTGCTTCTCTTACAGGAATTTGATTAAGATGTAGTGCACTATCCAAGATCTTCTCATATTACTACTAACTTTCTGTCTTGATTAGATAATGGCGAGCCTTGGATGGAGTGGATGACTCCTTCCGTGATGCAAATTTGTTCAATGTTGCCAAACAAACTAAACCACACTTGGTTACTCCAACTTGGTATGAGGAAATGTTTTCCTTCTTGGCAACTGGTGTTCCATCTTCCCACTTAAGGAAGCTGGCATTCCGCAATGGTAGATTTTGTTGATATATTTAGGTAGTGATGCGTGTGAACACTCTAGGACCGTCGGGGCACTTTTTTCCCTCTTTAGGAGGTTTTTTTCCCCGACTTGTATATACGCCTATTGCCCTAATGGGCTACTTCTCTTTGTACATTCTCTAGTAATACGTTCAGTATTGTGTGTTTGTGCTCCAAGCTTCTTCTTCTTCCCTGTGCTGTTTGCGTGCTTCTACAGACGTCTATCTCCGACAATTGGTATTAGTGAAGGTCGTCGCTTCATCTAGGGTGCCGTCGATACTCCTCCGTTTGTAGTCTCAGATTCGCACGAAATTTGGTGAGCATAGTCAGGGTGTTTTAGAGATCAAAACAGCTTCGCTCTATGCGGAAATCGCGATCTGAGCTCGTTTTGGCCTCCAAACGCACTATCACAGTGCTTATGCAAGCTATTTTGTCTTTTTGTGCCAAAGGTATATACCAGTTTCTGTTCGCAAGTTTAAGCGTCTTGAAGTCTGCTATAGGTCTAGTAGAAATTGTCTGGGCAGTTCTGTTCAACTTTTTGAGATACAACCAATTTTTTGCATCAAGGTATTTTAGTCATCGGCCATGGCTGAAAGCAGTGATGTATTCCATATGTTGGTGGTTGAGGATAACTTGGATGGTACCAACTACCCATTATGGGCTTATATGATGTGGCATGTATTGGTTGCAAAAGGATTTTGGAACATTGTGCAGGGTGTTGAAAGACGTCCTGTTACACCTCTGACTATAGGTACTGCAAATAGAGGTGCTGGAGCTGATGAAGATGGTGTCGAAGATGATATTCTACCGATTCCTGTTTGTGCTACTATTTCTGCTACACCTACTGCAAAGCAGATTTGTTGGGATGGCAGAGATGCCCAGGCACATGCATTGATAGATTTTTCTATCATGTTGGAGCAAGTCTATGACAAGCCTAAGTATTGGCTTGAGTCCCACAAAGTCATAGAAAAAGCCTTAAAATGAAGACTATGTAAAGTTCACTTGTGAACTACCTCTTGTAACTTTTGAAGAGTTTACTTAATGTAAAAGTAAGAGAATCTTAAGTGGTTGAGTCCACATGATCAAAAAGGGAAAGAGGAGCCACGAATTCGTGATTTGTGGTAGGTAGAGAATCAAATCAATCATTGATTGATTGGAGAGTGATTGAGGGAAGTTAGCCTCCCAAACTCAACTATAAATAGATGGCAGTTTTAGTCGTGATTAGAGAGACCTATGTGAAGACCTTCAAGAGCTGAGCTTTATGCCATATCAAGGTGTGATTACAAGGCACACATATGTATCAGTAAGTCATTGTATTGTACAAGCAATATACTTTCATTTTCATGATTATTTGAGTTCATCTTTCCATGTTCTTGTGAAGTGTACTACTCACTGCCATTACTCTCAGTTTTCTCAGTTAGCTTGTAGAGATGTTTTCTCTGCGCTTGGTGCATCAATTTCCGTGATTTAACTTGGTACAGTTAGCTCTATAAGTCTAATATATGCTCACAAATTTTCATGTCATTTGGATGTTGCAATCTTCAGTTATGTTCAGTTGAAGTCAACAGTGTCTGTGCATTTTCACTTCTCTTTCAGGTACCCGACTTTTTGACTCATCTTGTCAGAGGTGTTTCTCAGTGGTTACATATCTAAATTCAGTGATTTAACGCTTGTTGGATTCAGCATACAGTCTAGTATACCCATACAATTTTTCATAATCATTGGTTGCCTACATTTTGAGTTATGTTGATTTTTCTGCTCACTGGTCTCAAACTGTAGCAGCCCGTGAAAATCGGGATGATGTCATCAATTGTTAAAACTCATTCTCAGTGTGTGGTTCATTATTTTTTATGCGATTACTCTTGAAAGTTAGCTCTTTAAGTTACCTAGACTTCCCCAAGAGGAATTAAGCTAATTGCTACTGTGCTCAGAGAATTATGTAAAACACTGGACAGGTGTATGAACCAAGAATAGCAAGTTTTCACCTCTGAGCTAACTCCAACTTATCTGTTTTGATCTATCTTTTTGAGAGTGATCTTCCAAGGTACATAGGGTGTCTAATACATCCATTGGCAAGCTAAAAGGGCCCAACGTATACTTCTGGAGTTCATTTGGCTGGTGTAGATCAAGGATTTTGCAACACCTCTTCATCTTCAAGCACATACCTATCCATCTCTTCATAGTGGTATCAGAGCAAGGTTGGACAACATGGCAGATGGATTTCCTTCATCAATTGACAAATTAGACAAAGATAACTACTCAGCTTGGTCATTAAGAATGGAAGCCTATCTCCAAGGTAGAAGTTTATATGGTTATGTGGCTGGAGATGAAGTTATGCCAAGTTTCAGGAACAAAAGTCAACCAACACAAGAAGAGCAAGAAAGATTGAGCACATGGTGCTCCAAGGATGCACTTGCAAGGTCTTATCTCCTCAACTCTATCTCAGATTTTTTGTTGCCTCACATTAGAAGTTGTAAGACATCTCAGGAAGTGTGGGATGCACTTGAAGCTTTCTTTTCTTCAAGTACTAAAGCTAGGAAGCATCAACTATGGCTGGATTTCACAACTCTCAAGAAGGCTCCCAAACAAAATGTGACTGATTTTGTCACAAAGCTCAAGGACATAGCAGATCAATTGGGAAGCATTGGAGAGGTAATAGATGAAGAGCAAATTGTAAGGCATGTTATCAATGGCTTGAAGGCAGATGACAAGTGGGAAGCATTCACCACAGCTATGGATTTGTACATGGACATGCATGTACCTGATTTCAACACACTCATTGGACAACTACTTACTCAAGAGGCAAAGCTTATAAAAAATGGAGAAGCTCTAAAGGTAATCAATCTTCAGCTTTATACACGGATAAAAGCAAGTCTAAAGATAACAAAGGAAAGGCAAAGAAAGTGGATGATGAAGCAGGTACATATCAAGCTAACTATGCAGGTAGAGGAAGACATGGCAGAGGTAGAGGAAGAGGAGGTAGACAAGGTAGGGGGAGATCCCAAGACTCCAACCCATGTTCTATTTGTGGACTAACTAATCATACAACTGAAAATTGCTTTAGGAATTCCAGGAATCAAAGAGGAAGAGGATACAATAGAGGAAGTTATGGCTACTCAAGAGGAAGGTTCAACAACTACCATGGCAACTACAACAACTACGATCATTCAAACTATCAAGGAGGCTACAAAGGAAGGAGAGACTACAATAACTACACAGAAGACTCAAACAAGGAGGATTCATTATTGATCATGAACATGTCTATGCCACAAGGTAAATCTGATGAGCATGTTTTCTACATAGATTCAGGTTGTTCAAATCATGTGGCAGGAAATGTGGCACTCCTATCAGATTTAGAAGATCCAAGGAATAAGCATGAGGTACAAACAGGAGATGATACAAAACATCCTGTGGAGAAAATAGGCAATGTCAAAGCACCTGATGGAAACATCAACCTACTCAGTAAGGTACTCTATGTCCCTACCATTACAAAGAATTTGATAAGTGTTGGGCAGATAGTAGAGAAAGGGTTGCAAGTCAGGTTCACAAAAGTAGGAGCATTTGTTGAAGATCCAAGTCAAGGATTCAGAAGAATTGCAAAAGGTGAAAAGACAGGTAGATTGTTCACATTTGAATTACAAGACACTAGAAACATTGCTCTCTTTAATTATGGTACTCAGACACTCACAGAATTGGAAGTATGGCACAAAAGGTTAGCACATATTGGTGAAAGGTCATTAAAGCAAATCTGCAGGGACCAAAGTGTACTTGGACTTCCTAATTTGTCAAAACAACATATGATTTATAAGTGTAGTGCATGTCAATTTGGAAAGTCTCACAGGTTACCATTCATGAAGAAAGTTTATATGCATGGAGATCTCTTGGAGTTGGTTCATACAGATGTATGGGGACCTAGCAAGGAAGCTTCAATATCTGGACCAAGGTATTATGTTTCCTTTATTGATGATTGCAGCAGATGGACTATCCTATTCTTTATGAAACACAAAGATGAAGTTTTTTCATGTTTCAAAAGATATTTGGCTCTTGTGGAGAATCAAACAGGTAAATCACTAAAAAGGCTAAGGTCAGATGGAGGGGGAGAATACTTCTCCCATGAGTTTGATTCTTTTCTTCAAGAAAGAAGAATCAAAAGAGAGGTAACTACAAGGTACACTCCTGAGCAAAATGGAGTGGCAGAAAGGAGGAATAGGACAATTGTTGAAGCTGCAAGCTCTATGTTAAATGAAAAGCATTTACCTAATTACTTATGGGCTGAGGCTGTATCTACAGCCACTTACTTGATTAACAGGTTGCCTTCAAAATCCCTTGATGGGATGACTCCATATGAGGCTTGGAATGGAAGAAGACCAAGCTTAGATCATTGTAAAATTTTTGGATGTATTGCTTTTGCTCATGTTCCTTCACAGGTTAGAGGCAAGATGGATCCAAAGGCAGAAATGTGTGTATTTATTGGATACGACAACAATCAAAAGGGCTACAGGTTATACAACCCTACCAAAAAAGGTTTCTTGGTAAGCAGAGATGTAGTTTTTGATGAGAACAATTCATGGTATGAAGATTCATGCAGGAAGATCAATTTACCATATGATCTTGAAGAAGATTTTCCAAAGCTTGGTAGAGAACAATCAAAGATTGAAGAACAAGACACCTCAGAGGATGATGAAGAATCTCACATGGAAAAGATCAAAGCATGGAAGTCTAAAGGTAAAGCAAAATTGCAGGAACTTGGACATGAGGCAGAATCATCACATCATGGCCTAAGAAGATCTATGAGGGAAAAGAAAAAACCAGAAAGGTATGGGTTTGACACCTCATTAGTAACTAAACATTCTATCTACATAGCACAAGACATAAACCAAGAGGAGCCATCATCATTTGAAGAGGCCAAAGCAAAAATAGAATGGAAGCATGCAATGAAGGAAGAGATCGAAGCACTTGAGGAAAACAACACTTGGGATTTGGTGCCCAAGACTTCATCCATGAAGGTAATAGGCTCAAGATGGGTCTATAAACTCAAGAAGAATTTTGATGGCTCCATTAACAGGTATAAGGCAAGGCTTGTAGCAAAAGGCTTTGCACAAACTCAGGGAATTGATTATGAGGAGACCTTCTCTCCTGTAGCAAAGATGCCTACTATTAGGGTTTTGCTTAGTATTGCCTCTTCCAAGAATTGGAAGATACTTCAACTAGATGTAAAGAATGCATTCTTGAATGGTTGGATAACAGAAGAGGTATATATGGCACAACCACCTGGTTTTGAGAATCAAGTTTATCCTGATTATGTGTGTAAACTTAACAAAGCATTGTATGGTCTCAAGCAAGCTCCAAGAGCTTGGAATTTCAGGCTTGAATTTGCAGGACAAAGGCTTTCAACCAAGCAAGGCAGATCCTTCACTCTTTATTAAAAAGAGTAATTCCGAGGTCATCTACCTATGTGTATATGTAGATGATATTATATTGACAGGAAATGATGCAGATGGTATGAAGAAGATCAAAGATCAGATGAGAGAAGAGTTCAAGATAAGTGATTTGGGTTCACTTACCTACTTCCTAGGTTTGGAAGTTGTCTACAAAGATCATGGTTTGTTTCTCACTCAAAGAAAGTACATTAAGGACATGTTGGCAAAATTCAAGATGCAAGATTGTAAGATTGCAGGTACTCCAATGGAGGTCAATCACAAATTGAGCTCACATGAAGGTGAACTCATAGAGGACATCACATCATATCTAGTGGGTAGTCTCAAGTATGCCACATTGACAAGAGTAGATATATGTTACAGTGTGAGTGTGCTAAGTCAATTTATGCACACACCAAGGAAACCACATATGGATGCTGCCAAAAGGATTCTCAAGTATCTCAAAGGAACCATAA
Source organism: Ceratopteris richardii (assembly GCA_020310875.1). Taxonomy (NCBI): domain Eukaryota; kingdom Viridiplantae; phylum Streptophyta; class Polypodiopsida; order Polypodiales; family Pteridaceae; genus Ceratopteris; species Ceratopteris richardii. The sequence continues at coordinate 46,606,540 of CM035442.1, read as the reverse complement.
ATGAAGGACTTTATTATCCTTATGTATCTGATTTAGGTTTGAAGCTATTTTCTGATGCAGATTGGGCTGGTTCCAAGGAAGATAGAAGGAGCACTTCAGGTTATCTTACCTTTGCAGGTTCAAAGCTTATTTCATGGTCATCCAAGAAGCAACCCACAGTTTCTCTCTCTTCTACTGAAGCTGAATATAGAGGTCTTGCCATAGCTACACAAGAAGCTATGTGGATGAAGACATTATTCAAAGATCTTGGATTGGAGTTTGGAACTCGAACTATTTTTGGTGACAATATGAGTTCTATTCATTTGGCAGCTAATCCTATTTTTCATGCAAGGACTAAACATATTGAAGTTCATTATCACTATGTACGAGAAAAGGTTCTAAGCAAAGAGATTCAAATATCATATGTGTCCACTCATCAACAATGTGTAGATATTCTAACCAAAGCATTGGATGGTACAAAGCTTTGCAAATTCAAGGCTATGATTGGTTTGCAGGTAATCTTGGAAGATGGAAGACCTCAAGCATACTTGGCTTGAGGGGCAGCTGTTGGAGCAAGTCTATGACAAGCCTAAGTATTGGCTTGAGTCCCACAAAGTCATAGAAAAAAGCCTTAAAATGAAGACTATGTAAAGTTCACTTGTGAACTACCTCTTGTAACTTTTGAAGAGTTTACTTAATGTAAAAGTAAGAGAATCTTAAGTGGTTGAGTCCACATGATCAAAAAGGGAAAGAGGAGCCACGAATTCGTGATTTGTGGTAGGTAGAGAATCAAATCAATCATTGATTGATTGGAGAGTGATTGAGGGAAGTTAGCCTCCCAAACTCAACTATAAATAGATGGCAGTTTTAGTCGTGGTTAGAGAGACCTATGTGAAGACCTCCAAGAGCTGAGCTTTATGCCATATCAAGGTGTGATTACAAGGCACACATATGTATCAGTAAGTCATTGTATTGTACAAGCAATATACTTTCATTTTCATGATTATTTGAGTTCATCTTTCCATGTTCTTGTGAAGTGTACTACTCACTGCCATTACTCTCAGTTTTCTCAGTCAGCTTGCAGAGATGTTTTCTCTGAGCTTGGTGCATCCTTTTCCATGATTTAACTTGGTAAAGTTAGCTCTATAAGTCTAATATATGCTCACAAATTTTCATGTCATTTGGATGTTGCAATCGTCAGTTATGTTCAGTTGAAGTCAACAGTGTCTGTGCATTTTCACTTCTCTGTCAGGTACCTGACTTTTTCGCTCATCTTGTCAGAGGTGTTTCTCAGTGGTTACTTATCCAAATTCAGTTATTTAAATCTTGTTGGATTGAGCTTACAGTCTATTATACCCATACAAATGTTCATAATCATTGGTTTCCTAAAGTTTGAGTTATGTTGATTTTTCTACTCACTGGTCTCAAACTGTAGCAGCCCGTGAAAATCGGGATGATGTCATCAATTGTTAAAACTCATTCTCAGTGTGTGGTTTATTATTCTTGATGAGACTACTCTTGAAAGTTAGCTCTTTAAGCTACCTAGACTTCCCCAAGAGGAATTAAGCTAATTGCTGCTGTGCTCAGAGAATTATGTAAAACACTGGACAGGTGTATGAACCAAGAATAGCAAGTTTTCACCTTTGAGCTAACTCCAACTTATCTGTTTTGATCTATCTTTTTGAGAGTGATCTTCCAGGGTACATAGGGTGTCTAATACATCCATTGGCAAGCTAAAAGGGCCCACCATATACTTCTGGAGTTCATTTGGCTGGTGTAGATCAAGGATTTTGCAACACCTCTTCATCTTCAAGCACATACCTATCCATCTCTTCATATATCAAACATGCCATTATTCCTCACATTCACTCTTGCAGAATAGCTAAGGATGCTTGGGATACACTTACCACATTGTACCAAGCTAGGAATGAGGGGTGTGTTGGTTACCTTCAAAAACAGTTGGAGAGTGAGCACATGAATGAAGGTGATTCTATGGACAGTTTCCTAACGAAGATCAAAGACTTGAAGGAATAGTTGATTTCTACTGATGAGGTTATACCAGATAGCTCACTTGTGCAGACCGTTCTGAATGGTCTTCCTGATTCATATCAGAGTTTTGCTTCTACTCATCGGTTGATGATGAAAGGCAATCCAAATGCCTTATCATTTGAGGAGTTAGTCTCTATTCTATTGCACGAAGATCAGTGCAGGCAAAACAGGTCAATTATATGAGGTGCAGATCAAGATTTCAACTATTTCGTGGCTAGTTAGAAGGGCAAAGGAAAATGGAGCTCTTCAACTAGTAAGGAGAAATCTGCTAATTCTGCATATTCGAAGAAGGAAGATAAAGATGAGAAGAAATCAGAAAAGTAGAAATTGTTTTCTAAGTACTGTAAAGGGAAAAATCATATCATAAAGAACTGTCCAAAACTAGCTACTAAAGAGGCAAAGAAGAAAGAGGCTGGAATGGTTGTTGCAGAGGCCTCTACACCAAAAACACAGTCTGCAAATCTTGTGCAGGAAGAAGAATGGGCATTTACTATTGTCTGCAGTTTTGACCCATTGTCTCATGAGCAGTGCATGTCTGCAGTAGACTCAGATGTTTGGTATTTTGACAGTGGGGCGACCAAACATATTACCTCGTAGCGCAGTTTCTTCTCTTCACTCAAGCCTGCCCCTACAGGGAATACTGTTACGTGCGCCAATAACTCCTCTTATCCTGTTATGGGAGTTGGTAAGATCATTTTGACTACTGCTAATGGTAGTTCTTTCACTTTGTCAGATGCTTTATTTGTGCCAGGGATCCAAAAGAACCTGTTATCAGTTTTTGCATTAGCCAAGATTGTCTTGGTTGTGAAATTTGTGGATGATAGGTGTACAATTCCTGATCTCTGAAATGGCGATGTGATTATTGCTTCTGGCATCTTATGTCATGGGCTGTATAAGCTCATAGACTATGAAAGATCTCTAAATGATTTGGCATGTGCAGTAAATGATTCTCAGGCTATGTCAGATGCAAAGCTTTGGCATGCGTGCTTTGGTCATCTGAATTTTGCTAGTTTGCTATGCTTGCAGAAATCTGAAATGGTGTCCTCGTTGCCCAAACTTGAGGCACCTGGAAAACATGTTTGTGAAGGTTGTATTTTGGGCAAAATGCAACGTTCATCCTTTCCAAAAGATGGTTCAGTTCGGGCTACTCAGAAATTGTAGCTTGTACATAGTGATGTCTGTGGTGCTATGCAGACACCTTCTTTCGGAAATTATCTTTACTTCGTGACTTTCATTGATGATTTCCCTAGCCATGCATGGGTATATCCATTCAAAGCAAAGTCCTAAGTGTTCATGTGCTTTAAATAGTTTTTGGTTTTGGCTGAAAATCTATCAGCATGTAAAATGGGCACAATCCGTTCTGATCGAGGGGGGGAATATATGTCTTCTGATTTTAATGCATTTTTGGCTGAACGTGGGATAAAACACCACTGTATAGTGCCGTATATACCTCAACAGAATGGAGTTGCTGAACGAAAGAATAGATCACTCATGGAGATGCCGAGGTGCATGGTCAAGAGTCAGGCTTTACCACATAGTTTCTAGCTTGAGGCTGTCATGTGTGCAACATATGTACCGAAGAGGTGTCCCACTAAAGAAGTGCAGTCTATCACTCCATATGAGGCTTGGCATGACCGCAAGCCATCTGTTGCTCATTTGCGTGTTTTTGGTTGTTTGGCATATGCACGAGTGCCTGAACAACATCGCAAAAAATTGGATGATAAGGGAGTAAAATGTATTTTTGTTGGTTACAGTTCTGAAAGTAAAGGCTATCATCTGTATAATCATCCACAGACTAAACGCATTCTGGTTAGCTGTGATGTTGTCTTTGTGGAAGATGCTATTCAGCCATTGCTTTCATGTACTAAGGAGACATCTGTTAGCTCCCAAGACATGTATGATACTTTGATGCCTCTTTTTACAGGTGGACAGTCTAGTGCTGGTCCTAATGAGGCAACTTCTCAGCCTTTGCAGGTTTCATATGATGATGTAGATCATTCCATTTCTGATGCAGATTTACATGATGCACTTGTGTGACAGCAAATTAGATGCACCTTTGTCATATCGTACTCGTTAAGGCTCTCATAGTGCCTGCTTTGCATCAGATTGCTGTGCTATGGCTGCGTCTAGTCTCTGTGATGAGAATGAGCCTCTTTCTTTTGATGAAGCATAGAATTCAGAAAATTGGATGGCTGCTATGCAATCTGAATATGATGCTCTAATGAAGAATGGTACATGGTCTTTATATGACTTGCCTCCTGGCAAGAAGGCCATTGGCACTAAGTGGGTATACAAGTTTATTTGCATTCCATCGAACCATGTCCTTAGACTAGATTATTGATGCAATAAAGAAATTGGAACACAATATCAAAGTTGCAAACCCAGCTTGGTAGTGCTCTTTCGATGTTGTAAATATGGTGAATCCAAATCCTTTGGCTATAACTAATCCCTATAGCCAAATGTTTTGTACTAAATGTAGAAATCTGGGGCATGTAGCATCAAGCTTTGCCTTAAACCAAATGTACTATGCAATGTGTAATATGCTAAACAATAATTTAGATAAATGTAGATATCATAGTAGGAATCCGATAGTATCAACTAATCATATGCAGTCACGACACCGATCTAATGGGAAATGGTACTTTAACCTATTGTACACAATGTTTAGACAAATGATTTTGGTAGTTCAAGAGTTGCAACATAATCAAATTTTCTAAGAAATCAGGGATAAAATAGGCCAAATTATTCAGAATATGGCCAAGGTCACCTAGCCTTTAATCATTATCACAGAGAAGATCTAGAATATCCCAAGGATGGAAAAGTTCCTCAATGTCAATTCTGTCTTGAATGCGATCACATTCGTGCTGATTGTCCTAACACCCAAGATTATGATCGATAGAAGCAAGAAGCAAGATTGAAAACTGCAATGACTAATATGGTAACGCTTACCTTTGAAGAACATAGAGCTATGGTGGTTGATTTGAGTCCAAGCAGGCACGGTTAAGATACCCTGATTAGGCATGAATCAATGGGGAATATTGGTATGGACTTATGATTTTTTTTGGAAAGTCCTCTTGAACTAGTGTCTATTGAATTAGATCAGAACCATATGGACACAAGTACAAGTGCCATGGACCCCTGGCAAACTTTTTGTAAGTGAACGATCCAATTACCACTAGGGGATCTATTGAATCTAGTCTTTGCCTTTTAGGTTACATTCATGAAAAAAATGTAGAATCCTCATATGGCAGAGTAGATATCTGAACAAGCCCAGGTAAATATAGTGGAAACTAGGCATGAGGAATTAGTGGATTATGTAGTTCCCCTTGTTTTGGTATGGTTTAAAACATAGTCATTCCTAAGGCCATGGTTGATGGTGGGTCTAGGGTTAATATTGCCACTATGCCCATTTATCAACAATTTGGTTGGACTAAAATAGCTTGCCCCATTTTATATTTTAATGGTAGACTAGTCAAGAGTCCAACCCATTGGTCTCATTAAGGATATAACATTTTAACGTTCAAAATATCCCTTTCAAAGTGACTTTTGTGGTAATAGAATTAATTGGAAAAACTAATGATTATAATATCTTATTGGGACACCCCTGGCTTAAACATTCTAAAGTTAAACAGGATTGAGGGTCTTAAGCAGTCACTTTTTGAAGATGGCACACGAAATATTCTATTACTCTAGAGGATAAGCAACAATAGATACTGTCTATTGCACAACCACCATACATGATCACTGGATTAGAGGATGATAAAGACTTGAAATTTTTGGAAGCCAATCACTATCTCTGGTTGGTGGGATTAATAGATATTCTAGAGGTATAGGCAAAATTTGAATGAGATCCAATAGTGGAAACTATGCACCCTGAGGAGATGGCTCTTCCTAGGGAGGAAGAAATAGCATGGTTGGTGAAAGATGATATTCTCACTCAAACCAATGTACATATTTAAGAGCATCAAGTGGAAGAGGTAAAGCTTGGAGCCAAATGTTCACCACAGATGGTAAAGATTGGTGCCAATCTAGTTGGTCCATTTCATCATACTTCAACTTTTAGCTGAGTTCAAGGATGTGTTTGCCTAGGACTACTCAGATATGAAGGGGTTAGTTCCTAGATTTTATCCGTGAAATTCTACTCAAACTTGATGCTTCGATAGTGATCCAATGCCATTTCAGAATGAATCCTAATTCTACAAAACAAGTAAAGGAAGAATTGGATCCATTATTGAAGGTTGGATTCATCATTTCTATTGAAAATCCAGAATGGATATCTCCCATTGTAATTATGCCTAAGAAGAATAAATAATTGAGAATTTATGTGGACTACAAGAAGCTAAATGTTGCTACAATAGGATACCCTTTTCCACTTCCATTTTTAGATACCATGTTGGATGAAGTTGTTGGTAGGGAAATGTACTCTTTTCTTGATGGGTTTAGTTTAGTGGTTTTAATGAGGTCAAAATGATGGAAGTTGATATCCCTAACAAAATGTTCATTACAAATTGGGGTGTTTCTATTGTACCGTAATGTTATGGAATAACCCCACTACATTCCAATGTTGTATGCAGAAGATTTTTGCACCCTTCTTGACAAGTTTCATATGCATATTTCTAGAAGATTTTATAGTTTTTGGATATCAAATAGATCATTTACAATAGCTGTGACTTTGCTTTAGGAAGTGCTAAGAAGTTCATTTGAGTCTAAATCCAGCCAAGTTAGTCTTTGGTGTCAAATGTGGAAAGGTATTAGGTCATGTTATTTCTTGTATAATGATTGTTGTCGATATAGACAAGGTCAAAGTGGTTTTACAAGTACCACTGCCACATACTCCTAAAGAGCTCCTATGCTTTCTAGGTGATATTCAATGGCATGGATGCCATTTATGTTACTTGGTTCATATTGTTATGCTTTTAAATGCTTTGGCCCATGTCAAACCTACAAAATCTAAATGGACTTCAGAGAGTGATATGGCATTCTATCAATTAATGACTTTACTCATGAAAGCACCCGTTTTTCACACTCGAGATTGGTCTTTACCTTTCCATGTATTTGTAGATGCTTTGGACATTGCTATTAGAGCCGTGTACATGGAGAAGGCAAGTAGATCATGGTTTTGGTCAATTTATTATGCAAGTCAACAATTGACCACTATTGAACAAGAATGTTTGAGACTCATTTATTCTACCAAAATATTTCTGCATTATTTCTTCGGCCAAGCATTTACTTTTCAGATTGACCATTGTGCACTGCTCTATTAAGGTAAATGTCAAAATCTTGTGGGGAGATTATCTCACTGGGTGCTTCTCTTACAGGAATTTGATTAAGATGTAGTGCACTATCCAAGCTCTTCTCATATTACTACTAACTTTCTGTCTTGATTACATAAAGGCGAGCCTTGGATGGAGTGGATGACTCCTTCCCTGATGCAAATTTGTTCAATGTTGCCAAACAAACTAAACCACACTTGGTTACTCCAACTTGGTATGAGGAAATGTGTTCCTTCTTGGCAACTGGTGTTCCATCTTCCCACTTAAGGAAGCTGGCATTCCCCAATGGTAGATCTTGTTGATATATTTAGGTAGTGATGTGTGTGAACACTCTAGGACCGTCGGGGCACTTTTTCCCTCTTTAGGAGGTTTTTTTTCCCCGTCTCCTATATACGCCTATTGCCCTAATGGGCTACTTATCTTTGTACATTCTCTAGTAATACATTCAGTATTGTGTGTTTGTGCTCCAAGCTTCTTCTTCTTGCTTGTGTTGTTCGCGTGCTTCTACAGACGTCTATCTCCAACAATTCGTATCAGAGAAGGTCGTCGCTTCATCTAGGGTGCCGTCGACACTCCTCCGTTTGTAGTCTCAAATTTGCACGAAATTTGGTGAGCATAATTAAGGTGTTTTAGAGATCAAAACAGCTTCGATCTGTGCCGAAATCGCGATCTTAGCTCGTTTTGGCCTCCGAACACACTATCATAGTGCTTGTGCAAGCTATTTCGTCTTTTTGTGCCAAAGGTATATACCAATTTCTATTCGACAGTTTAAGCGTCTTGAAGTCTACTACAGGTCTAGCAGAACTCGTCTGGGCAGTTCTGTTCATTTGACTTTTTGAGATACATCCAATTATTTGCATCAAGGTATTTTAGTCACCGGCCATGGCTGAAAGCATTGATGTATTCCACATGTTGGCTGTTGAGGCTTACTTGGATGGTACCAACTACCCATTATGGACTTATATGATGTGGCATGTATTGGTTGCAAAAGGATTTTGGAACATTGTGCAAGGTGTTCAAAGACGTCATATTACACCTCTGACTATAGGTACTGCAAATACAGGTGCTGGAGCTGATGAAGATGGTGTCGAAGATGATATTCTACAGATTCTTATTTGTGCGTCTGTTTCTGCTACACCTATTGTAGAGAAGATTTGTTGGGATGGCTGAGATGCCCAGGCACATGCATTGACAGCTTTGTCTATCATACATGCCATTATTCCTCACGTTTGCTCTTGCAGAATAGCTAAGGATGCTTGGGATACACTTACCAGATTGTACCAAGCTAGGAATGAGGCTCGTGTTGCTTACCTCCGAAACAATTGGAGAGTGAGCACATGAATGAAGGTGATTCTATGGACAGTTTCCTAACGAAGATCAAAGACTTGAAGGAACAATTGATTTCTGCTAATGAGGTTATACCAGATAGCTCACTTGTGCAGACCGTTCTGAACGGTCTTCCTGATTGATATCATAGTTTTGCTTCTACTCGTCGGTTGATGATGAAAGGCAATCCAAATGCCTTATCATTTGAGGAGCTAGTCTCTCTTGTGTTGGAGGAAGATCAGTCCAGGCAAAATAGGTCCATTATGCGAGTTGTAGATCAAGATTTTGTGGCTAGTTAGAAGGGCAAAGGAAAATGGAGCTCTTGAACTAATAAGCAGAAATCTGCTAATTTTGCATATTCGAAGAAGGAAGATAAAGATGAGAAGAAATGAGAAAAGCAGAAATTGTTTTGTAAGTACTGTAAAGGGAATGATCATATCATAAAGAATTATCCAAAACTAGCTGCTAAAGAGGCAAAGAAGAAAGAGGCTGGAATGGTTGTTGCAGAGGCCTCTACACCAAAAACACAGTCTACAAATCTTGTGCAAGAAGAATGTTGGTGCAAGACAAGCCTACACACATTGGCTTGGAACCTTGGACTTATGGAAGATTAGCATGGATAAAGATTTATCAAGGCTTCACTTAAAGCAAGGCTCATATGAACATATGCTTATATGTTCTTACCTCTTTACCCCTTGTAAAAGTCTAAGTGACTTGTCATTTGTTTGTAATCACTTGAAGTCATCCACCTACCTCATTAGTCGTGGAAATTTGAATGTTGAGATGGAGAGAATATATCCCTACTTTTAGAGGAGAGATTCAAGGGAGCCTAAGTTTGAATTTCAAATTCAAATGAAGAACAAACTCCTATAAAAGATGAAGTAAAAAAGTCGCGGGTTCAGTCACACTCTCTAGCTCACTCCCCGAGTCATTTGATCATTGTAATTCATTGTGTGTGAGTGGTACCTCATAGCCAACACCACAATACCTCATTTAGCTATGCTTGTCAAGCTAATGAGATTGTACAAACACATTTATCAATAGAAGTATACATTCATCATCTCTGTTTTGTCTGAGTGTCCTACTCCAAGTCTGTCAACTTCAAAGGAGCATATCTCTGGATCTACTGAACCAAATCAAGTGATCTATAGCTCATTGGAACCAGCTCATAGTCTACTACAAGCATACAAAATCTCAAAGGATTTCATTCAGCCATTTGGGAGAAATCCGCTTAGAAGCGCACACTGGTCTGTGTCTGCAGAGTTCCTGAAAAGTCGGGGGTGATTATAATTTTGCTAAACTTATTTCTCAGTGCATAGTTTATCAATTGAAGTGATTCCACTTGTGATTGGTAGCTTACTAAGGTACATTAATACTCCCAAAAGGAATTTTTCCAATTTTAAGTGTGCTGGACACACTGAGTAAAAGTTTGAACAGGTATCACTACAGGAATAGAAGGTTTCTCTTGATTTTTCGAAGTACCAAGTTATCTGTTTTGGGTTGATCATTTCCCAAACCATTTCCAAAGTACATATATGGTTTCTTTATGTCATTTGGAAGCTAAGCAAGTGTACTAAGCATATCTGAAGAGAAAAGAGGGCAGGTGTGAAGCAGGTTTTGCAGCACCAACTGATTTCCTGAGTGCATCCATCCATCACTCTCAACAGTGGTATCAGAGCAAAGAAGGTAAACATGGGTGATGGTTTCCCTTCCTTCATTGAAAAATTGGACAGAAACAATTATCAAGCTTGGTCATTAAGAATGAAGACCTATCTACAAGGGAGAAGTCTATTTGGATACATATCAGGAGATGAGGAGTTGCCCTCATTCAAAACTAGAGGACTACCTACAAAGGATGAACATGAAAGGCTCAACCAATGGTGTGCAAAGGATGCTTTGGCAAGGTCTTATCTCTTAAACTCTATATCTGACTTTCTCTTACCTCATGTAAGGAACTGTAAGACTTCCCAAGAGACTTGGGAAACCTTGTCAAACTATTTTTCTTCCAACACAAGGGCTAGGAAGAATCAATTATGGATTGAGTTCACAACCCTTAGGAAGCAGCCAAAGCAATCAGTCTCAGAGTATGTGACAAAGATCAAAGATGTGGCAGACCAATTAGCAAGCATTGGAGAGGAAATTGAAGAGGAGCAAATAGTCAGGCAAGTGACAAATGGACTCAAGGCAGATGATAAGTGGGAAAGTTTCACCACTACAATGGACCTCTATATGGACATGCATACTCCTGATCTCACAACACTCATGGGCCAACTATTTACACATGAAGCAAAGTTTACAAAGGCTGGAGATCAATCAAAAGGTAATAATCCCTCTGCTCTCTATACTGATAAGAAAGTTAAAGATAAAGGCAAGAAGAAACAGGATGAAGAAGGATCTATCTCTCAAGCTAATTATGCAGGGAGAGGTAGGTCATCTAGAGTAAGAGGCAGAGGAGGTAAGACAGGTAGGGGGAGACCCTACAACTCATCACCTTGCAACATCTGTGGGTTGTCCAATCATACCACAGATGAATGCTACAAGAACTACAAAAATCAGAGAGGAAGAGGCTACTCAAGAGGTGGATACTCTCAAGGGAGAGGCAGATTCAACCAACATCAAAGCTACAATGGGTACAACAACCAATACAACAACAACTACAACAACAACCACAATGGAAACTACGAAGGTGGATTCAGAAATAGAAGAGACTACAACAACTACACAGAGGAGCAGGATGACTCCTTATTGATCATGAATATGACCTCCAAGATAGGTACAAATGATGATCATTTATTTTACATTGACTCAGGATGTTCTAACCATGTAGCTGGCAATGTGGCACTACTTTCTGATTTGGAAGAGCCCAAGGGCAAACATCAGGTACAAACAGGTGATGACACTAAACACTCTGTTGTCAAAATTGGAAATGTGAAGACATGTGATGGTAATCAGAACCTATTAAGCAGGGTACTCTATGTACCAACAATAACTAAGAATTTAATGAGTGTTGGTCAGATTGTGGAGAAAGGTTTGCAGGTCAGATTCACACAACATGGAGCATATGTGGAGGACCCAAAACAAGGATTCAGAAGGATAGCCAAAGGGGAGAAATCAGGTAGATTATTTACATTTGAGCTAGAAGATACAAAAAACATTGCTTTGTATAATTACAAGGATCAGACACTTTCAGAGTTAGAGATATGGCATAAAAGATTAGGGCACATAGGAGAAAGAACTCTAAAACAAATGTGCAGGGATCAATGTGTGCTTGGGATACCTAATGTATCCAAGCAACACATGATTTACAAATGTGGATCATGTCAATTTGGTAAGTCTCACAGATTACCCTACTCAAGGAAAGGTTTCATGCATGAAGACTACCTAGACTTGGTACACACAGATGTTTGGGGACCTAGCAAGGACCCTTCCATTTCTGGCTCAAGGTATTATGTGTCCTTCATTGATGACTATAGCAGGTGGACCATTCTATACTTTATGAAGCATAAGGATGAAGTGTTTAATTGTTTCAAGAGGTATCTTGCACTTGTTGAGAATCAAACAGGTAGAAGCTTGAAGAGACTAAGGTCAGATGGTGGAGGAGAGTACTTCTCCAATGAGTTTGAAGATTTCTTGCAGGAAAGAGGCATCAAAAGGGAGATCACTACAAGGTACTCACCTGAACAAAATGGGGTAGCAGAAAGAAGGAATAGACTTATAGTAGAAACAGCCAGGTCTATGCTTAATGAGAAAAAATTGCCAAATTACCTATGGGCAGAGAGTGTATCCACTGCCACTTATCTCATCAATAGGTTGCCATCCAAATCACTTGATGGCATGACACCATATGAAGCATGGCATGGTAAGAGACCCTCTCTGGATCATTGCAAAATCTTTGGGTGTGTTGCATATGTGCATATTCCCTCACAGGTAAGAGGAAAGCTAGATCCTAAGGCTGAAAAATGTATCTTCATTGGTTATGATTTGAACCAAAAGGGATACAGATTCTACAACCCAACAAACAAAGGGTTCAAGGTAAGCAGATATGTCATATTTGATGAAAATGATTCTTGGTATGAGAATGAATGCAGGAAAGTAAGTCTACCCTATGACATGGAAGAAGATTTTCCAAAGCTTACCAAGGAAGAGCCAACTCAGCAAGAAGACTCAAGCTCAGATGATGATACAATAAACCTTGAAGAGTTCAAGGCTTGGAAATCCAAAGGAAAGATGAAGATGAAGCAATTGGAGGATAAGGCAGAAACTTCTACTCAAGCAATGAGAAGATCTCAGAGAGAGAAGAAAAAGCCTATCAGATTTGGGTATGACACATCACTTGTAACTAAACATTCTGTATATCTTGCAAAAGACTTGTTGAACGAAGAACCAGGTACCTATGAAGAAGCAATTACAAAGCCAGAATGGAGAGAAGCCATGGATGAAGAGATAGAAGCTCTCAAGGAAAGTGATACTTGGGACTTGGTACCCAAGAAGGAGTCTATGAAGGTAATAGGATCCAGATGGATCTACAAATTAAAGAAGAATTCAGATGGGACAATAAACAGGTACAAAGCTAGGTTGGTAGCCAAGGGTTTTGCACAAACCCAAGGCATTGATTATGAGGAGACATTTTCTCCTGTGGCCAAGATGCCAACTATCAGAGTTTTGGTGAGTGTAGCTGCATCCAAGAATTGGAACATGTACCAATTGGATGTGAAGAATGCATTCTTGAATGGATGGATATCTGAAGAAGTCTACATGTCACAACCACCTGGCTATGAAGATCCAAAAAAGGTACATTATGTTTGTAAATTGAAGAAGGCTCTGTATGGTTTGAAGCAGGCACCTAGAGCATGGAATTAGAGATTGACCACCTACCTCCAAGACCAAGGATTTGTGATGAGCAAAGCAAACACTTCTCTATTCATAAAGAGAAGTAGTACAGAGGTAATCTACTTATGTGTCTATGTTGATGACATCATCATTACAGGTAATGATGTCAATGGGATTAGACACATCAAAGGACAGATGATGAAAGAATTCAAGATTAGTGATCTTGGATTACTAAAATATTTCCTAGGTCTTGAAGTGATCTATACAAATACAGGTATCTACATCACTCAAAAGAAGTATGTACAGGATATGATCAAGAAGTTTGGTTTGCAGGATGCTAAGGTATCTACTACTCCAATGGAGGTTAACCAAAAGCTAAGTGCTCATGAAGGAGAAGAAACCAAGGACATTACAGGATACCAAAGTATGGTAGGTAGTTTGAACTATGCTACCTTGACAAGAATTGACATAGCATATGGAGTAAGTGTGCTTAGTCAATTCATGCACAAACCAAGGGTACCTCACCTAGAGGAAGCAAAGAAGATCTTGAAGTATTTGAAGGGAACACAAAGTCATGGTTTGTATTTTCCTTATACATCAGATATTGATATAAAAGTTTACTCAGATGCAGATTGGGCAGGATGCAAGGATGATAGGAGAAGCACCTCAGGTTATATTTGTTTTGCAGGAGATAAGCCTATCTCTTGGTCAGCTAAGAAGCAACCTACAGTGGCATTGTCATCCACTGAAGCAGAGTATAGAGGGCTTGCCAATGCCACTCAAGAAGCTATCTGGTTGAAGCTTCTATATACAGAGTTAGGTCTACTCACAAGACCACCTATTATATTTGGAGACAACACTAGCTCTCTTCACCTTGCAGCAAACCCAATTTATCATGCCAGAACAAAGCACATAGAGGTTCATTACCACTATGTGAGAGAGAAGCTACTTAGCAAAGAGATTCAATTGACCTATGTATCTACTAATATGCAATGTGCAGATTTACTTACAAAGGCATTGGATGGAAACAAGTTATGCAGATTCAAATCTATGATTGGATTGCAGGAAGTAATTGAAGAATGAAGAAGAAGACTTAAGCCAAAGTGTTTGGCTTGAGGGGGAGCTGTTGGTGCAAGACAAGCCTACACACATTGGCTTGGAACCTTGGACTTATGGAAGATTAGCATGGATAAAGATTTATCAAGGCTTCACTTAAAGCAAGGCTCATATGAACATATGCTTATATGTTCTTACCTCTTTACCCCTTGTAAAAGTCTAAGTGACTTGTCATTTGTTTGTAATCACTTGAAGTCATCCACCTACCTCATTAGTCGTGGAAATTTGAATGTTGAGATGGAGAGAATATCTCCCTACTTTTAGAGGAGAGATTCAAGGGAGCCTAAGTTTGAATTTCAAATTCAAATGAAGAACAAACTCCTATAAAAGATGAAGTAAAAAAGTCGCGGGTTCAGTCACACTCTCTAGCTCACTCCCCGAGTCATTTGATCATTGTAATTCATTGTGTGTGAGTGGTACCTCATAGCCAACACCACAATACCTCATTTAGCTATGCTTGTCAAGCTAATGAGATTGTACAAACACATTTATCAATAGAAGTATACATTCATCATCTCTGTTTTGTCTGAGTGTCCTACTCCAAATCTATCAACTTCAAAGGAGCATATCTCTGGATCTACTGAACCAAATCAAGTGATCTATAGCTCATTGGAACCAGCTCATAGTCTACTACAAGCATACAAAATCTCAAAGGATTTTATTCAGCCATTTGGGAGAAATCCGCTTCGAAGCGGACACTGGTCTGTGTCTGCAAAGTTCCTGAAAAGTCGGGGGTGATTATAATTTTGCTAAACTTATTTCTCAGTGCATAGTTTATCAATTGAAGTGATTCCACTTGTGATTGGTAGCTTACTAAGGTACATTAATACTCCCAAAAGGAATTGTTCCAATTTTAAGTGTGCTGGACACACTGAGTAAAAGTTTGAACAGGTATCACTACAGGAATAGAAGGTTTCTCTTGATTTTTTGAAGTACCAAGTTATCTGTTTTGGGTTGATCATTTCCCAAACCATTTCCAAAGTACATATATGGTTTCTTTATGTCATTTGGAAGCTAAGCAAGTGTACTAAGCATATCTGAAGAGAAAAGAGGGCAGGTGTGAAGCAGGTTTTGCAGCACCAACTGATTTCCTGAGTGCATCCATCCATCACTCTCAACAAAGAAGAATGGGCGTTTACTACTGTCTGTAGTTTTGACCCATCTTCTCATGAGCAATGCATGTCTGCAGTAGACTCAGATGTTTGGTATTTTGACAGTGGGGCAACCAAACATATTACCTTGCAGCACAGTTTCTTCTCTTCACTCGAGCCTGCCCCTACAGTGAATACTGTTACATGCGCCAACAACTCCTATTGTCCTGTTATGGGAGTTGGTAAGATCATTTTGACTACTGCTAATGGTAGTTCTTTCACTTTGTCAGATGCTTTATTTGTGCCAGGGATCAAAAAGAACCTGTTATTAGTTTCTGTATTAGCCAAGATTGGCTTGGTTGTGAAATTTGTGGATGACAGGTGTACAGTTCATTATCTGTCAAATGGCAATGTGATTATTGATTTTGGCATGTTATGTCGTGGGCTTTATAAGCTCATAGACTATGAAGGATCTCTAAATGATTTGGCATGTGCAGTAAATGATTCTCAAGCTATGTCAGATGCAAAGCTTTGGCATGCACGCTTTGGTCATCTGAATTTTGCTAGTTTGCTACGTCTGTAGAGATCTGAAATTGTGTCCTCGTTGCCGAAACTTGAGGCACCTAGAAAACATGTTTGTGAAGGTTGTATTTTGGAGAAAATTCAGCGTTCATCCTTTCCAAAAGATGGTTCAGTTCGGGCTACTCAGAAATTGCAGCTTATACATAGTGATGTCTGTGGTCCTATGCAGACAACTTCTTTTGCAAATTATCTTTACTTTGTGACTTTCATTGATGATTTTTCCAGGCATGCATAGGTATATCCACTCAAAGAAAAGTCCAAAGTGTTCATGTGCTTTGAACAATTTTTGGTTTTGGCTGAAAATCTATCAGCATGTAAAATGGGCACCCTCCGTTCTGATCGAGGGGGGGAATATATGTCTTGTGATTTTAATGCATTTCTGGCTGAATGTGGGATAAAACACCAGTGTACAGTGCCGTATACACCTGAACAGAATGGAGTTGCTGAACAAAAGAATAGGTCACTCATGGAGATGGCGAGGTGCATGGTCAAGAGTCAAGCTTTACCACATAGTTTCTGGCTTGAGGCTGTCATATGTGCAGCATATGTACTGAACATGTGTCCCACTAAAGCACTGCAGTCTATCACTCCATATGAGGCTTGGCATGCAAGCTATTTGTTGCTCATCTGCGTGTTTTTTGTTGTTTGGCATATGCACTAGTGCCTGAACAACATCGAAGAAAATTGGATGATAAGGGAGTAAAATGTATTTTTGTTGGGTATAGTTCTGAAAGTAAAGGCTATTGTCTGTATCATCCACAAACTAAACGCATTCTGGTTAGCCGTGATGTTGTCTTTGTGGAAGATGCTATTCTGCCATTGCTTTCATGTACTAAGGAGACATCTGTTAGCTCCCAAGACATGTATGATACTTTGATGGCTCTTTTTACAGGTGGACAGTCTAGTGCTGGTCCTAATGAGGCAACTTCTCAGCCTTTGTAGGTTTCATATGATGATGCAGATCATTCCATTTCTGATGCAAATTTACATGATGCACTTATTGATGAGAGAGCTGATATTGAGCAAGCAAAAACTATGCCAAAATGGCTGGTGCAGACTTTGTGTGACAGCAAATTAGATGCACCTTTGTCATATCGTACTTGTTTAGGCTCTCATAGTGCCTCCTTTGTATCGGATTGCTATGCTATGGCTGCGTCTAGTCTCTATGATGAGAATGAGCCTGTTTCTTTTGATGAAGCATAGAATTCAAAAAATCGGATGGCTGCTATGCAATCTGAATATGATGCTATAATGAAGAATGGTACATGGTCTTTATGTGACTTGCCTCCTAGCAAGAAGGCCATTGGCAGTAAGTGGGTATACAAGTTGAAGCGTAAACGTGATGCTACAGTTGACAGGTATAAGGCTACGCTTGTTGCAAAGGGTCATGCGCAGGAAAGAGGCATTGATTTTGATGAGACCTTTGCACCAACATGCCGTATGACTACTGTTCGGAGCATTTGTGCACTTGTAGACCATCATGGGTGGAATGTACATTAGTTGGACATTAAAACAGCATTTCTGCATGGTGATTTGCATGAAGAAGTGTATGTTTTTCAGCCCCGTGGCTTTGTGCAAAAAGGACATGAAAACCAGGTGTGTAGGTTAAAGAAGGCATTATATGGTTTAAAGCAAGCACCACATGCTTGGTATGAGAAGATACATGCCTATCTGATTGCACATGGTTTTGAGAACAGTCCAACTGAAAGCACCTTATATGTTAAGCGTGCTAATGATGTGCTTCTGATCATTGTTGTCTATGTTGACGACATGCTGTTCACTGGTCCTATTGAGAAGCATATTGCTGATTTTAAGGCTGATTTGCATGCCTCATTTGAGATGTCTGATTTGGGGCATTTGCATCACTATTTGGGCATTCAGTTTATGCAAGTTGATGGTGGAATGGCTTTGTGTCAAACGAAATATATTGACACATTATTGCAGCGTTTTGGCCTTGAAGAATGTAAGCCTATTGCCACTCCTATGGAGACAGGTTTACGATTGCGTCTTCATGATGCTAGAGATGCATTTGATGCTGTTCTCTATCAAAACCATTATTGCTATTGCAACAAGAAAGCATTGGAAGATGTATCAACTTGATGTGAAGAATGCATTTATGGATGAAGAACTAGGGGAGGTAGTGTACATGGACCAGGCATTAGGATATAAAGATATAATTAGAGATGTTTATGCTTCAAGTTAAAGAGAGAATTATATGGTTTCAAGAAATCCCCAAGGCCATGAAAACAAAGTCTTGCAGACTATTTGATCAATTATGGATACAATAAAAAAAAAAGAAGATCCATCATAAGCTTCAAACCATTGCACAACCCAATGAAGGTAAATATAAAATTGACTTAAATGGAAGGGAATGACGTATAGGATCCACTTTTTAATAGGTCTAGAATGGAAGCATTGAATTATGCCACCATTAGAAGGCTTGACCTAGCATGTATAGTTGTTGTGCTATCTCAATTCATGCATACACCTAGGGTTCCACATCTACTTGAAGCTAAAAGGGTACATAGATATCATAAGGAAAACATTAAATGAAGGTCCATTCTATCCTTTTAAAGATGAATTGTAAGTGAAAGCATTTACAGATGATGATTGGTTTGGATCCAAATAAGATAGGATAAGTACAAGTGAATATGCATTGATGCTTGGCAATAATGCCATCTCTTGGAAGGGAAAAAAGCAACATATAGTTGCTCTATCTTCCACAAACATTGAATACAGGGCTTTAGCACAAGTGACATGTGAGCATATGAAGCTCAAGAAGATCATGGTTGAACTAAATTTGCATCTCAATCAATTTTCAATCATGTGTAATAATATGGGTAGTGTGTATGTATCTATGAACCCTATATTCCATGCCATGAGAAAGCACATAGAGGTGATTTATCACTACATCAGGGCTAAAGTGCTGGCTAAGGAGGTTCAAGTGCAACAAATAAGTACTTAGGATCAATGTGCTAACATTTCCACCAAAGCATTGGACTCAATCAAGCTTAAAAAGTTCAAAAAAAGATAGAATCATTGGACTTAGGATGAAGAACTGGAGCTTGAATCTTGAGGGGGAGTGTTGAGATTCAAGCTTCCATGTTAGAACCCCTTGGACCTTTGGATGGATGCCACTTGGAGTCTTGAAAAATTAAGAGATAAAGAACGAAGAATCGAGTTCAAATTTCAATTTTAAAGCCCTCTCATAATAGTCAAAAGCGATCACACTTAGGTGTGATAAATCCTATAAGTTAGGAAAGGAGCTCTCTATCATCTAGGGAATCTTTTCAAGTTGAAATATAGATACATTTGAATCTATGATCCCATGTGTGTGTAAGCTCTCATAGGATTTGAATCAGCTAGTAGACCCTTGCTTGTTTGATTGATTTAAGAAAAGGTTTTCATTTGCATTTAACTTCAAATTTCTATGGAGTATAGGTTTTATCCTTTATTTACATGTGTCATGCAATCTCTGATGAGCTCAAAGGATGTGTATGACAACTTTATGACTCTTAAGAAAAAAAGGATGTCAAATTTGTCTCTTTGTGAGGATAATTCTCAATCTATGCCTCTTCAAAATGAATACATAAATCATTTTCCTCTTGATCAAAGACACATTATATTGAGAAGAAATCTATACCTAAATGGATTGTGAGGACTTTGAGAGACAATAAGCTAGATGAAACTTTGGTTTATCGTACTTGCACAAGCTCTCACTTTTTAGTATTTTTTGCAAGTATGACTATAAAATGGTTGTATCTAGTGTTTTTTTATAATAACATTATTATTTTGTTTAATGAAGAAAAAAAAGCAAAAATGGATGGTTGCTTTACAATTGCAATTTCATGGTATTTGAAGAATGGTACTTTTTTTATATGCTTGCCCTCTAATACGAATTCCATCAATAGTGTAGCTTTCTATAGCCTCAAATATAATGCCAATGGTAGTGTTGGTTGCATGAACGATAAGCTTCTGACTAAAGATTATGTTCAAGAAGAGAAGAATTTATTACACTAATGATTAGTTCATTTATTGATGCATTACTCAAAATAACATTTAAGTTTTCATCAGTGAGTGTTGAAGTTTAAGGTCGATGGAGGCACGTGAATATCACAAAGAAGAAAAAGAAGAAGATTGGAGCATAACAAAACACTTCATGAATTACAAAGTAAATGTACTAAGATATGTGACCCGCTAGGGTTATAAGCTTATATACAATCTTGAGGAGTAGAACCTCCTAAAGAGGGGAAAAAGCTACCCAGCAGTCATATTTGTGTTCACACACATCACTACCAAAACATATCAACAGATCCCTCCTACGAGTGATGCAATGAATTAGGAGCTAAAACTCATGCTTAAGAAAGTGTCAAGTTATGTGGAAAGAGATGAATCCACAAAAAGAAGGAAGCCTATACCTTTGCTGAAAGCTTCAAACTTCTCCCTATGTAGAGCCTTTTTGAAAAGGTCTGCAATGTTATCCTATGTGAGCACATATGCCAAACTAATCTCTCTAGAAGAGACTTCTCCTTGACATAATGATAATGCACCTAAATGTGCTTTGTGTGATCATGGAACACATGATTCTTCGAACCTACCAATGCACTCTAACTGTTAGTGAAGACGGTGATGGCACAAGATTGACCAACACCCAAATCAACCAAAAAGGGGTTTGAGCCACACACACTCAAAGGTCGTTGTGAAAGATGCCCTATACTCAACCTCACAACTAGAAGTGGCTACAATAGTCTACTTCTTACTCAACAAAGATATGTTGGAGCTATCAAGCATGAAGCAAAAACCATTGGTAGACACACGAATGTCCTCACAACAAGCCCGACTTGAGTTATAAGGTGCTCTCAATTGGACTATTCTCAAAACCATGTGCAATGAAGTAGCCACATATTTTTTCATACCAAGCACGTGGTGTTGGCTTCAAGCCATAAATTGCCTTTTTTAGCCTGTATAATTTTTTTTCATGCCCTTTCTATACAAGGCTAAATCACATACACTTCCTCATGTAAGTCACCATTCAGAAATGCAGTTTTAATGTCCAACTGACGTATATTCCAACCATGATGAGCTACAAGTGCAGAGATGCTATCAACAGTGCGCATTCGACAAGTGGTTGCAAAGGTCTCATTAAAATAATTTTCTCTCTCTTGAGCATAACCTTTTGCAATAAACCTAGCTTTATAGCCATGAATTGTTTCATTCGAATTACATTTCAACTTGTATACCCATTTAGTGTCAATGGCCTTTTTGCCTAAAGGCAAGTCACATAAAGATTAGGTAACATTTCGCATCATAGTATCATATTATAATTGGATGAAAGCCATCCAAGTTTTGAATTTTGTGCTTTATCAAAGGAAACAAGTTCATTCTAATCACAAAGACTAGAGTCAACCATAGCATAGCAATCTTATGCAAAAGAGGTACTATGAGATCTTGAATGAGTACAAATGACTTAGAATCTAATATGATATCTCACAAAGTGTGCATCATCCATTTAGGCATAGTTCTTGCCTTATCTATAACCCTCTCATCAACAAGTGCATCATGTAAATTTGCATAAAAAATGGAATGATTTACATCATCATGTGGAACCTATAAACGTTGAAAAATTGCATGATTTGAACCAGCACTTCACTATCCATCTATAAAAAGGGGAAGCAAAGTGTCATACATATCTTTGAAGCTGACTAATGTCTCCTTTATATGCAAAAGAAATAGCTCAATTGCATCTTCCTAAAAACGAACATCATGGATAACCAAAATGAATCTAGTAAGTGGATGATACAAATGATAGCCTTTGATTTCAGAACTATACCCAACAAAAATACATTTAACTGCCTTATCATCCAATTTCTTACATTGTTGTTTAGATACTAATGCATATGCTAGACAAGAAAAGACATGGTAATGAGCAACAGATGGCTTGCAACCATGCCAAGGCTCATATGGAGTGATAGATTGTAGTTATTTGTTTGGACACCTATTAAGTACATATGCTGCACACACAACAACCTCAAGTGAGAAGCCATGAGAGAACCATTCTTGCTTCGTACAACTCCATTTTTTTAGGTTTATATGACATTGTACACTTATGTTTTATCCCATGCTCAACCAAAAATGCATTAAAATCAAAGACATGTATTCGCCCCCTTGATCAAAATGGAGGGTGCCCAATTTACATGTTGACATATTTTAAGACATAGCCAAAAATAGATTGAAGCACATAAACGCTTTGGAGTTTACTTTCAATGGATACGCCCATGCATGCCTATAACAATCATCAATAAAATTCTTGAAGTAAAGGTAGTTCCCAAAAGAAGATTTCTACATAGGACCATAGATATTTTTGGAACATCAAGCTTGGACTTTGCTTGAGGTGGATATGATCTACATCAAAACCTCATTATGATGATGCCATAGAAGAGTGTTATTCCATCAATCAAGAAGTAGACATAACTTCAACTTTCTCTAGATTAGAGGAAAAGTAGATCCATTCAATCACAAAAAACAAGCCTGCTCTAATTCAAATTCAAATTCTTGTGAAAGAAATCCTGGAACACTCCAAAAGTCTATTTAAAAGCTCACAACATTGTACACTTATGAGTAGAGTACAATAGAAGCAATATACAAACATCTTTGGGCATCCTTGTGTTGCTCCATTTCTCTGCTCCTTTTTCATTAGACTTGGTCATATTGTAGAGGTTTTGGTTCTCTCTACAAAGATCGTAATCAAGTGATTAAGCATTAACTAGAAAGGTATCAACATCTAATTTATGTGTACAAATTTTTAAAACATTTGGTTTAGTAATTCTAAGAAATCATCCTTTTATTGTCTCGGGGTCATCTTATATATAGCCTAGAAAAATCGGGATGACATCCAATCAGCGTTAAGCTTATTGATCCTTCATTGGTTGTTGTAAATTAGGGATTTTATGCATTATCGCAAGTCAACCATATTTATGACACTCACTTAAGAGGAAAATTTCCAATTGTATTTGTGTTGGCTGCTCTGAGTGTTTGAATTCCTAACTTTCATCCAAGTTTAGAAGGTTTTTGTGAGCTAGTCAAGGTGCAAGTAATCTATTTTGCATCAACTTGATCTTTTTTATGTTCCAAAGTACCTATTGGGTTTTATTGCACTAAACACAATTCCACCAGGTCTATTTACATATTCAAAGATCTAGGGAAAGTCTTTTATTGGTTTACTAGACCATCTTCACCATTTGACAATCCTACTTCCAAGCTTCTCCAAACATCTCCTACTTCTTTTAGTGATATCAGATAAACTTCAAGATGGGAGATGGATTCCATCAATCAAATGTTGATGGACACAATTATGGAGCTTGGCAAATTAGAATGGGGGCTTAATTGCAAGGAAGAAATCTATATGGGATTGTATTAGGTGATGACGCAATGCCTATTCCAAGATCCAAAGGAGGACCAACTCAAGAAGAAATAGATAAGCTCAAACTTTGGTGTGCAATGGATGCTCAATCAAGGTCATACATAATAAAATCTATCTCTGATTTCTATTACCACATATTAGAGGATGCAAGACATCTCAAGAGATTTGGGATGCCCTAGAGACTTTCTTTTCTACTAGTAGGAAAGCAAGGAAGAATCATCTTTGGAATGCGTTCAACTAGATGCAGAAGACTCCAAAAGAAATATCATAGAGTTTTTCACAAAGGTCAAGGAGGTTCATGATCAATTAGCATCTATTGGAGACCTGATTGAAAAATAAGTCATCATGAGGAAAATATTAAATGGGATTCGAGGTGACAAGGAATTGCAATCTTTCACCATAGCCTATGACCTCATTATGGTTGTCCAAACTCCATGTTTCAACATATTCCTTGGTGCTCTTCAATAAAGAGGCCAACAATAGTAGAATGGAAGGTAACTCCTATCATGGTAATTCAACTAGTGCTCTATTTGCAAATAAGAAAGACAAGAAGCTGAAAGGCAAGAAGAAGGAAGAGGATGAAGAGGAGACTTCCCAAGCCAACTTTGCAAGTAAGAGCTAGTGGAAAGGGAAGAAGAAAGGGCCAAAGCATGAAAAAAAAGGCTAGAATGTTCAACATTTTGTCGTATATGATAAGGCCAACGACACGAGTCAAAATTGCTAGTTTAATGGGAAGACACAAAAAGGAAGTTGAAGAGGTGGATATGGCACCAATAAAGGTAGAGGTGGACACAAATTCAACAATAATAGTAGAGGTGATAAGAAAAGGGACTTCAAAAAGTATTCTAAACATCAACAACATGAAGATGCATTGCTTTTGATGAATTCAACCACAAGGAAGGTAAAGAAGATTATCATTTATTCTACATAGATTTAGGATGCAGAAATCATGTTGCAGGCAATGCACCTCTCTTATCTAACTTTGAAAGTCCAATGCATAGACATGAAGTACAAATAGAGGATGACACAAAGCATAATGTGGAGAAGATTAGTAATGTCAAGGTTTCCAATGGCAAGACAAGCATTGTGAACAAGGTACTCTTTGTTTCCACCATTACAAAAAAAACTAATAAGCGTAGACCAAATAGTTGAGAAAGGCTTGCAAGTAAGGTACACCCAACATAGAGCTTTTGTGGAAGATCCATGTCAAGGCTTGAAGAAGATAGCCAAGGGTGAGAAGCATGGTAGGATCTTTACTTTTGAAGTAGGAGAAACAAACAACAAAGCTCTATTCAACTTTGGGCCTCAAACCCTAAGTGAGCTTGAAGTGTGGCATAAGAGGATAGCTCATGTGAATGAAAGAACATTGAAGGATATATGCAAGGATCTAGGACTACCAAACATATCAAAGCAACATATAATCAACAAATTTGATGCATGTAAGATTGGGAAGGCACAAAGACAACCATTCAACCACAAAGTCTACATCCACAACAACCTTGTGGAATTAATTCACTCTAATGTGTGGGGACCAAGTCAAGAACCTTCATTGGTAGGATCAATGTATTATGTCTCATTTATTGATGACCACAATAGACAGACTATTCTATGCTTTATCAAAACTAGGAATGAAGTATTTTATTGCTTGAAAAGGTATTGAGCACATGTGGAGAACTATATAGGTAGATCACTCAAGAACCTCATATCTAATGGAGGGGGAGAATACTGCTCCAAAGATTCTGATGAGTTCTTTTAGGATAAAGGTATCAAGAGGGAAGTGACCACCAGGTCCTCTTTTGGATTGAATGGAATTGTAGAGAGAAGAAACAAAACATTGGTTGGATCAACCATAACATTGTTTGAAGAAAAAAGGTTGTCACATTATTTATGGGTAGATGCTATTTCAATTGCTATGTACCTTGTCAATAGACCACCATCCAAATCACTCCAAGGTATGACTCCTTATGAGGCATGGTATGGAAGAAAATCTATTCTTAGACATTGCAATGTGTTTGAATTTGATTAGATGAAAGGGCAACAAAGGTAGTATTTTTGGAATATGATTCAGCACAAATGGATTAGAGATTCTATGATCCTTCAACCAAGCAATTCAATAGAAACAGAGATTTTGTTCTTGAAGAATAGATGTCTTTGTATGATGAAGACAAACAAAAGGAAACTCTACCATATGATCTTGATTTTGATTCCCATCAATTAGGAAGAAAGCATGATAAATAGGTCAAAGATCCAAGAAGTGATACAGATGATGTCCAAAATAAATGGGAAAATAATTACAAGCTATGGAAGTCAAGAGGAAAAGAAAAAAAGTAAGAGTATGGAGAAGGCTCCAACCAAGCCCCTAGAAGGTCAACAAGGGAGAAAAGACAACCAAAATTTATGAATATGATTCCTTTTTATAAAGCATTCAATCTACTTGGCAAAGGACTCAATTTTAAAGGAACCCTCAAACTACAAAGAGGCAAAGCTAAAACCAATAGGGAAAAGACTATAAAAGAAGAAATATATTCTTTGAAGGAGATGGATACTTGGGAATTGGTTCTAATGTCATCAAATAAGAAGGTAAGGATGCTCACAAACACATGATATATACTATGAAGAAACATTCTCACCACTTGCAAAGATGACTACAATGAGAACATTGATAAGTGTAGCTACTACAAGAAATTGGAGACTTCTCCAAATTGATGTGAAAATGCATTTCTAAATGACTAGATAAGTGGAGAGGTATACTTGTCACAACCTCCACATTTAGAAAAATGTAATCATACATCTTATGTTTGGAGACTTAAGAAAACATTGTATGGATTGAGACAAGCTCCTAGAACTTGGAATTACAATTTGTTTACATACCTTCAAGTTCAAGGGGTCAAACCTAGTTACATATATCCTTCTCTTTTCATAAAAAAAGATCACAATGAGGTTATCTATCTATGTGTATATGTAGATGGCATTATCGTGATAGGAGATGACTTCAATGGCATTCAAGTGATCAAAAGACACATGTAAGAGGAGTTTGAAATCAATACCTTAGGTGAGCTCACATACTTCCTAGGTATGCAAGTGATTTATACAAATGAAAGGATATATCTAACTCAAAGAAGATAAATTCAAGACTTACTTCTCAAGTTCAAAATGGAGAACACCAAACTTGCATGTTCACCTTTGGAATTGAGCCATAAACAAAGTGTTTATGAAGGTGAGTAGATTGACTATCCTAAAGAGTATCAAAGCTTAGTGTGGGAGTGCTTATTCACTTCATATTGTACTCACATATTCTATAGTGTGGGAGTGCTTAGTCACTTCATGCACTCATCTAGAAGATCACACATGGATGATCCAAAGAGATTACTCAAGTACCTCAAAGGTACAATCAATGAAGGAACATTCTATCCCTTCTCTTCAGGTTTGGATATCAAAATCAATTCAGATGTAGATTGGGCAAGAGCAAAGGATGATAGAAGATGTATCTTTGGATATTTTGCATTTCTAGTTCCAAATTGGTTTCTTGAAGTTCCTAGAAGCAACCAATAGTTTCTTTATCTTCATCTAAAGCACACTAGAGAGATCTAACTATTACAACTCAAGAAGAAATATGGCTCAAGGTGTTGTACTCAGATTTGGGACTTGTAAGTTCCAAACCTCACATACTTGGAAGATAATGTAAGTTCCATGCATCTAGTTGCAAATCCAATTTTCCATGCAAGGACAAAACACATAGAGGTTTGTTACCACTTTGTAAGAGAGAAGCTTATGGCAAAGGAAATTGACATTTCCTTTGTTCCTACTAAAAAGCAAATAGCAGACATGATGACAAAGGCACTTGATGGGATAAAGCTATGCATATTCAAATCTATGGTAGGTATTCAACCTATCAAAAAATGAAGACTCAAGCATAATTTAGCTTGAAGGGGAGCTTTTGGAATATCAAGATTGCACGCTTGAGGTGGATATGATCTACATCAAAACCATCATTGGGATGATGCCATAGAAGAGTGTTTTATTTGCATTCATTCAGTGTATTGAGAGTTTGGTCATATGATCACCCTTTTATGCAATTTCCAAAGCATTTATCTTTGTAAAAGAGAACAATAAAAGGCCAAACAACCATATTTAGGAGTGGCTGAGATTGATTCTCAATCAATCAATCAAGAAGTAAATATAACTTCAACTTTCTCTTTTCCTAGATTATAGGAAAAGTAGATTCATTCAATCACAACAAACAAGCTTGGTCTGATTCAAGTTCAAATTCTTGTAAAAGACGTCATGGAACACTCCAAGAGTCTATTTGAAGACTCAAAACATTGTACACTATTTATTAGAATAGAATAGAAGCAATATACATACATCTTTGGGCATCCTTGTGTTGCTCCTTCATTTCTGTGCTCCTTCTTCCTTAGACTCGGTCATCTTGAAGAGGTTTCTTTTCTCCTTATAGAGATCTATATCAAGTGATTGAGCATTCATTGGAAAGATAAAACTATTTAGCATACGTGGACAAATTTGCAAAACATTTGGGTTTGTACGTCTTTAGAAAGCTTCCTTTTACTATCTCATGGTGATCTTCTACACATCCCTAAAAAATCACGATGACATCCAATTAGTGTTAAGATTATTGCTCCTTCATTTGGTTGTTTTAAATTAGATATTTTATGCATTATAGCAAGCCAATAATATGTATAACACTCCATTAAGAAGAATGTTTCAGTTGTAACTATGCTGGCTGCTTCGAGTGTTTTAAGACATAGCTTCCATCCAAACTCAGAAGGTTTTTGTGAGCTAGTCAAGGTGCAAGTCATCTATTTTCCATCAACTTCTTCTTTTTGATGTTCCAAAGTATCTATTGGTTTTTATTGCACTAACAACAAGTCCACAAGGTCTATTTTACATATTCAAAGAGCTAGGGTAGGTGTATCCCAAGCATCCTTTTCTATTTTCCAAGAGCAAATATGAGTGATAATGGCATGTTTGACAGATAAATCTTTCAATGCATATGCCTAAGCATCGTTTCCATCCTAACAAAGTTTCTCTACAGTAGATGCACCAAGAACTACAACACAAACATGAATTTTAAGATCATCATGTTTAGTGCCATCTACATCACCTTCATTAACTGTATTTGCTTGTGTAATAGGGCCTTTTTCAATACCTTGCACAATATTCCACAATCATTTTGCTATCAATAAATTGTGCATCATATATGCCCATAATGGATAATTAGTGTCACGAGGAAGGAGATAAGAAAGAGAGCTCACTCACACACTCTCACACTCAAAGAGGAACACACACACATTGAGGCAAGGAAGAATGATCTTCTTCTTCTTGTTTTATTATGTAAAAGGAATATACAAGAATGACCTAATACAACAATACAACTAGTGCAATTTATAAAGAACAATACATAAGGAAAAACCCAATGTCCACGAATGAGTGAGCTAGCAAGAAACAAGTGTACCATCACTCTCAATAGATAAATCTAGTAAAGCGCACTAAAGTATCCTTGACATATATTGGCGTGAATAGCATAATGTGAGAGAAATGAAAAAGTGATATGTGTCATCCTCAATCATCACATGTTGAGCTTGATATCTCAACACTCCCCCTCCAGCGCAACATCATGTACTCTAATCCAAGCATCTTCTGAAACTTCTTTAGCCTCTCTGCTCCAAGTGCTTTAGTCAAAATATCAGCAAGCTACTCATCTATCCTCACATAAACAAGATCAATATCACTTATTAATACCTTCTATTTTATGAAGTGATAATGTAACTTGATATGTTTTCTTCTAGCATGAAAAAAAGGATTTCCTACTAATTGGATGGTACTAAGATTATCACAGTAGATGATGATCAACGTTTACAATTCCACAACTAAATCTATAAGTAGCATCTCTCACCATCATCCTTCACATGCTGCCATTGGACCACCTCTATACTCAACCTCTATACTTGAAAAAGCAATGGGTTCCTTCTTACTACTCCATGTAGTAGTTGCACTTCCAAGTGACAATAGAAAGCCGCTAGTAGATCTTCTATCTAGAATATTACTAGCCCAATTTGCATCAGTGTATCCATGAACTTGCAAATCTACACCAGCTTCATAAAACCATGCATAATTCAAAGTAGCAATCACATAACCTGGAGTGCACCTCGAACATAAATTGACTCTCAAGTCCAAATATGTAGCTTAGATCAAGCCTTGTGATTGTGAGATATTTCAAACTTCACACAATTCTCTTGTACATAGTAGCACTTTTCAATGCTTGATTTGATGTAGTATCCAACTTCAAATTCTGATTTAATGGCATAGAGATTGGCTTAAAATTAGCCATACCATACTTTTGCAACATACTCAAGGGATATTTCCTTTGCAACATCCATAGACCTATTTTTGTATATATAAATTCACTGCCCAAAAAATAGCATAGCATACTAAGATCTTTCATCTCAGATACTTGCATGAGGATTTGCTTTAACTCTTTAATGATTTCTTCATTATCACCTCCTATAAATCAAAGTTTTAATTATACCATTTCCATCTTACTATTCAAGCTTCTTCAGCCAATGAAATGCTATGCTTCCAAAGACCTTCTGGTACTCCTTCCACATCCTTGTAAAGACCTGCACTCACTGTCATAAAATTAATCATAATAGATGATAACCATACCATTATCCATAGCAAAGTGGCCACTGATGTAGGATTAGAAATATCTTCATCAATCTTGTAGTTAAGAATATGTCTTTTCTTCTCTCTTTTCTAGCATGTGACTCCTTGATTCAAATAAAAAATCTAAATCATCCCCTCTTTTCCTTCATAGAATTCCTCTCTACTTGAGTTGTTTGGAAAAATTCCGTAGCAGGAAGATGAGTCTTCTCCAAATAGCCAAGCCAACATGTTCTCTTCTTCATATAAATCCTCCTCTAGGTTGTCCAACATATTTTCTTCCATACAAATACCAATTGTCTACATGGTGCTAGTATGTCTTTGGTTGTCTGGTCCTTCTTCTAAACATATCTACTACAAATCTTTTCCCTCTTGCTTTACCCATATTGTTTCCTTACCCCAATCATGCAACACATTGGCATGCCTTAACAAAGGTCTCCCAATCAATAGGGCAAACTTCCATCTACATGTGGCAGTCTCAAGACAACAAAATCTAAGTTGAAGATGTTACCTTGTATCTCCACTAGGACTCCAAGGACCACTCCCATAGGTCTTACGATGCTTTGGTCTACCAATGTTCCCATGAAGTTGGCAGGTCTTGAAGGTTGGAGTCCAAGCTTTTTCATGGTATGTTCAGGCATCAAGTTAATGCTAGAACCTCCATCGAGAATAGCTCCTCGTAACTGATTTCCTCTGATAGTGACTATTAGATGTAAGATCTTATAATCTGAGAGGGGGGCTTCCCCTACAAATTTATCCTTATTATGAGCTGGAGCCTTTTCCACTAAAATTTTTGTGGAGGCCTCATAAATTATTTGCAAGAGCTCAGACCTGAATTTCACATGCATCTTTATTAAATAAAAAATGTTGACCTCCTTTTTAATGGATTTGAGTAGTCTTGAAGCTTTCGATTCCTTAAGAGCATGGGCTCACATTTGACTTATCAAACTCCTCATGAGCCCTACAGAATGCATGCCCAATTACATCACTAATACTTGCAACCTCTTCTTTTTGTCTTGTATCTTTAGCTATGGTGGCTCTATCCTCCTTTTCCCCATTCTCCTTGTTCATTCCATTAGTACTTTATTCTCAAATGATGTCTAATTGAGGCTTCCCTTTTCTTCTTGTCCTCATTACAAAGGAGTCAATTTCTTCTAGCTGCACTACTCTGGTAGGTGGTGATGGCACATTGACTTGTTCTACAAATTCTTCTTTGCTAACAAAAATCATTTGAATGTGTGGCCTAGATGTAGATGTCGGGCTCTTAGGACGACAATTCGTATAATGGTCCTTAGCCTCTGGGCAGTTCGTGCAAGGGGGGGCATTTTCTAGTAGAGTGCACCTACTTTGGTAATGCCCACATTCTCTACATTTGAAACAAATAATTGGCCTCCTTGGCCCATTTCCAAGGTTATCCCTATGTCTAGGGTTGTAGTTGTTACCTTGATTGGGTGTTGCTCCCATCACATTGATTGAAGGTTGAGCTCCTCCTTGTCCCCAATATGGTTGTGCAGGCATCCCTCTTGAGAGACATTTTTGAGCCTCATGACCAACTTTCCTGCATAACGGGCAAGTTACCTCCCTAGAGTTCCAGTAACTCCTGTCAAAGTTCTGCCAACTCTTCTGCTTGGGCTTCATCTTCTTTTTGTAGCTTTAAGGCCTCAATTTCTCACCTCATCTGAGTTACTGCACTTTCCTCCTCTTTTTGAGTTTTGTTCCTTTTCAAGATATCAAGTTCCTTCATTAGCTCAATTACTAGGTCCTCATATTCTATAGGATATGATAAATTAGAAGAGCTTGTCCCATACTGATGCCTAATCTGCTCCAATTTGGTGGTTGTATTAATTAACTTTTCAATTGTTGTTGTAGGTAACTCTAACTCTTTAATTTTACATTGTCTTGAGATTGGAAGTGGTTTAACCATCCATGTCCTGATGAAAAAGTCATGGGGAGGGTCTGGTAATTTAGCCATCAATGCCTCGGCTTTGGTAACAAATTCTAGAAATTTGTTACCAGAATTCAGCCATCAATGCCTCGACTAGGTCCTAGGTCTCCCTAGGAACTAATCTTAGATTTTCTAACTATTCAATAATATTTTTGGCTATGTTCCCTTGTTGGAACTCTTTCTTAAATTCTTCCTTCATTAGGTCCCATGTAGTGAAGTGATTATTGGCAAATTGACTAAACCATTTGTCTACTGACCCTTCTAATGGTTGGGAAAAGAATAAAAAATGCATCTTCTCTTCTCATCAAACCCCTTGTCTTACATAAGGTCAAAAATCTCCTAATGTGTTCATCTAGGTCTTCTTGTGCTAACCCCTTCAAAGATGGAAATTTGATATTTAATCTAGAGAGTAGAGTTTCTAAATCTACCTGAGTCACCATGTTACTTATTGATGATGTTGATGATAAAGGGTTGGTTGACCTTCGAATAGCTTTCTTTCTTGTTTCTTTGCAAGGGACCCTCAAGGTTTGAGATCGGGTTGTGGTCATGAGCTACTCATACTCCTCTTATGCTTAAGAGAATTCCAAATAGAAGAAAGATTACCTCTCGAACGAGCACTATCGATATCCTTGCACTTCTTCTACACTTTCCAAATATTGCTTCTCCTATGCTCAAGCCTCCTTGGATCCCACTAGATATGCCAAACTTTATTGGGGGATTCTTTTGCAGAAAGGGACTTGAGTGTTTGTAGGAGAATGAAGAAGAGAAGAAATGGAACACAGACACCGGAAGCTTTTGTATATTGATTACCGATAGGAAAAATACAATAATGATGTCCAAAACAAGACCAAGTGATCTCGTTCTAGAGTGTTTAATCCCAATGAATACACACTCACGAGCTTACAAGATACCCATAGTTCTTTATGTTGCCAACCTTCTGTGCACCACACCTCCACCTTCTCCAGGAGCTTGCTCTTGTGGATACCTTGCACTCAAGCTTCCAATAGGGTAGGAGGGAGAGGAACACTTTTTTGACATGCACACATCTTCAATGGTCCTTGTGAAACTTTGGTTGCCTTGCTTACTAGTTCTCTAGACACCTTTTCTGCACATACTAGATCACCTTTCTTGCACACTTTGTCTCACACACTTCTCTGCATCGCACACTGGTTGAATGTCTCTTGCTCTTCTCACCTAGTGTAGATTATGCTCTCACTTGCTTAGTCTAACCAAGAATAATGCATATGTGTTGAGTTGAGTGTCGATTCACTTACATACATTGCTCCTAACTGATAGAGTATCTTAGTGCTCACTTTGATGTCTGAAGAATGTTTCAAAATATGTACAAACAACGACTACTTATTTTGTCCTTCAGTGACTTTAGGACTAAAACAAAATTTTAAATGGGGGGCCATACTTTCACTTTTACGTACCTCTTCTTATTCAATTGCCTACTGTTTTTCCTTCAATCCTCCAATGTGTGTACCTAAGGGAGGGTTCACGTGAACCTTCCAAACACTTTAAAGTCCTTGAAAAGCTTACAAAAAGACCATCGACAACCTGCACCCAACTTTCTATAGTAAGTTGGGTTCAAGTAAGTCCTTGTACACACAACGGCGACCAGCGCCTTGGTTAAGTAAGTGTTCTCCCATCCCATCCACCCGGGTTCAAGTCCCGTGGACGGCTACATGAAGAAATCTTCAAGTTTTTTGATAAATCAGCAAACGTGGATAAAACTCATAGCGGACAGCCAACGGAGTTGCATTTGCTTTTTTATTCCGATCAATTAGCGATCGTAGTGATTTTGCTTTATTTAGGAGCTTTTCAAGGTAGACAAACTACTATATAAGAAGTGCTTGGGGTCACTTGAATCATCCTTCACCTAGTATTCAACACAAGCTTGGAGCTTGGACCTCAATAGAGGTGGTGTTTCGTCTAGCACATGGGGCAGCCATGGTGCTAACTTGAAGCATGTTGAGGAGCAGCTATGGAGTTCTTCTTATGATTCTTCTTGGAGAAGATGAAGGGTGTGCTCACACTCTAGCTCATGGAGAGGAGGTTATCTCTTGTTCGTGGCAAGAAGACTTGGTCATTAGCAGCTTGATGGTGAGGATCGGCCATCTACATGTTGTAGTTTAGTATTCAGGTACATATTCTCTTTATGCACACAGGTACTACTTGAAGTTTATGGAGGCAGTAGCATCCATATCAGGAGGAGTCCTATTCGGCATAGGTACAAGAGAATCAGTACGTATATGCTTTATGCATATTTGGATGAGGTGTTTGAGAAGGTGTGTTCACATGAGTTTGAGGATTTTCGCCAGCAAATTTTTTAGCATTCTATGCTACTTTTTAAGTATGTGATCTTTTCACACACGTATCTGACTTAGGGTCTTCCATAGCCTAAGGTTAGATGAGGGTTTATTGATTAGGAGTTTCACACTGATCCTTCCTCTTTCAGTCACTCATATTCACTCTTCTATAACCTATTAGGTCACACATCTCATGTATATTCAGATTTTTGCCCATACATCTGAATATGTTTGTTACATTTGTACATTCACTCTTCCATCTATTTCTCATCACATAGAGTGGTTGAGAGTTTTGCTCCCACATTGTACATTGAACATTGGTATATATGATACTATGATTTAGCGATGGCTTACGTAACACCTTACACATGTCGTCTATTCTTTCTCTATCTTTGTGTCATCATCTGTATGATTAAGTTGTGGTATATTCATGTTTTGTCAATATTGGAAGATTGCTGGAATTAATGTTGTATAAACTGGACCTATGGAACCATTGACCTGTGATATGAGCTAAGGGCCTACCTCATTTCCAACATTTGGTATCAGAGCTCTAGGGTTTTGGTTTCAAAGCTTTATGACTTTGGCATTAGATCATTAAGGCTCATTCAGATTCCCAGGTTTTCCAAACCTCGAGGTTTACAACATATGATTTAAGGGAATCTTCTAATATTTGACATTTGACATACACACTTAATCTAGATGAGTAGAGATTCGAAAATTAGACAATTCAGTCACATCTGTATTCATCAGTGTGGAGTATGAAGTTGATGATCTGTTAGCAGCCAAATATTTTTGGAAAAGTATGCAAATACTTTACAAAAGTATTGTTTGAAGACCAAGACTTGCTGAAGAGAAGGCTACTTCAAATTCAAGGAAGAACAATGTTTTAGAGAAGATGAAGGAATCAGATCAACATCAAATCACAGGTATCAATTTCTACTATCAGATTATCATTTGCAGGTCGTGTCTTAGAAGAGCAGTTATGAAGAGATTTGAAGAAATTCAAGGAGTGCTTTTATACACTTTCATATTTTGATAGAGATCTCTTTCATGGCAAGAAGGCTCATCTAAGAAGACAAATGTGAAGATGGGATGAGTTTTTTGTTTTCAGCCAATTTTTTGTTGTAAGTTGGTTGAATATCAAGGTACAAATGTATCTAGAGAAGGTAACTCTAGAAGGGCAATTCATCATTCATACAAAAGATTGATGAATTTAGTCATTCAGACATTTGAAGTAGAATTTTGATTTAGAGTTATGAGGAGATGATAAAACATGATTCTATATTCACTTCCATTTGTATACCATGTTTGTTTTGTCTCTTACTCTTAGCACTAGAGGAAGAGAAAAGCTCATTTGAAGAAGTCAAGAGTGCTTGCTACTTCAAGATGAAGAGAACAAAAGGTATGGAAGAGAAGTTTGAAGATGTTAACATCATCATCAGGTGGAAGAAAGATGCAGAAGAAGAAAGTCCATCATTTGCAAAAGAAAAGTAAGGCTTCCTTTTCTCATATTTTTTCCATATACTTTTCCTGTTTTATCCTCTACACCCAAAGACAAGTCTACCAGAACATCTTGTTTGAAGAAGCAGCAGTTTCTTGTTTTGCATTACACTTGGTCATGATTTAGTAGATTTGACAAAGCATTGTATTGAGAGAAAGAAAAGCAGCAGATACATAACTCATATGTACATGAGTTATGTTTTAGCTGAAGCTTTTGAGCAGGTAGCTTATATGTTCCCTCAAAGAATTCTTGGACTGTCAATACATAGCTACTTAGTATATGACAAGTTGTAGAGAAGTATATTTCTTCTTTATCTAACTCTTAAGGTAAAAGAGTTTTTTGTAGCAGATGTTGAAGACTTGGGTTGAGGTTTTATGTTTGAAAAAGGTTACCTCATATTCAATATTTTCAAAAACTTCAGTCTTGTTGATGTACAAGTCAATAGAGAATCTACTTTCTATGATTGTCTAGATTTTTGGATACATGTTTGTATTCAAAAAGGTGTTCCATCAGATCCTAACACTTGATTGAGAAGTGGAGTTAGCCAAAAGAAAATCAAGCAGGTACTGTCACATTTCACCCGGGTAAAATATGAAAGTTATGAAGTATCAAGTTGCAGCTTTTGGAGTTCTCAAGGTGAGAAGTTTGTCCACTTATGTTTCAAGTAGGAGTTACAGATTCTTGGAAAGGATTTGTTTGAAGAAAAGGTTTACAACTTTGTGTGAAGCATGGACACTTAGAGACATTCAGGAAATAAATCAAACATTCAGTCATGAAGGTTTGATAAGAGCAGATTCTACACAAGAGAGATCATTGATCTTGTATGATCTTGAGTATTTATGAGTTAGTTGTCCATCCTTTGTTTGTGAAGATTCTTAGCATTGGAAGAAGTAAGTCAAAGATTCAGGTTCTATCAGATTTGTGTTGCAGAGAGATAGAAGAAGATACTTGTTATGTTACAAAAGGTTATGAATCCTAAAGTGCTTTCAGCAAGGTTTTTTGTTATATGGATCAACTAACCTTATTCTAGATTTTTGGGAAGCTGAGAAGTAAACAGTGAAAGCCATTAGCATCTGCAGTGCTAATAAAAAGGGTTCAGAAATTTTGTTTCAGATACAGGTATTGGTCACTAAAGATCAGATTTATGAAGAAGGACGTCCAAGATTTCATAAAGTCTGATATAATTTGAAGAATACTGGATACTAGTGTTATATCATCCAGGGGGGTGATGAAACATGAAGACTTATTTTCAGCCATATATGAAAGAATGCAGAGTCATACCTACATGTATTCCTATTTCATGTATTCCTATATTTCCTTTGTCAGGTTCTCTATGTTCCAGCTTTGAAAGAAGGAGGAAGAAGAAGAATGTTTGGAGAAAGTTCCTGTTAGGATGTTCCTGTTCAGGAGAAGGTTCCAAAGTCCTATTGAAGAGAAGGTTGATATTTTAGATAGGTATATTTCAAAAGTGCGCACATATATGTTTATACCAAGTTCTGAAGGAAAGAGGTATGAAGGATTTAAAGGATGAAGACATGATGACATCATAGATTTTTACTCATATTTCAATTGATTTCAATTGAGTTGAATTGATTTGACTTGAGTATAGTCAGAGATAAACCAGTAGTGTTCATAATACACTAAGTTGTGAGTTGTAAGTCAGAGGTTCCAGGATTCAGTTCTTGATTATGTTTAGTGTATTTACATGATGCAACAGAAGTACGTTGAGAAACCTTTTTGGAAGGTAAATGCAAATATGTGGATCCTAGTGTATGTTTTCAGGTTTTTGAAAACGGGAGATAGCAGGTTCGGAGACAGTTCATGCTACATTTGTTGTCAAGGAGTGATTGCTTGATGAGTTCACTATTGGATATCTAGTTTGCATATTTTCTCAAGTATTATGGTTCATATTCAACAAGTTCAAATTTTTGAAGGAAAGTCAAATTCAGTTTTGAAGAAGACTTTTGAAGAACAAGTTCGGAAGTGCGGGAGTCCAAGCTTGAAGCTTGTGGTAATTTGCAGCTTGTGATAGTTTGCAGTTTGTGACAGATTGCAGATACAGTCCAGATTGTACCAATATGACATTGCAAGGGGGTTTGTTGGAATCAATATCCTATTGGTTCATTCAATGTTCTTTTCGTTCAAGATTCAATATCCTCTTGGTCCATTTTACTCAAGTTGTTATTGAGGAATCGACGAGCGGGTAGAGCATGTCTAGAGGCACTTATTAGTCCTTGTACACACAACGGCGACCAACACCTTGGTTAAGTAAGTGTCCTCCCATCCCAGCCACCCGGGTTCAAGTCTCGTGGATGGCAACACAAAGAAATCTTCAAGTTTTTGATAAATCAGCGAACGTGGAGAAAACTCATA
Organism: Ceratopteris richardii; assembly: GCA_020310875.1. NCBI lineage: Eukaryota > Viridiplantae > Streptophyta > Polypodiopsida > Polypodiales > Pteridaceae > Ceratopteris > Ceratopteris richardii. Next base: position 46,568,062 of record CM035442.1, on the reverse strand, counting down.
GCGGACAGCCGACGGAGTTGCGTTTTCTTTTTTATTCCGATCAATTAGCGATCGTAGTGATTTTGCTTTATTCAGGAGCTTTTCAAGGTAGACAAACTACTATATAAGAAGTGCTTGGGGTCACTTGAATCATCCTTCACCTAGTATTCAACACAAGCTTGGAGCTTGGACCTCAATAGAGGTGGTGTTGCATCTAGCACATGGGGAAGCCATGGCGCTAACTTGAAGCATGTTGAGGAGCAGCTATGGAGTTCTTCTTAATGATTCTTCTTGGAGAAGATGAAGGGTGTGCTCACACTCTAGCTCATGGAGAGGAGGTTATCTCTTGTTCGTGGCAAGAAGACTTGGTCATTAGCAGCTTGATGGTGAGGATCATCCATCTACATGTTGTAGTTGAAGATTCTCTTCTACATGAAGATTTCGGATTACGTCAAAGACATTGGATGGTGTTTAACATAAGATTTACATCTTATGTTAAGTATTCAGGTACATATTCTCTTTATGCACACAAGTACTACTTGAAGTTTATGGAGGCACTAGCATCCATATCAGGAGGAGTCCTATTCGGCATAGGTACAAGAGAATCAGTACGTATATGCTTTATGCATATTTGGATGAGGTGTTTGAGAAGGTGTGTTCACATGAGTTTGAGGATTTCCGGCAGCAAACTTGTTAGCATTCTATGCTACTTTTTGAGTATGTGATCTTTTCACACACGTATATGACTTAGGGTCTTCAATAGCCTAAGGTTAGATGAGGGTTTGTTGATTATCAATTTCACACTGATCCTTCCTCTTTTAGTCACTCATGTTCACTCTTCTATAACCTATTAGGTCACACATCTCATGTATATTCAGATTTCTGCCCATACATCTGCATATGTTTGTTACATTTGTACATTCACTCTTCCATCTATTTCTCATCACATAGAGTGGTTGAGAGTTTTGCTCCCACATTGTACATTGAACATTCGTATATATGATACTATGAGTAAGCGATGGCTTACGTAACACCTTACACATGTCGTCTATTCTTTCTCTATCTTTGTCTCATCATCTCTATGATTAAGTTGTGGTATGTTCATGTTTTGTCAATATTGGAAGATTGCTAGAATTAATGTTGTATATACTGGACCTATGGAACCATGGACCTGTGATATGAGCTAAGGGCCTACCTCATTTCCAACATCAATGTCATTAGCTGAATCATTTCTTTTGTAATTTCTATAGCCTCTCTGGGTCCCCCTTCCTCAAAAGTGTCCTCTACCTCCTCCATGATTCTATTGTTGACCTTGGTCTTGGTTACTATTATGTCTTCCACTTCTGAAACCTCTACCTCTACCTCTTCCTTTCCTAAAATAGAATACTTGATCAAAACTAGGTTTTCCTTGGGATTTTGAGTCCTCACCAAGATTCTTTTCATCAATAGTCAACATGGACACTAGATAACCGTGAAATTCAAAATATTTTCCCTAGTTTGAATACAAGTTCTAAATTGCTTATATGTAGCTCCTAAACCACAAAGGCACACCTCCACCTTATCATCATCATCATCGACATTCACATCAATAGATGCAAGTGACTCACATAAGCTTTTGACTTTTAGGTAGTCACTTACCTTCACGCCCTTTTTCTCTAGTGTATGTAGCTCTTTGTTGAGTTTCAATTTTTGTGCCTTTGTATTGGTCTCATACAATGTGACCGAACTATTCCAAGCCTCTTTTGGAGACTTGGCATCCTATATGTGACCTTTTATGCTATGTTGTATGCTAACAGGTAACAAATACATTACTTTTTGTGCTCCTTGATTCCATTCTTTATATTCTCTTAACTTGCTTGCAATCAGATTCCTCTTTGGTAACTATGGAGCATTTTCGTGCTTTCCTTTCATCTACTTCTAATAGCCTTCTTCTATCATGAAATTCATCAATGTAAATCTCCAAGCACTGAAATTGGTCTTCTCTAGCTTATCCATCATAATCAAACTCATTCCACCTGCACTTTCCATTTCTACAACAATTTGCAACACTACAAAGAGACTAGAAGCAGTAGCTCTGCTTGAATATTGTCATAGTGTGATGTGAAAGTTTGATCTCAGAAAAACATAGTTTTCGTGTATCAACAGTACATGAAATCGCTTGCAATTTTGGATCTAGAATATTTGAGTGTCTTCAAATAGAATGCAAGTTATAGTCTTGCAGCTAGCATGATTTTTCCATGGGCTTCAAAATCGCAATTTGAGCAAAAAAAGTGACCCAAAAGGGATAAATCTTGAAAATAGTTTGACATTTTCTACCTTCATACCAAATTTTGTAGCTATTTGAGGTCATTTGTGAATTGCACTTTGTCCATGCCTTCTCGCATACTCTTCATTATCAGCATTCTTCATGAGCTCTCTATAGCCACACTAGCTCTGGTACCATGTCATGAGGAAGGAGATAAGGAAGAGAGCTCACTCTCACACTCTCACACTCTCACACTCAAAGAGGAGCACACACACACAAATTGAGGCAAGGAAGAATGATTTTCTTCGTCTTCTTCTTCTATTACATAAAAGGAATATAAAAGAATGACCTTATACAAGAATACAACTAGTGCAATATATAAAGAACAACACAACAGGAAAAACCCAATGTCCACAAATGTGTGAGCTAACAAGAAACAAGCGTGCCCTCACTCTTGGAAGATAAATCTTTTAAAGCTCACTAACGTATTCCTAGCATATACCAACATGACTACTATACATGTAAGAGAAATAAAAAAGTGATCTGTGTCATCCTTGATCATCACATGTTGAGCTTGATATCTCAATAATTAGTACCATCAAACTTATCCTCAACAACCAACATAAAAAATACATCATTGCATTTAGCTATGGCCACTCACTCAATACCTTGATGCAAAAAATGCTTGTATCTCAAAAAGTTGAACACAAGCACCCTATGGACCTCCACTAAACTTGTAGTAGACATTGAGGCACTTGTACTAGTGAGCTAAAACTTGTATATACGTTTGACACAAAAGGAAAAAAAATTCTACACAAGCACTGGAATAGTGTGTTCCAAGGCCAAAATGAAATCATATCAAAATTTCAGGCCACAAAGCAAAGATGTTTTGAATCCTAATCACCCTGATTATGCTACTCTAATACCAATTGTTGGAGTTTGAGGTCTACAGAAGCACATGAACAACACAAGGAAGAAGAACAAACTTGGAGCACAACACAACACTTCACAAATCACTAAGTGAATGTACAAAGATAAATGACCTACTAGGGTTATGGGAATATATACAAGTGAGGGGAAAAAACCCTCCCAAAAAGGGAAAAGTGCCTCGATAGTCCTAAGTGTGTTCACACACATCACTACCAAAATATATCAATAGTGAGGATAATTATGCATGGGTAAGGTGACAAGAATTAACAAGCAGTAACCATATATTTTGTGACATATATGGGACCTATTATCTTGGATTGTTTAATCTTGAAGCCACATAGAAACAACCGTTTTTACATGCTTTATTTAAACCTTGATTAGAGCTATGGCTTTGATAGTCGTGTCTTTAGAAATGGTTATTGCGTTATGCTTGATAGCTTGTGCATATTTGTATTAAGCAAGAAGAATACAAAGGTAAATTTTGGTTCTAATTCTAAGTATAAGCAACTTTGATGACCTTCTATTGTGACCTCATAACAACAACAACTACCTAAAGAATAATCTAAGTAATAAAGTAGCCTAGCCCAAAAATGAGTGAGACATGCAAGTATCCACCCAGCTAAATCCATTCATATATATACCTCTAGGTCCAGGGGAAGATGTAATGAGAGATTTCCAAGTGTCCCCTCCACATGGATTCTAATCCAAGGCCTTCTAACCTTGGAAGTCACCTTAAATCACATGGTTCTCACATGGATTCTAAAAAGGATTTCTATCAAGCTTGTATGTACAAGTCCAAAGGCTTGAGAGGTCTCCCTAAGGGTTAAATACCCTATCCTTAGGAAACACCATAAGGCATAAGAGGCCTTCCTAAGAGTTAAATACCCTACCCTTAGGAAAATATCAATCCTAAGTGTCAAATCGCCTCGATTGGGAGTTAATAAATTCAAATAGCTCAAGTGATCAAACCATAGTCTTTGATACCAAGGATTTCTCAATAATGTCCAAGGGCCTTCCAAGTGACTTTGGACCCTCAAAACCCATCTCCTTAGCCACTTCGACCCATAGTTATAAAACATTACCCCCCCCCCCCCCAATATTTTCCTCTTCAAAAATGTGTGTAGGAATATGTGGAGTATTCCCTCATGCACCATCATCAGCCTCATTAATCATGGTCGTCATCACCTTATTTGCCTCTTATTAGAAGGGGGTTCTATCCCTAAGTAGATCTAAAAAGATAGGAGTCCGTGTGTGGGTTAGTCCCTTCCCAAATCATTCTAAATATCATCTAGCTGTGCACATGAGAAAACTAAATCAAGTGCGAAGTATGAAAGTAATGATAAGGGTGGATTAAAACATCTTTGTTTGATTCAATGTTTGGCTAATGTGGAAACTAAGAATCCATAGCATAAACGTATGAAGTAGGTGGATTCGGACTTTCTAACTAATTTTCTATGTTGGTTCATTTTTATGCACTACCTATGCATGGATCTAGCAAAATAGGTGGATGTCTAGCTAATTCTAGACTTTGAGAAGTCTCCTTAAGTTGACAATGAACAAAACACCTAACTGAGATGTTTTTTTTACTATGTTCTTATCCTTAACCAACATCTCTAATCTCGTCTCTCAAACACAAGATTACCATGTCTTATGGGGCTTTAGATTCCAAAGTAGAATGTAGGAAATAAGTGATTCATTTCTTTACGAAACCAACTTCAAAATGGTTTACCTAGGATACTTCTCCAAAGACTTGAGGTTTTTGGAACTATTAAATCTAGAAACAATTCTTGACACTTTTCTCTTCATGAGTTTTACATAAAATCATTGAGACAACATTGATCTTGAAGCACTGATCCATGGATGAATGAGTTCTCCTAAATGAAAGTGTCATCTAAACTTGAGCGGGCTCCATATAGAACATCTATCTCGTTACCTATTCCATCTAGCTAGACCTAGTCTAGAAATGAATGTGATAACTCCTTTAGACTCAAACCCAAGGTTTCAAAAATCGAGAAGGAAGAACTAAAATCTTGTGTAACTAATTCAACTTCTAAGATGCTAAAGTGATTTGCATCATACTAGATGAGACTCAAAACTTTAATCAATTAGTTTGAAGAAATGTTTCCATCTTTATGAGATTAAACCTAGATTCTCAAAAACATTCCTTGGGTATTCTTAAACCAGCATTCATTTACCACACTCTAGTGGTATAAAACATTGGTATCTCGAGACACTGAGCTTTGTAATTGCTGATGATGTTTGACTTTAATTTATTGATGCTTCAACTTAGTTTACCCCTTTCAATCTCTTGAGACTCTTATATAGCAAAATACCATTCTAGCATATATCTCTAACTTTAGGAGATTGATTCATCTAGCACTCTAAACAAGGTGTTTTAACTAAGTCTTACTTGAATTATTTTGATTACTAAGTCAATCCTTTTCACAGTCACTTGACATCCCTTTATACTAGAAGGCATAAATTTGAGTCAAGCTATTGATTCCCTTAATGGTATTGTTAACTAATTTTTTTATCCTAGATTGACTTAGTCAAACTTACCTTGCTCAAAAGGATCTTTTTCCAAGTTCTCTCTCTTCATAAGTTTTTGTAGCATTTTTCCGTAAAGAAGTATAAAAAGCATAACTAGTCATATTGAAAGCCTTTATGAATATCCTTAATGATTTCAACTTCATGATCTTCGAATTTCTAGTTAACTTGAAGCCGTGTTGATACTCATGACCATCATATACTTCATTTTTATTGTAGGTATACCTTGATTAATGCCCAAGCTTTTGAATAATGTCTGCATCCATATGACCTCCTTAGCTACTTCTACAAGTCCTTTGTACTCAGCTTTAGTTGATGATAATGCTACTGTATGTTGTTTCTTTGAACACAAACTTACAAGCGTATCACCAATGTATATCATGTAGCCATGAGTTGATCTTTTGTCATCTTGATTACCTGCCTAGACTGAGTCCCTATAGGCCCTCAACTTCAAATATGAAGTAAAAGGATAATATAATCCTTCCTTTATGGTTCCTTTGATATATCTACGAACTCTTTGACTTGCAATCCAATGTGGATCCTTTGGACAATGCATGAATTGTGATAGAAATCCCACTACATAACTAAGATCAGGTCTTGTTAGTGTAGCATAAATCAAACTACCCACAAGAGATTGATACTTCCTCATATCTTTGTATTTGACACCATCATATTTACTGAGCTTGTGATTGACTTCAAGTGGAGTTGAAGCTTCTATGCAATTTTCCATACCAAAACTCCTCAATAGGTTCAGAAGATACCTTTCTTGTGATACATATATGCCATGGTGTGTATAAGTGACTTCCTTACCAAGCAAGTATGATAAATTTCCTAGATCACTGATCTTGAACTCTTTCTCAAGTAATCTCTTTACCTCTTTGATTCCTTCTTCTAAAGTACCTATGATTATAATGTCATCTACATAAATACAAATGTAGATTGCACCTTCATCTGTTCTTTTGATGAGTAGACTTCGATCTGCTCTTGAACTTTGACATCAAAGATCATTGAGATACTTCACTAGTCTATAGTTCCATGCTCTTGGAGCTTGCTTCAATCCATAGAGTGCTCTTCTCAATCTGCAGACAAAATTTGGATACTTGGAATCTATAAACCCTTGATGTTGTTGCAGGTATACCTCATCTGATATGTATGTATTCAAGAATGCATTCTTTATGTCGAGTTGACTCAAAGTTTTCTTATTTCTCTTAGCATAAATACTATTTTGCAAAGATCTTTTACTTGATAAAACTAGACGAGAACTGCTTACCAAAAAAATATTAGTTGCTAAAAAATTTGCACTACACTCCAAGTTATGACCTTCACAAGTTGACCCTGTATGAGTTGCCAAAATAGGAAATCTTTCTTGTTTAAGTAAAAAACATGTCCCTATACTCTGAATTCGATGCCTAGCATCGAGTTGGTGCATAAAAGTTCACTTTTAAGCATGGATTGGATCCCAGGCATTGAATTCCCGCATAAAACCTTATATTCTCAAGCATGAAATCATCAAGTGAATCATATGTATAGGAAATAAGCAGTTATCCACTACAACTCGATGCGAGACATTGAGTGGGTCCAACAACCTCCTATTTTGAAAAACTTTACAACAGTAGTTGAAGCAGATAGATAAACTAATGACTTATCATCTCAATCTCTATGCCATGCATCGACTTGCTTGGGAAACTTGAACTTTTGAAATCATTACATAGTAGGCAAAGTATGAAGATGGAGGAGAGAGTCTCATACACAGAACTAGAGAAGCCCGACTATACTCACTCATATAAAATCTGTCTTTCTCTCTCTCTCTCACACACACACTTTGCATCTGTTGATACAAACTAACTTATATAGATTTTCTCAATCGCGTGACTTTTGAAAATTCTATAAAAGTTAAGCCTAACTTTACAAATATAATACATGTTTGAAATTGTCCCTGCACATAAGCACCTGCTTTTCTTCTTAGACTTTGACCTTCAAATTTATGTCCAATTTGTGATTGGTTCTCCAACACCTCTAAACTTGCCTCTTACACTTGATGAAGAAGGCGTGCTCCCTTGATCTTGTTTAGAGTATCCATTTGATCCTCTTCCTTGCATTCCATTGCCTCTCGCTTGATCTTGGTTTACCTACATAAAATGCTTGGGCTTCATTGTACTTTACCTTTGAGCCTCCAATATTCATCTCCATAGTGATAAGTAAAGCCAATAATTACCCAAAGTTATTATGATTATCTATCACATATATAAAAGTGGGTGAAACTCTTCTACTTCTTGTCATCCTTAAGTCCATTTGATGTATATGTAACTAGGTCGTCATCATCTATGTGACAACCTATGGATCGAAATGCATGGTTACTTCATTGATCTTTAAAATGTAATCATTGATGTTTCTAATAGGTGTCTTCCTCAAGTTATTGAGTTCATTCTTCAATTGAATCTTCCTAGCTATGGTTGAAGTAGAGTATAGCCTCTCTGGAATTTCCTCACTTCCATCGAAGTGTGTAGGTCCAAAATGTGACCTATCATTGCATTGCTAACAGGCTAAAGTAGGATGAAAATAACCCTCTTATCTCTCTCTTTCCTTTGTTTGATGATCCTCAACTGATCAGGACTTTATTATCCCCCAGTATAGGCTTGGCATTAGCTCAACTAATGATACCTCATAAACCCTTGCCCATGAGAAAGTTAGACATTCTAAACTTCATTGGCTGACAAGTGTTCTTATCTAGCTCTTCAATATAAGTGGTATATTCTGACATAATGCACTCTAATATACTCATCTAAGGCTTCTTTATGCAAGAAGATTAATGGATATTAAGAACTTGACCTCTACACTTCAAAAGTATGAAAAGAGATGAGGTAGATGTCTTACTTCTTCATCAATGGACTTCTATTGAGTTGTATGTATGTGCTTGAATTTGAACAAACAACTCCTCATTAGGGTGAGAAATGACAAGAAAGGGACTGTGTACGGATTTCAATTAGGTGTGCTTAATCTAGATACATCTTGTCAAATCATCTTTGAAAATTTCATGTAGGCTCATTTAAAACATATCTTCCTGGAATATATTAGTTTTGGAAGAGAGAGAAAGTTCATGTGAGAATCATGAAAAGTGATATGCCTCAAAGTTTGTGCCCGTGAGACGCTCGAAAATTTTGAAATTTCCCTTTTGTCCTTCGACCTATATAATGGTGTTTCTAGGACGTGTTCCACTTTTCTCTACTCTTGAAAGCAAACCAACTTCTATCTTTTTCATAATTCTAGATGCATTTTCCACGTAGAGCCCCAATCCAAACACTTTCCTGGAACTTTCAACCTCCAAGAGTGTATCATAAGTTCCATACCAATATTGTGCAGATTCATATGTATGCCACAATGAGAAAGGTCTTTTGAATAGCTGTACGGCCTTGCGAAGCTGAAGCATCATGCAAAGAAGGCGAAAAGGATATTGACATATGGATAGATAAAGCTACTTATCCAACTGATCCACGAATTAGAAGGTACCCACCTTTTCATAATATTCATGATTTTATTAGATTTCTAGGAGATGGTGATGAGGGTTTATGTGGATATTTTCCAAATTTGTGTGAGTACACAAACAACTACATGCAATACATATAACAGATGAATTTTTGCAGATCATGAGGTAGGTATACAACATGTCATATCTGATATGCAAGTGTTTGGTTTCGAAAGGTTAATCACAGAGCGTATAGGAACCATCACAAAGGTTTGGAGTGTGAAAGACATAACTTACTACTTGCTGAGATTTAAAGAGATTATTTAGTCCAATATTACTTTTTCAAAAAAACTCTCATCGTCTTAATCTTTATGTTTTTATAGCATATCCTACTTTTGCATGGTCCATTCTTTGTTGAACAAGGAAGCCTTGCCACATGGATCACTTTGGGGATGGAAAAGTCTCATTATGAGGCAAGAACAAGCTTCTTTAGATGCACAAGAAAAGAAGTTACAAAAATTAATCCATTCAAAGATCTGTTTGATTAGTTCTTTAGAAGACAAATAAAAAGGAACACATGCTAAAAATTATCAACATACTAAAAATATCAATGTGAGGAAAATCCTTTCAAGAGAAAGTTGGATTAAATACAAGAAGAGTGACATCTCATTCTAATGTGAACCTAAAGGTACACAAATGGTATCAAATAGGATTTGGAATATGTTTTGATATTTTTCTTACCAAAAACTACATGTGGATGTATTTACAATTTTTGAAACCATAGAATTGATGGCACAAAAATGCATTATTCTTCTTTGAGTCTTTTGAATGAGATTGACTTTGGAAAATCTCCTCTAAAAAGCTTATGTTCAACAAAGAATGAATCTTGTGTCTAAATCGTTTTCTTTTTTCTCTAAAGCTTTCGTTGTGCCCTTCCCTATGCTAAGAAAATTGTCTTCATTTGATATAAAAATCTGTAAAAAAAAAAGCTACAATAGTAAGATTCTACTTGTGATAGGGAAAAGGAATCATGAAGCAAAAGGAAGTTGCATAAGAAAATGAAGAAAAAAGTCTGAAATTAAGATATGAGTCAAGGGAACATGACCAATTCAAGCAATTACGCTTATTGGAAGATTTTGGATGGGCCTAGTTGCTTGAATCGGTTGTCTGTCAAAATCATAAAAAACAAAGATATTTGGCCTATTTCTTTTGCAAATACCTATGAATGATAAGGGAGAAGCTTATTTGCCCATTTCTTTGGGCAATGTCTATGAATGATGAGGAATAAGGGGATTGCATAAGAATATAAACAAAGAACTCAAGTATATAAATGAATGTAGGACATGACCAATTCAAGCGATAAGGCTCATCAAAAAATCTAGGATGGGCCTAATCGCTTGAATTGGTTGTGTCTTAAAGACGATTCAATTCTTATTGTTCTTTTTTCCTCAACAACTTCCTTTTGTTCAATTTTCCCATATAGAAGCCTAGTTTCGTTCTATTACTTGAGAGTTTTTTTTCTCCCTATGTAAGGTCCATGTTCTAGAAACAAAGGAGGTCAACTTGAACCTCAAATTGCATGTGAACTTCTATATCTTATTATTGGTTTAGACTTTGGAGAAATTTAATACCGTTACAACCGAAACATGCCAAAACCCTAAGATTGACTCTCTATTTGCATGATTCTGATACCCAGAGTTCTTGATAAGCCTTTTGATTGATCCAGATGAGCCTAATCACAGGAGTTGTTTGTGTCCTAGATTCATGTACAAATAAGCTCATCAAGACCTCTCGCTATCAAAATCATGCAAATAGATAGTCAATCTTAAGGTTTTGACACGCTCTAGATGCAATGGTAGTATTAGTTTCTCCAAATTCTGAGCCAATAGTAAGATAGCAAAGTTCACATGGAATATGAGGTTCAAGATGGCTTCATTTGTGTCTAGGACATTAAGGATCTTGCATAGGGAGAAAATAAAAAATCTCAAGTAACGAAATGAAACTAGGGCACGAAAGATTCAAGCAACTTGGCCCATTCAAGGTCTTCTAATGAGCATAACCGCTTGAATTGGTCATATGTCATAACTATAATAAATAGAGACTAATTTGCCCATTTATTTGGTCAATATCTATGAATGATGAGGAATAAGGGGATTGCATAAGAAGAAAACCAAAGAACTCAAGTATATGATTGAATCTAGGACACAACCAATTCAAGTGATTATGCTCATTAGAGAATCTTTGATGGGCATAATTGCTTGAATTGGTCCTGTCTCAAAGATGAGGCATAAACGAAAGGGAAATGATTTTGAACATAGCTTAACCTCATACTCATCCTAAAGCAACTCTTCAGCATCAATTCTTTGAGGGCTCTAAATCTAGATGCAAGGGATAACCGATGCAAGCGAATAGAGGCAATCAAAGATGGTCGAACATGTGCTATCACTTGAACCGATTGCGTATAAAATTTAGGTGTAGGTGAATTTAGTATGGTACACAAAGTTGTTGAAGGTAGAAAATGAGCAAAATCTAAGGGACGTGATATTTATGAAGGAAAAGACACATTGGAGAATCCATGTGGATGAATGAGTGCATGCCATGTGGCAAGACCTCGAAAATCCAATGCTCAAATGACATGGATGAATAAAATTTTGACACATGGAAACTTGCACCTTGAGATCCACAACAATCAAATGACATGGATGAATGAAAATGTGTCACGTGTTAATGTATGTTTGGATTCGCAATGGTCAAATGACGTGGACCAATCAGAAGGTACTGCATGGCATCAATAATCAGTAGATTGTAAAGTCTCTATATAAGCTCCTCAGCTCATTTATGGCATTTTTCTTCTACTCTCTTGAGTCTCACTCAACTGCCCATATTTTTCATGGTGTTTTTTTTCGACTCTCTTTTGCAAGAAACAATCTCAACTCATTGCTCGTTGAAGTCTCTTGGTGTGCAATATGAGATATGCATTTCTTTGCTTTTTCAAGTGTCTTTTATTTTTTTCTATATAGAGGATTCATTCATATAGCTAGAAATATGACACTTGTTAAGACATGACCAATTCAAGCGATTAGGCCCATCAAAGAATCTTGGATGGCCCTAATACCTTGAATTGTCGTGTCCAAAGAGAACAAGTATATGATACCTATTTGTTTTTCCTCATTATAAAGAGTTTCTCTTCATTTTATTATGTAATGCATTTCACATTTCACAAGTTGTCAATTGAGAAATAAGACATTCAAGTTAGTAGAGTCATTGGAGAACCACGGATGGTCCTAATTGCTTGAATTGGTCATCTACATTGAAACCAACTTTTTTATGTATATTCATTTTTCTTGCGTATTATAAATGTCTTACCATTGGTTTATGTTATGGAGTGCACATGAAAGAACCTGAGGGCTTGCATTATTTGACATGACCAATTCAAGCGATAAAGTCCAAGTACTTTGGATGATCCTAATTTCTTGAATCAGTCGTCTCCATTCATGACTTTCATTTGAAGTACATTTGCTTATTTGAATGTAAGACATGTATTATCATGGACTTTTGTCATGAAATACACTAGAGATCACTTAATGGCTTGCCTTTTTGGACATAACGAATTCAAGCGATATGGGCAATCAGAAAAGTTTGGATGGCCCTTATCACTTGAATTGGTCATGTCTTTAATCCCTCCCTTTGCTTACTTTCTTCTTTCATAATTATAAGGATTATGTTTTTTGCTTTCTTGAAGACAACAAGATGTGAAGAGTCCTTGATACATCTGGTTTAGATTTTATTTTGTACGGTCCTACTCCAAAAGTGTGTAGAGGTTGTGTCAAGAAAAGTTTTTGTCTTGGATCCACTGACTGAGTGTATACTTTTTAAGCATGGAGAAACTAGTCATTTGATCAAGAACAAGTATGGTTTATATTTCTAGAGGTGAATGGGGTTTGATAATAATCAACTATAGTAAATACTAGGCTTTATTTATGAACTCCCTCTAGTGACAACATGAAATTACAAACTGTAAGCTCTAGTGCACTTCTGTATCACCACATTGCCATGCATTTTGATCCACATTTTCCATGCATTTTTGTATCATCACATTGTTATGCATAAAAAGAGATAGAAGATGTACGGTTTCTGATACCTATGATTAGCTATAGATACTGTTAGATCTGCTCAATACTCCACCCTCATGTGAAAACAAATGATCCATGGAGCTCTAAGTTGTAAGGCCCCCCTTATGAGGAGAATCCATTATGAGAGTCCGGACATTTGTGGAACCCTAACTTCCAAGTTAGATGAGGCATATGTGTGACCATTGATAGTTATAGATGATCTTTGTGAGCCTAGCCATTAGGTTAGGTAGGGCATAAACTTTCATGCCATTGGGTTGCCATTTAAGCTGAAAATAAAGGCCCTATGGCATCACATCATTTCCCCATAGAACCTTAATAGGCACAGTGCAGAGGGGGGCTTGCCCCCTTCGGCGGGGTCCGGGGGGCCTATCCCCTCGGCCTATAGGGTCAAGATAGTAGGACTTCTAGTCGTGGAGATATTGTGAGATCGTATATTTTACTGACTATTTTGTATCTCCCAACTACGTTTATCTATACCTGTAGAGCCCTAACCGGTTGAGACTAAAGGTACAAAGTATTTTTCCTCTTAAGGTTCAAAGGTTGAATCTAAAATCTTAAGGTGCAAAAGTAAAAGAATTAAAAGGAAAGGTGAAGGTGGAAGGCCGCGTACGCAAAGGTGGAAATAGGCCGCCCAATCAAAATTTTATTTTAAAAGTCACTCTTGTTCTAAAGTCACTACAAGACAAAGTAGCGAATCGTTGAGGACCAGTTCAAAAAGACAATCTTGCGACATTGAAAGGACACCAAGATTGTATTGTAGTTAGAGTGCGCGAACCGGCGGACTCTCAAACAAAAAGAAGGACAAAGGCTATTCTTGCACATTGAGAGTTGAGAGCAAGAGAGAGAGCTTCAGAGGAGCAAGAGAGGAAGCAAGAAGAGCCTCCAGTGTGCGACGACATTCAAGAGTGCAAGAGGTGCCAAGAGGAAAGTGTGCAGAGAAGAGAGAAGGCGGGCTGGATTCCAAGAGTTCCAAGGGCTATTGCGTGCGTGCGCAGTGATACCAATTCCTTAGCTTGGCGGAAGCTTAGTGCAAGGTGTGCACAAGGGAAGCGGGAAGCAAGTGAAGGATTGGTGCACGAGAGGCCGCCGCTAGAAGACTTGAGATAATTGGTCTTCAGTAATTGATACTCTCTGAAGTGGTATTTAGTCATTGATTAGACTGTGCGCAGTCATTGTAATTGTTGAAGGATAATTAATATTCAAGGTTTCCAAGAGTATTCCTTTGCAGAAGTTCTCACTATTATTCCATTTTCATCATCTCTTTTTTCTCCTACAAACCCTCAAACTCCTTCTTGTCCCTGAATCCCCAACAAATTTGGCACGCACGGTGGGACATCCAAGGAGCTTTGAGCATAGGAGACTATATATTGCCATTGGAGGACAATATTCCAGTGTCGACAACATTACTCCAGTAGGCCAAAAGGTACATACTTTTATCAAGTGTCTCATTTTAAGTGGACTATGAATAGCTCATGACCGCGACCCGGTCACAAACCTTGAGAATCAAGTGCAAGCAGACAAGAAGAAAGACGAACAGAAGATCATCGAGTCCACTTTCATCGACTTCATCGGTAGGAAGCATGGCAGGACAGGTGGACCTAGAAATCTTGCTCTCCAGATTAAACATAAAATTTCCCTCCTTCAGGGGTTTAGCCCAGGAGGACCCAGATGAGCACATTCGACGATTTCTTGCATTATGTAAGACTAGGGGGCTAATGGGTAGGGAAGATGCTTTCTTGATACTCTTCCCCGCCACATTGGAAGGTCTGGCAGACAAGTGGTTTAGCCAGTTTGCTGAAAATCACTTTACCTCTTGGGATTTGATGAAAGAGGCCTTTAAGAATCAATTTCAGCATGGCACCACGGCGGAGATCATTATAGAAGAATTGGAAAACTTAAAGTTGGGTCCAGGAGAGAAGTTCCCCGAATTCGTGACCAGGGCCAAAGCATTAATGGCTAAACTACCAGATCCACCACACGACTTCTTTGTCAAGAAGTGGTTAGCCAAACCTTTACCTGTGGTCACCCAATGCAAAATAAAAGAGTTAGTGCTACCTACTGCCTCTGTTGAGGAATTCATCAATACGGCCACCCGCTTGGAACAAATAAGGCACCAGTATGGTACAACTTCTTCCCAACCATCATATGGTACAGAACTGGAGGACCCAGTGAGCCAGTTAAGAAGGGAACTGGAAGGCTTGAAGAGGAATAAGCCCTATACAGAGGAGGAGACTACTGTAGCTCAGCTGAGAAGAGAGATTGAAGCCCTTAAGCTCCAAAAGGAAGAGGAAGCCCAAGCAGAGGAACTAGCTCAGCTGAGGCAGGAGTTGCAAGAACTAAAAGGAGGCGGCATTAAGAACGGACTATGGTGCTCCATGTGCAGTAAGCAAGGACATATAGTAAGTGAATGTCCTTTGCTAAATGTGACTTGTCAATTATGCAGAAAGATTGGGCATGAGGCCCATGAATGCCAATCAAGGGGAATACCGACAACGACATACTGGACACAAGGTGGGCTCTTGCCACCAGCAAATGTAATGGCAGCAGCAACAAACCAAGGTAATAACTATAATCCTAGACCAAGAACTAACCTTGCAAATGGGCCTAGAAGGCCAATTATTTGCTTCAGATGTGGAGAATGTGGGCACTACCAATCTAGGTGCACCCTGCCGGAAAATGCACCTCCTTGCAGGAATTGTCCAGAGGCCAGAGATCACTATACAAACTGTTGTCCTAAGAATCAAGCCTCTACTTCCGGACCCCATCTCCAAATGATCTCTGTATTCAAGGAGGAGATATTACCTCAGGTGAATGAACCCTCACCATCCACTAGAGTGGTACAATTAGAAGAACTCGAATCTTTTGCAGTACAGACAAGAAACAGGGGAACGGCAAAATTGGTAGAAAATCAAGAATTGATAATTAAGGAATTGAACAAAGACAGAGTTGCAATTGAAGACAAAGATACTACAGGTGCAGACACAAACCACAAGGAATGTCTCACAGGCACCGGCGATGCCATTGGGCATGCCTTCAAGAGGGCTCAAGAAGAGTTTGGCAAAGGAAATGAAGCTCACTTCCTTAAAGAATCAGAGGCTTCAAAACTACTCAAGTCTATTAAGAAGGAGGTTAGTATTCTTGATTTAATAAAGATGGATGGGAAATTCAGGTCAGAATTATTGCAGATAATTGATGAGGCTTCTACGACAAGCTTAGTGGCTAAGACTGCTATCTTACATCAAGGGATAATTAGGGGGGAAGCACCCCTTACAGATTATAAAAGCCCTCGGCTTACAATATCAATCAAGGGCCATGAATTTCAAGGTGTTATTGTAGATGGTGGTTCTGGCATTAATTTGATGCCTGAACATACCATGAAAAGGATTGGACTCCACCCTTCAAGACCTGCAAATTTCACGGTCACTTTGGCAGATCAGAGCAAAGTAAGGCCCTTAGGGGTAATCCCAAAAGTTCCACTTGAAGTACAAGGTAATCTATTTATCCTGGATTTTGTGGTTTTAAGATTGCCCCAGGTTGAAGGAGGATTTCCTCTCTTAATTGGAAGACCTTGGCTGAGGCATGCCAGTGTCATTCATGATTGGGGTAAGGACACCATGTGGGTACAAAAGAAAGGGCAGGAGCTGACACAAATTCATTTAGAAGAAGGCCCAGACAATCAAGGAAACACTAGTATGATGCAAACAGTGAGCATTTGCATGGAAACAGAAGCGGAGGATCAACCCCAAATAGATTTTGAGGAAGAAGAGGATATTTTAAGTTGGCTTCATGCCGGCAACTCTTCTTCTTGTTTTGGAATTTTTCTTGATAATCCTGGTACAATTGGAGGCTATGATGAAGACAAAGGAAAGGTCCAGGTTGATGGATTGGGAGAGCCCATCACTGACCACAGAAGGGGCAGGAAGATACCCCTCAAATACAAATTGGAGGAGGATGTGTCAACATCAGATAACGAAGTTTCCAAAGCTAAAAGCAAGGTAAAAAATTCTGAGGTTGAATGTTCTTTCCCAATTCAAGAAATCCCTACAGGATGGATGCAGGACAAGGAGGAAAACATCGAAGTTCAAAATACACCTGCTTATGAAGCAATGCACGAAAAGCTAGTAGAAGAAGACAAGGAAGCAGATGCACAAGAAGATAATCTGGTAACAAGAAATCCGGTTCAAGAAGTACATTTATGCACCCAAAACAATAATCAACCAGTTCTAGTGGCCACTTGGTTGTGGAGCCACCCAAAGCTCCTGGAAAAGGTAAAATCATTCTTAACCCAGTATGCAGATGTTTTTGCCTGGCATTATAAAGACTTAGAAGGAGTGCCTGCATCTTATGGAGAGCACAGAATTCCTCTGGTTGAGGGAGCCAGACCCATCAGAGGAAGGAGTTATAGACTCAATCCAAAGTATGCCGAAGCTGTCTATGTGGAAATCCAAAAGATGGAAGATGCAGGAATCATCATTCCTGTGGAACACTCAGAGTGGCTCTCGCCTATGGTTATAGTACCAAAGAAGAATACTAATAAAATCAGAATTTGTGTGGACTTTAGAGCTCTCAACAAGGTGACCATTCCAAACGGGTTCCCTATGCCTTTTGCAGAACAGGTCATTGAAGAAGTGGCGGGGCATGCACTATATAGTTTTATGGATGGCTTCAGTGGCTATAATCAAATATCAATACACCCAGAGGATCATGAAAAGACTGCTTTTATCACACCGTGGGGAACGTATGTGTATGTAAAAATGCCATTTGGACTAAGAAATGCTCCAGCCACATTTAACAGAACGGTCAATCTCATTTTTGGCCCCTTATTGCTGGAATCACTTAGAATCTTCATGGATGATTTCTCTTCATTTTCAGGATCTCACAAAGAAACTCATCTAGATTGTTTGGACCAGCACCTGAGGCAGCTGCAGAATATTTTCCAAAGATGCAGAGAAACTAAGTTAAAGCTCAATCCAAATAAATGTCATTTCCTTGTGACAGAAGGAACCCTTTTAGGACATGTGGTATCCGCTAAAGGTATGGCCCCAGATCCTGACAAAATTCTCTCTATATTAAAATTACCTAAACCCAAAACTCCTAAAGAGATCCAGAGTTTTTTGGGGCATGCCGGTTATCATAGAAGGTTTATAAAAATGTATGCAGAGATAGCTAGACCTCTGACTAGACTCACAGGTAAAGAAGTACCTTTCAAATGGGAAGAAGAGGAGGAAAAAGCATATCAGACATTAAGGTCACGGCTAGTGTGTGCTCCTATCTTGGTCACCCCGGAGTGGTCAAAAATCTTTCATATACATGTCGATGCCAGTGCATATGCAGTGGGAGCAGTTCTGACTCAACCCAGTGAAGAATTTAAAATGGACAGGCCAATTCAATATGCCAGTAGAATCTTGACCAAGGCTGAAAGAAATTACAGTACTACCGAAAGGGAAGCACTAGCAATGGTCTTTGCAGTTCAAAAATTCCGCCATTACTTATTGGGGGTGAAATTTATTATTATATCAGATCACCAACCTCTCAAGTACTTACTCAACAAACCACATGCTACTGGTAGAATATGGAGGTGGTTACTGTTATTCCAAGAGTTCGATTTCTCGGTAATCCATAAGCCAGGAAGAGAAAATGTGATGGCGGATCACTTGTCCAGAATAAATAGGAAGGATCAAACCAGTGGTATCAATGATGATTTCCCTGATGCACACTTGTTTGCTATACAACCTAAAGGATGGTATGATGATATCAAGCAGTTCATTAATACTGGATTGTATCCAGAAAGTGCTAATGCTGTACTAAGAAAGAGGCTGCTTATCAAGAGTAGACCATATACTTTCATTGAGGGTAAACTCTACAGACAGGGCAAGGATGACAGGATGAGGAAATTCTTAGAGGAAGATGAAGTGAGGGAAATACTGCAATTTGCACATGAAGGAACAGGTAGTGGGCACCTTCCAGGGCATATCATGAGCCAGAGAATACTAGATGCTGGTCTATGGTGGCCTACACTCTTTAAGGATGCAGATGATTGGAGAAAAACATGTGATGTGTGCCAAAGGTGTGGACCTAAACCCACCAAGCAAAGACATCACCCTTTGGTAGTTTCCACTTCTTGGCAGCCATTTGAGAAGTGGGGATTAGACTTTGTTGGGCCTATATACCCCGCGGCACTTCCAAAAAGGGAAAAGTATTTACTGATAGC
This sequence comes from Ceratopteris richardii, assembly GCA_020310875.1. NCBI lineage: Eukaryota > Viridiplantae > Streptophyta > Polypodiopsida > Polypodiales > Pteridaceae > Ceratopteris > Ceratopteris richardii. The sequence goes on along the minus strand of CM035442.1, from coordinate 46,548,554 downwards.
CACGGACTACGCAACAAAATGGGCTGAAGCTATTACCTCAACGGACTGCTCTGCACAAACAGTGGCTGACTTTTTGTATTGTAACATCATTTGCAGATTTGGATGCCCGCTTGAAATCTGTACCGATCAGGGTACTCATTTTGTTAACAAAGTACTACAGGAAATTTCAAACAGGTATCGCATTCTACACAGGACTTCTTGTGCATACTACCCACGAGCTAATGGACAAGCCGAGTCAACGAACAAAGTATTAATTTCAATGTTACGAAAAGAATGCATGTTACAGCCGACCTCTTGGGGACAGGCCTATCTGGGTACTTTATGGGCGTACAGAATGGCCTATAAAGAGACTGGGTATTCTCCCTTTCAATTAGTCTATGGCTTGGTTCCTATTGAACCATTTGAATTCATCAGAGGCTCTATAAGAACGGAAAGACTAGAGAAAAATGGGATGGAAGTTCCAGCATGAATGATTGCTTTGCATAAACTGGAAGAATCAAGAATTTTAGCCTCCAAACAGTTAGAGGATATTCAAATAAAGAGGAAGGAGAACCATGACAAAAGTTTATGGCACAACAAATTGAAGCCCGGTCATTTAGCACTATTACACAGGCCACAATTTTCTAATCAAAACAAAGGGAAATGGATCCCTAACTGGGAAGGTCCTTTTCGCATTACGAAGATGCTGCAGTGGGGTGCAGTGCAATTGGAAACACTCGATGGCAACACCCTACCTTTAGTAAACATTTCTAGACTAAAGGCTTATTATCAAGTATCATAACCATTGCAATTCCCTTTATCTTGTTTCTAATTGGGTTTGGATTGTTTAATAAGTAGTAATAATCAGCTAAACAGAATTTTGGGCGCAAGTTTTTTCTTTTCTTTTATCAATGAAAATCAAGAATTTTGGGGCGCAAGTTTTTCTTTTTTTTCTTTTATCAATGAATATCAGGAATTTTGGGCGCAAGTTTTTTTCACCCATAAAAAATCAAGAAATTCATCACTCCATAAAAAATGGGCGTCAATATTTTGAATGGCTATTAGTTTTGCTCAGTAACTTTCAATTTTGCCCTTTCCTTTGTTTATCTCTCGGATGGATGAGATTAACATTGTCATCTTCCCCTCTTTTGAACACCCTTTTATGCTAGACCGCTCCTTCTTGAGAGGTGCTCCCTCCTTCCAACTAGCTATATAATATGGCCTCTTTCTTCATACTGGCTTCAACACATCAGAATTCCGTACTATTTTTCATTGCACAGGCCGGTTGTGCTAAGGAAGAAAGAAGAAGATCATCTCTCACGCCCCTTTCCACCCCATCAACTCCTCCATACCACCACCCTCCCTCCTCCTTCCCCCTTTCCATACTATCGCCCCTCCGCCTCCTCTCCATCCACCTCAACCCCACTCTCCCCCCATCCCACCCGCGTGCGCCCCTCCCTTCCCCCCACCCCAACCTCCTCAACACCCCCTCTCCACAACAGTGCCCCCCCCCCCCCTCCCAACCCCGCTCGGCCCCCCTCACCACAACACCCCCCTCAACACACCCCAACCCCCCCCCCCTCCCAACCCCGCTCGACCCCCTCACCACACACACCCCCCTCTCCACAACAGCGCCCCCCCCCCTCCCAACCCCGCTCGCCCCCTCACCACACCCCCCCCCCTCAACACACCCCAACCCCCCCCCTCCCAACCCCGCTCGCCCCCCCTCACCACACCACCCCCCCCTCAACACACCTCCACCCCCCACCTCCCAACCCCGCTCGCCCCCCCTCACCACACCCCAACCCCCCCCCTCCCAACCTCGCTCGCCCCCCCTCACCACACCACCCCCCCCTCAACACACCTCCACCCCCCACCTCCCAACCCCGCTCGCCCCCCCTCACCACACCACCCCCCCCTCAACACACCTCCACCCCCCACCTCCCAACCCCGCTCGCCCCCCCTCACCACACCACCCCCCCCCTCACCACACCCCAACCCCCCCTCCCAACCCCGCTCGCCCTCCCTCACCACACCCCACCCCCCCTCTCCGAAGCGCAACGCCCCCCCTTTTCTGCCTCCTCTACACCCACCCCCCCTCCCGACCCCGCTCGGCCCCCGTCACCACACCACCCCCCCTCACCACACCACCCCCCCCCCCCCTCATCACACCCCAACCCCCCCCTCCCAACCCCGCTCGCCCCCCCTCACCACAACACCCCCCCCCTCATCATACCTCCACCCACCCCCTCCCAACCCCGCTCGCTCTCCCTCACCACACCCCACCACCCCCTCTCCACAGCAGCGCCCCCCCCCCTCCCGACACCGCTCCCCTCACCACACCCCACCCCCCCCCCCCTCCCCACAGCAGTGCCCCCTCCCCCTCTCGACCCCGCCCCCCCTCACCACACCACCCCCCCCCCTCACCACACCTCCACCCCCCACCTCCCAACCCCGCTCGCCCCCCTCACCACACCACCCCCCCCCTCACCACACCCCAACCCCCCCCTCCCAACCTCGCTTGCCCCCCCTCACCACACCACCCCCCCCCCCCCTCAACACACCTCCACCCCCCACCTCCCAACCCCGCTCGCCCCCCCTCACCACACCACCCCCCCCTCAACACACCTCCACCCCCCACCTCCCAACCCCGCTCGCCCCCCCTCACCACACCACCCCCCCCCCCCTCACCACACCCCAACCCCCCCTCCCAACCCCGCTCGCCCTCCCTCACCACACCCCACCCCCCCCTCTCCGAAGCGCAGCGCCCCCCCTTTTCCGCCTCCTCTACACCCAGCCCCCCTCCGGACCCCGCTCGGCCCCCGTCACCACACCACCCCCCCCCCCACCACACCACCCCCCCCCTCATCACACCCCAACCCCCCCTCCCAACCCCGCTCGCCCCCCCTCACCACAACACCCCCCCCTCATCATACCTCCACACACCCCCTCCCAACCCCGCTCGCTCTCCCTCACCACACCCCACCACCCCCTCTCCACAGCAGTGCCCCCCCCCTCCCGACACCGCTCCCCTCACCACACCCCACCCCCCCCTCCCCACAGTAGTGCCCCCCCCCCTCCCGACCCCGCCCCCCCTCACCACACCACCCCCCCCCCCCCCTCACCACACCACCCCCCCCCCCCCTCACCACACCTCCACCCCCCACCTCCCAACCCCGCTCGCCCCCCCTCACCACACCACCCCCCCCCTCACCACACCCCAACCCCCCCCCCCCCCCTCCCAACCCCGCTCGCCCCCCCTCACCACACCACCCCCCCCCTCAACACACCTCCACCCCCCACCTCCCAACCCCGCTCGCCCCCCCTCACCACACCACCCCCCCCCCTCAACACACCTCCACCCCCCACCTCCCAACCCCGCTCGCCCCCCCTCACCACACCACCCCCCCCCTCACCACACCACCCCCCCCCTCACCACACCCCAACCCCCCCCCTCCCAACCTCGCTCGCCCCCCCTCACCACACCACCCCCCCCCCCCCCTCAACACACCTCCACCCCCCCCTCCCAACCCCGCTCGCCCCCCCCCTCACCACACCACCCCCCCCTCAACACACCTCCACCCCCCACCTCCCAACCCCGCTCGCCCCCCCTCACCACACCACCCCCCCCCCCCTCACCACACCCCAACCCCCCCTCCCAACCCCGCTCGCCCTCCCTCACCACACCCCACCCCCCCCTCTCTGAAGCGCAACGCCCCCCCTTTTCCGCCTCCTCTACACCCACCCCCCCCTCCCGACCCCACTCGGCCCCCGTCACCACACCACCCCCCCCCTCAACACACCCAACCCCCCCCTCCCAACCCCGCTCGCCCCCCTCCCAACCCCGCTCGCCCCCCTCACCACACACCTCCCCCCCTCTCCGACGCAGCAGCGCCCCCCTCCTCCTACACCTCACCACCCCCCTGGCGGCACTCAGCAAACCCCCCCTCTCTGGCACCCAAACCCCCCCTCCGATTCATCCCTCCACACCCCCACCCCCCCCTCCCAACCCCGCTCGCCCCCCCTCACCACACCACCCCCCCCCCTCAACTCACCTGCACCCCCCACCTTCCAACCCCGCTCGGCCCCCCTCACCACACCCCACCCCCCCCTCTCCACAGCAGCGCCCCCCCCCTCCCGACCCCGCTCCCCTCACCGCACCCCACCCCCTCTCTCCACAGCAGCGCCCCCCCCCCTCCCGACCCCGCTCCCCTCACCGCACCCCACCCCCTCTCTCCACAGCAGCGCCCCCCCCCCCCCCCTCCCCACCCCGCTCCCCTCACCACACCCCCCCCCCTCAACATACCTCCACACACCCCTCCCAACCCCGCTCGCCCTCCCTCACCACACCCCCCCCTCTCCTCAGCAGCGCCCCCCCCCCCTCCCGACCCCGCTCGGCCCCCCTCACCACACCACCCCCCCCCTCAACACACCCCAACCCCCCCCCCCCCCCCTCCCAACTCTGCTCGCCCCCCTCACCCCACCACCCCCCCCTCAACATACCTCCACACACCCCCTTCCAACCCCGCTCGCCCCCTCTCAACACACCCCACCCCGCCCTCCCGACCCCGCCCGACACCCGACCACCCCCCCTAATCCTACAACTCACCACCCCCCTGGTGGCACCCAGCACCCCCCTCTCCGATACCCAAACCCCCCCCCCCTTTCCGACTCCTCTACACCCAACCAACCCCCCTTCGACCTCGCCGGCACCCAACCCCCCCCCCCTCTTCAACCCCGCTCCACATCCAAACCCCCCTCCCAACTCTCTGCCTCCAACCCCACCGCAACCCCTCCTTCCTCCCCCCGTGCGCCCCCCTCTTCCTCCCAACACCATCCACCCCTCAAGCCCTCTGCCCCCCTCCCACCACCTCAACCCATCGATTCCTCTCCCCCTGAGGAGGCTTTCTTTTGTTCCATTTCTTTTCCCCATTTCCATCCATGGCGGACCCCGCTCCGGGTGCTAGTTCCGCTCCTCCCTCCACAATTCCCTCTGACCATCCCAATCCACCTCCTCCTTCATCGGCAGAACAATCTGTTCAAGCGCCTCCAACAGCTCCTATGGCCCTGGATCTTCCCATTTATTCCATAGACTCTGATTCCAGCTACCTTTATTCCCCACCTCCCCTCCCGCACCCTCCTTCTCCTTCCCCATCTATGTCTCATTCATCCCACCCATCTTCACCAACCGGGGATTATATGCGCCTGTTTCTCCCACCTGACATAAACCTGCAAATCCGAATGCATCTATCCATACCTACCATTGCCCTTCGTCAAATGTTTTCCATTGAGGATCTTCAGCAGGCGGGCTTGTGGGGCTTGGCTAATGTTTTCTTCAATAACCCCGCCAATTTTACCCAGGTTTATGAAGCTATCCGCCACTTCCCTCATTTTAGAACCGGCACTCTATTCATCCCCGATATTGCCGCCAGTATTGGGTCTCCCCTAATAAATTTTCGTGCTCCCCCTTTCCTATACTCTGGCCTGTCCGCCTCGGCTACTATTGCCTTTTGTACCACACACTTTCAATGTAATGCTAGGTTTTCGCTCCGCATGACCACCCTTCTCAATGCGTTCATCTTTTTCTTCTTACTACGCAGTCAAACTTCTTCGCTTCCCTTGTCAGATATTCGTATCGCCGATCCGCTTTTTTGCTTTCTCCATAGCCGTCCTTACCCTTACGCAACCCTCATTTATAGTTCCTTGACTTTGCGCTCCCGTCGACTCCGCGAGGCTATCTCTAGAGGATCTCATGCATTTTCCATCTATTCTGCACCCTTCTTAGCTTGGCTCTATCAAATACCTGCACACTCGGCGCACAATGCTTCTTATCTCCCTACCCACCCTGGACCTTCCATTGCTCCATCTCCCTCCCCCCCTCTAATCTCTATTGACTCAGCTTCCGCCTCGACACCCACATCCGCGCCACCTGATGTAACTTCCTGCCCTCCCCAATCTTCTTCACCCATCCCTCCTGCATCTACCACCTCTCCATTCATAACTAACCCCCCTGATGTAACCTCCATCCCTCCCCATTCCTCTTCACCTATCCCTCCTGCCTCTACCACTTCTCCATTCATAACTAATCCCCCTGATGTGCCCTCCTTCCCTCCCCAATCTTCTTCACCTATCCCCCCTGCATCCACCACCTCTCCATTCATGACGTATCCCCCTGATGTAACCTCCTTCCCTGCCCAATCTTCTTCACCTCTCCCTCCTGCATCTACCATCTCTCCATTCATGACTCCCCCACCTCACGTCCCCTCCTTCACTACCCAATCTTCTTCCCCTTTCCCTCCTGAATCTACAAATTCTCCATCCATGCCTACCCCTCCTATTATCCCTAGACCTCCCCTCTCTTCCGATTTCACCCCACTTATTCAAACACAGCTCAACCCTCAAAACCCCACCTGTATGCCACCACTTCACCCGGATTTCACCTCCCCCTCTATCAGTAACCTCCCTGTCAGTCGACCGCTCCCTTCCCCCAATCCTTCACTTCCCACTCCATCTTCCACTCCAACCCTTCATCCTCCTCCGCAGAATATTCCCCCTTCCCCTCCCCCTCCCGCTCCAACGGTCACTCCCACTCCGCATTTTGACCTACCATCAACCCCTTCATTTTTGCAATTACTCCAGGACGCGAGTGTAGTCGCTATCGGCAATGCTCAGGCCTCTCAGATTTCCTTGGATTCGGTTTCCGCAGCAGCTTCGGTTCATCAACAGTATATCTCAACAATAGAAAACATCAATCGCATGGCAACCTCTCAATGGCACTCCCTCAACGAAACGGCGCGATTGCTCAAAGAAGAGCGAGATCATTATCGCGATATGGCCGACTCTGCGATGAAAGCCTTAGAAGATCTTCAGAATCGCTCCAACTTAGGGCTTTGTGCTAATGCTGCATGCCGACGTATCCGCAGGGAAAGGGATCACCTTAGACAATGCCTTAGTTCGCTACAGCTTACGATCTAACAAGCTTCTGCTCCTTTGCCCCCTTCTCCATCAACCTCGGCTGACAATCTCAATCAACCTCCACAATAACTTGACCTCCTCAGTCTAAATAAATTTCTCATCCACAGTCATAATAATTGCTCTTAGATCCCAGTATCGCTTTGCCAATAATTACCTCATACTTTTGATTTCTAATCATTCTTGTAGGGTGCATTATATTTTTTCTTCTTAACTCAATAAGATACACACCCTTTACCTTTTTTCTTGCCTCCGTTATTTTCATCTCTGTGTCTTTGCAATTTCTCAGTTGATATCGCTGTTGTCTCTCCGGGACGGAGAGATCTTTAGGTGGTGGGCATCTGTAGAGCCCTAACCGGTTGAGACTAAAGGTACAAAGTATTTTTCCTCTTAAGGTTCAAAGGTTGAATCTAAAATCTTAAGGTGCAAAAGTAAAAGAATTAAAAGGAAAGGTGAAGGTGGAAGGCCGCGTACGCAAAGGTGGAAATAGGCCGCCCAATCAAAATTTTATTTTAAAAGTCACTCTTGTTCTAAAGTCACTACAAGACAAAGTAGCGAATCGTTGAGGACCAGTTCAAAAAGACAATCTTGGGACATTGAAAGGACACCAAGATTGTATTGCAGTTAGAGTGCGCGAACCGGCGGACTCTCAAACAAAAAGAAGGACAAAGGCTATTCTTGCACATTGAGAGTTGAGAGCAAGAGAGAGAGCTTCAGAGGAGCAAGAGAGGAAGCAAGAAGAGCCTCCAGTGTGCGACGACATTCAAGAGTGCAAGAGGTGCCAAGAGGAAAGTGTGCAGAGAAGAGAGAAGGCGGGCTGGATTCCAAGAGTTCCAAGGGCTATTGCGTGCGTGCGCAGTGATACCAATTCCTTAGCTTGGCGGAAGCTTAGTGCAAGGTGTGCACAAGGGAAGCGGGAAGCAAGTGAAGGATTGGTGCACGAGAGGCCGCCGCTAGAAGACTTGAGATAATTGGTCTTCAGTAATTGATACTCTCTGAAGTGGTATTTAGTCATTGATTAGACTGTGCGCAGTCATTGTAATTGTTGAAGGATAATTAATATTCAAGGTTTCCAAGAGTATTCCTTTGCAGAAGTTCTCACTATTATTCCATTTTCATCATCTCTTTTTTCTCCTACAAACCCTCAAACTCCTTCTTGTCCCCGAATCCCCAACAATACCAAACCACCTTGTAAAAGCTATATAAGCACAGCCCATGTTGAGCTTTACATATCATTTGCGCACTAGTAAGCCCTTCATCTAGAGTCTCTCTATATCACCATCTAAGCTCCACATTGGGAGCACATGGGTGGATATTACCATCATTGTAACTGCATTATGCTCGGCAATCTGAGAATTTGAGTTCTCCATCTCTTATTCTGTGTCTATCTTTGTCACCGTTTTTTCTCTCAAATCTGTCTACAGGTCTATTCCGTTGTCCTGTTCTTTTCTTACAGATAGAAATCCCATGTTTTTTCAACATATGTTGGAAAATATTATTTGTTCTATTTTGTTGTAAATACTAATTATGTACAAAAGGAGCCCATTAGAGCATTCTATTTAGAGAACAATGTATTGAGGAATGTTGCCATTCTATCTTTATCTAGAAGATAGTATGTTTGTAGATAGAGCTCAATATTTCAACTTCTAAATGTTGGTGATCTTTATTTCTCAAAAAGAGGAAGCATTTGTGGTGTGCCTATCATTTCTGAGATCAATTAAGATGATAAGCGGTTTAGCATTTATTTTTTCCCATTAATGTTATATCTTGACTTTTTAATCTCTGAAATGTATTCCTTAGCTTTTATAACTAAAAATCTGAAAAGAAAAAAATCACGACCAATTCAAGAAAAGAGAGCAATTGGAGAACTTCTGATGGCCCTAATCGCTTGAATTGGTCATGTCTTGTAATGCAGGTACCACTTATTATTATGATGTCTCCAATACCTATCCTCCATAAGTAATAATTTTGGAAAGAAAAACCACACGGCCAATTCAAGTGATAAGGGTCATCGGAGGTCTTTGGATGGTCCTATTTGCTTGAATCGGGTGTACCTTTTCACATGTGTTGCATAAAGATAAAACAAAAAGACATGATCAATTCAAACGATTAGGGTAGTCGGAGAACCTTCGATGGCCCTTATCACTTGAATTGGTCATGTCTTGTATCTCCTCCAATTTTTTCCATTTTGTAATATTCCTTCCCTTTAATTCTATGTATAGCTTGTTAATCATTGAAGTGAAGAATTTTCGCATCTTTACATTTGTCCTTCATTATCCATCCTTATACATTAGTTTTTACTAGTTGTTATCTAGGAGGAAGTCTTTCAACACTAGAAACTTTCTAAGACTAATGATATAAAGCATAACAAAGCCAATATGAATATGAAGAGTGCATACATAAAACAAAAAGTGAAAAAAATATTAAACATTCAATGTCTTTTTTTTCAACCAAGAGAAAATATTATCATTTTTGGTGGGAAAAAGGGGCAAGAGTGGTTAGATTCTTAAAGGTTGGAACTTGATCACTTTTGGTGGCAAGCAAGTAATGCAAGATAATGTTTTCTTTGATCTAATATTTACCATTGCACCATCAATTGAGAATGTGAACTATGGTGAAACCTTATCAAGGTACTCTAGAAGCTCTCTAACATTTTTAAGTGTCCAATTTGTAGTGACAATTACTTTCCTAGGTTGAAAATCTAGATGCATGAGTAATTCTAACTCAAATTGTGGAGAGTTCAGGCTGCAAGATTTTCTTCCACCTTCTTTAGTCATATCCTAACACTAGAGATTGTTGACATATCTAATATGACATCAAAAGAGAATTTGTACTAACTTTATGTAACATGATGTCACCTAGTTTTTGAACTTCCTTGTTATCCCACTCCCTACTAAAAACATCATCAATCTCTGAAATTGAAACTCTCCTATTCAACCATGTTATTTTTGTTTTTTTTTTTATCACAAGTATTTAGAACATACAAAAACATGAAGAGGCAAAAACCATTAAATCCTAATCCTTCAAGAAATTCAGCTTGTTGACATTGCCCTTTGCATGTCATCTTTCATCTTGCAAAGAAAACTTGTACGTATTGATTGACCAGGAGACTCCGAATCTAATGAAGAGATGCAAGCAACAGGTAGGTGTACAAGATTTCCATATGCATTGCTTCCTGAGGGAGCTTCATATTCTACAAAATAGACAAATAATTGAATGCTATTGAAAAGTGTAACAAATTTGTCTACATAGTCCTCATGAAGATCTTTAAATGTTCGTATTAAACATTCAACATGCCACTTTTGAACATTAGAACGAGAAATACTTGCAATACAGAAACAGATATCTTGTAAAGCAAAAAAAATTGAAATTATTAATGAGAATTGTTAAACTTCACTTATAGTATGATGGGAAATGTAGATGATTGTTTAGCACGAGATCCTTAACATTGTGCATATTTTGAACTCTTGCAAAGTAGCCATGTCTTCTTGATTTGAATCTAAGAATATGAACTTTCCAATGGTTTTTTCTATCATCTCTTTCAGCTCGCTTCACTTTATGGGCACGTGTGCAATTAGGAAGCATAGTCACGCAATCAATTATCTATATAGAAAGAGATTTCCATAAGGAATCCTCATTTCTATAGTAAACCTAATATGAGGCTACATAATTGGAAGGATGACAACAAGTAGACGCCATTCAAACACTCACAGAAATAATAGAGAAAGCTCAAAGCAAGAAACCAAGACTCACAAATATTGCGAGTATTAAGAGATAAAATTTGATGTGCACATGGAAAACCAAAACTCCCAAACTCTTGATTTGATGTATGAAGTGTGTTAAAAAATCATTGAATTTTGTGACTTCAAAAATATTTTATATCTTCAAAAATCTTTTCTCTCTTGGAAATGTAAAGATTTGTATTATATAGCATACAAAAATATCCATTTTTGTATGAAAACAAAAACTTCCACACGAAATACAAGAAATTCCATCGCCTCAACGGTGCTTTTAGAGAATATCTACTACAAAAAGCCTTTCTTTGTAGGATTAAAAGAGACAAGAATGTAATATTCTTCTACATGTGGAAAGCCCTTATTTGTCGATTTCCTTAATCCATCATTACAAAAGAGCCCCTTTTCAACCGCTTTTTGCCGTAATGTCTTCTTTTGATATTTTTAATAGATCCTTTTGGTGCTCTTTAAAGGTCTTTTTGTGTCCAAATTTCTTTTATATAACTAATGGGAGAATGAACACCTTCCTTATGCAACTTGAAGCATGAAACACCTCATAATAATATTCATAGATACCTTTGTTCTTTCAACTTAATGGTTCTCTGAATTCCTAGGGAATGAAGTCGGGATCTTAGGATCACTCATGAATAAACTTTGAGACCTTCCTAATACAAGCTATCCAAATCAAAATAATTGCTTCTACTCTAACAAGCAATGCCTCAACAAAAGCTACCACTAATCACAACAAACTTGCTTTCTCTTACACATTAGGGAAAAACATAAGTCCTATATGGATCTTTTGGATTAGGGAGTGATTAGTGATAGACCAATTAGAAGGGGGTGGTGGATAGAGCCGATACCCTTTAAATTACTAGGTTGAAGGGGAAGAGGGGACATGATTCCCATATGTTCATGTTTTGCCTCTAGAGAGGCAAAGGAATCTCGTAACTTGCTTGGGCCCATAAATTAAAAAATATAACCATTGGTATGTGTCTGGGAAAAATCATTGGTATAGGCTTTGGTATGTCCTTGGACATAACGATGCTGATACCGATGCATATATCGATGACCATATCTACATAATGGTTTTGGGTAGAGTGTGTTTTCTCTTGGTGTAGAAACATTACCATGGTGTTGTATAGAAAACAAAAATACACTCTACCCAAAAAACAGCCGAGTATATGTGACATGTACTCTAGTGGTTGTTGAATTAGGATTTAGATGATCGGAAAGCGAAATATGATTTGATAAAGGAAAACAAATTGTCAAACATAAAAGAGATATGTAGGAGCAAAATGAACCATGAACCATGTACAAGAGAGATATTCCATAAATGAACCATATACGAAAGAGATAAATATTCCATAAAGAAACCATGTACAATAGTCTAGCAAACCACTACCATATAAGAGCCAAATACAAAATGTGGCAAACCATTGCCATACATGAGCCAAATACAAAATTATGGTATACGATTGGCATATATGACCCAAATGCACAATTATGGCACACCATTTCCATACACATGCCTAGTGAGATCAAAACATCTATATTTGTAGTCCTACAACAAAGCACATTCACGAAATGAGACAAATTGACATGACATTTATAAATAATAATTAAAAAACACCAAAACAAGTTTATAAGCTCACCTCATTGTAGATGCTCCCATGAAATGATCGCATCATGTCCCTCCAAGTCCTCCAATAGTGCAACCAATCCATGATGATATCCATAAGCCTCCTCTACTCATGTTCGAGGATGACCCACTACCAACTTCTACAACAAATCTGCAAAATTTTAGATCAACATACATGATGTGCTTAACACAAGAAAATTCAATCATCAAATAATACTTACAAACTCGTGACTTATAGTTTCATACCCGCCGCTACCCATATGTGATGCTCTAACCGTATCTAGATATGTGATTGTCGCATCTAACTACTGACAATATTGGTCAAGAGTTTGCTACTACTCACTGCGAATCATCTCCCACTTAGTCTCTAACCATACAGGCTTTGATAAGCCTCCTCTGAAAGCATCATGAGCCTATAATTGTGGATGGGACATCACCTCACATGCCATGAGCTGAATCCACTATGAGATGACAATGGGGTGCCAGGTGCTAGCTGATACTCATGATAGATCACCTCTATGATGTAATTTTTGTGATTCTTGTCTTGTTCACTCCATTTCACCATGATAGAGTGTTCAAATTGTATGGAGCACAGCTATCATATGCAGTGATGCATGGCCTTTCTGGCTACATCCATCACTGGAGCTCCATCACATGAGCACCCAAAGGTATACATTGTGTACTATGTGCCATACTTGCATCTTTAGTACTCACTCTAGGAGTAGAAGTGGGTGAAACAACACTCGTCACACTACCTCCAGAACATCTCCCTCCTCTAGAGCCACCTATAGATCCACCTCTTGAACATGCTCCTCTATAGTGTGATCTCGACCAAAAAGATGGATGAGATCGGCTAGCACCTCTATTGCACTTTGGTGTTTCAACGCATACCTTGATTGTTGGAGACACTAGGGGATGGCGGAGAAGGTGATTGTGGTGGAGTCATAAAACTAGGAATACCTCTAATAAGAGTAGTCCCACCAAAGGGAATACCTCCAATAGGAGTAGTCCTGCCAAAAGGAGTTGCACTAATAGGAGTGCCGCCACTGGTAGTGCTGCTAGTGGGAGTAAGGCCAGGGGGAGTGCTACTATGAGGGATCCAGTACTATGATGGAATATGGAGTGAACAATGGACTGTCTCCCATCATGCTCTTCAACAAAAAGTTTAAACAATTAGCATACTATAATAATGGTAATATAGAAAAATACTAGTGTACAAGAAAACACAGCAAAATAAATAAACACAAATTAGCATGTACAAGTGTTTGCTTTGTAACTCCTCTATTCTAGCATCCTCTTGGGGATATGATGCACTGAGGATATCTATTTCTACATTGGGAGGAGCTTCTAGATCTCTTCGTATGGTCGTGCCTTCTTGATCATCATCCTCGTACAACATATCCTCTATTACTTCATCGTGGATCTTGTCTTCTTCAAATACCTCTACATCTTTGACAATGATCTTTTCCTCCTCGACTATCGAATGCACCTCAGAGTCCACTATCGATGGAATTTCTTCTACGTCTATATCCTCACAAATTTTTTTGCTATGTGGAGAGACTTGTAAAACAAATAGCCACTCTGGTTCTTTCTAATTTGACATAAAGATAGCCTGCTCATAGTGGTCAAGAAGACTAAATGTATCTCTTTCATTTGTCCATAGCTTTGTGGCATCTACTTGAAGCAAATCACACTTATCCCACTTGACTATTGCATTTCTTCTAGAGGTGATTTCACATCAAACAGAAATTAGTCAAACCTTTTGAAGGATAGATTCAAGATATCTTTGATCGCTCCATAGTACTCGAGCTGGCCTTCTTGAGCATTGTTGTCTCTTGCACAACTCTACTTTTTTGGAAAAGTGAAATTCACCATCACCCCACTATCAAAAGTACACCTATCTTCGTCGATTCGTGCGATTCAAAAGTGTCATCCATGAGAACAAAGTGCACCGTATTAAGAATACTCCCAATCACACCCCTTTGCATCCTCCTCCTCTTTAGAGATATCCTCACCCATTGCCTTTGCTTGTGAAATGGCTATATCTAGCCATCTACTCATAGGAAAAGGTGGAAGGGTTCGAAGACTTTCTAAAAGAGGCAAAAAGCGAGTGGAATGATTCTTTAAAAATTGAGCTCTTTCTAAGGCATTTCTCTCCTTGGCAAGCTCACACCTCTCCAACCACTTTTGCATGGGCTTAGAGTTAATGATGAAGAACTTTAGTGCCTTCTCTCTAGAAGCTATATCCATTTTTTCTTTGCATCCCTTTTCCTTGAGGTTCATCACCTATGAGATGAAAATCTTCATCATCGCTCCATAAACCAGGCATTTGTGGGTTCAACATACATAGAAACTCTAATATGAATACAAAAGACTCTTGTATGATCCATCCCTCTACCATGCTACCCTTTGGACGTGCTCTCTCATGAACAAACCCTTTTAATGTCTTTATGAACCGCTCTAAGAAGAACATCCATAGACTATGGATAGTTCTTGCTATTGCAACTTCATCAACCACATGAACGCGTAAATGAAGCTGAGTTGAGAGAATACTTGTGGAAAAGTATTTATCAACCATACACACAATTTCTATACCATTGAGTTTCACACTCTCGATGCTATCTCTCTTTATCTCTTTAAAAGAGATCCACCATACCAAGGAACTGATTTTATAAATGGTTGTTTGTACATCCTCCAAAAGGTAATCTTTTAGAGGTACAATGAACATAAACTATTAAAACTTGTGTGAATCATGAGATCTGAGTCCTCTAAGATAGTCGTTTTGTGTGAAGGTATTCTTTAGACACCTAATGCACCTAGTAGGTGTCCAAAACTCTAAAAATCACCTTCTTCACTTATTGCTCTTCTATCTTTTGGAGCACCCAAGGAGCTCATGGTAGCGACACTATTCCGTTGGGGCTTGGTAATTTCCCATAATTATTGCATACAAACTTGCTCTTTCAAGTCCTCCCTTTGTGCTTTGATTTCCTTTTTCTGCTCAATGTCTTCTAGAGCATCTCTCCCACATTTTTCAAAATATGCATCAGGTCTACCATATGATTGACCAATAACTCACCTCAATCAGGGGTGTCGTGAAATATTGATAGCCGTTTCATGCCAGCAAGTGGTTTTTCTGCATGCCACAACTGCTTTTGGTTGCTTGCTTTCATTTGGCATTATGCTTGTTGGCCAATTTTCCCTTCATGTTGAACATGTCCATCAGGTAGATATCTATGATGTCCTTCATAGACAATTTTACAAAGTGCTTTGGAGTATTCTGCTTTGAGTTGTGGTCTGGATAGGGACGAGCATGGTGATCCAAAATCGATAAACTTGAACATTCACCATAACCAGGTTAGTTATGCATCATCCACATAACTATGCCTTGCACTTGCACATCCCATCTTTTTATGGTTGAGACATGCCGCACACCGTAATCCCATCCCACAAAGTGCGTAGCTCTTCCATAAGTAGTGCAAGGTTCACATCCATGTTTTTTTACCTTATACTTACTTGGCACAATGAGAGCTAATAAAAATGGCCCTTTTTATGGCTAGCCATGGTGGGATGTGATAGTTGACCAAACGTATAGGTGATGTGCTCCATGAGGAGCTATGTAAACCAAATGGATTTACTACATCCATAGCTTCGTCTAGACATATGCTCCAAGGCTCTCTAGCAAACTCTGGGCACTTACTATCTATATGTTTCCAAGCATCAGAATCAACAGGCACTCATATTACATCATCTGTAGACCTGCTCTTTACATGTAATGACATTAAATAAGCTATGGATTTGCATCTGAA
Source organism: Ceratopteris richardii (assembly GCA_020310875.1). NCBI lineage: Eukaryota > Viridiplantae > Streptophyta > Polypodiopsida > Polypodiales > Pteridaceae > Ceratopteris > Ceratopteris richardii. The sequence goes on along the minus strand of CM035442.1, from coordinate 46,532,424 downwards.
CATGCTCTTAGTTCTTGGAATGATAGGAAAGTGGCAAAGAACCTTTGTGGGGACTACTTCTCCCACAAGGTCTTCGCGAAAATTCGCTCCACACTTTGGACATGTGTGGAGATGCTCATCCTCATTTGGAAAGAGAATGCAATCATTCAAACAAGCATGAAACTTGTTGTAGTCCGTCCAATGGAATATATATTTTTTTTGCATCTCCACATGTTGGAGGCATGTCATTGCCTTGTGGCAGAAATTGATCTTTCAGAAGCTTGCAAGGGAAAAGCTATTACAATGATATTAGTAAATGAACTTATTTTGATGCAACAATGAAAGTTTATTTCAAATCCACTTACTTGAACAATTCAAAGGCACTAGTATCTGACCATCCATAAATGGATTGAAGAATGAGTATCATGAGTGACACATGTAGTAGAAATATCTTTGTCCTAGTATTCAATGGTAAACGGGCTAGTCTTCGTATGTTCTGGCATTCTTCATCAACTTCTGATCGTGGAAATTATATCGTATCCATGGATTCCATGACATCGTCTCCACTATTGTGATCTTCATGCATCTCATAAAAGTCCTCGAGCATTTCTTCCATGTCTTCATTCTGTGTAATGCTAGTACCTTGGAAAAAAATTGATCCTAAGAAAAACACAATTTTTAACAAAAACATGATTCTCAGGAAAAACACGATTCTGAGGTCATTCTCAAGATTGCAATTACCAAGCCATTTTTAGGAAAAAAATACGATCTTGAGTCAAAGTTGCGATTCTTAGTTGATTCTCTAGATAGCAATTTTCAAGAAAAAATGCGATCCTCAAGCAAAACATGATCTTGAGGTCAAAATGTAATTTTCAAGTTAAAAACATGATTTTCAACAAAACACGATTCTCAAGAAGAAAACAATTCTCAAAAAATATGATCTTAAGGTCATTCTTAGGATTGTGATTTTGAGGCAATTTTCAAAACACGATTCTTAATCAGGATCGTGATTTTTGGATTGCTCAGGATTGTGGTTCTCACTCAAAATTGTGATTTTTGGATTGCTCAGGATCACAATCCTCACTCAAAATCATGATTTTCAAGGTGTCTCAAAAAAGTGATCCTCAATCAAAAGTGCAATTTTCACATAGCATCGTCTTTCCCTATTTTGTCCACAGGAGCGTGATTTGAGATAACTTTTTCATCAAAAGTCCGTTTTTTGAGCTCTATAGATTGTTGGAAGCAAAAGGGGCTCCAAAGGATTTTGAGAAATACAAAGGGGAAAATTGAGACTTGTAGATAAACTTATGAACCTAAGATCATGTAGACATCTAGGATGAGATAGAAAAAGTATCAAATCCTCTAAAGTTAGTTTGAATCATAGAGCTAGGTCGTGGGCACCACAACTTAGTGATTATCTCTACCTAATAAGTTCAGAGACAAGTGATTAAAAAATGTCATTTAACATGGAGAGACATGTAGGTAGCTTAGGTGTGGCCTATCTACAAACACCAAAGGTCTCTATAAAATGCAATCGGAATATATTAGGCAATTAGATGCACACATCTATGAGGATTGTCTGAGGGGATCAATTGTCCAATTCAAAAATTCTGATCAACCTTTTGGACTAGAACACCTAGTGTTCAAGTTAGAAAATGGTTCTTATATTGACAAGCAAGGAACCATGTATGTGGTCACAAACTTACCAAATATGACAAATGAGTTTGGAAATGTCATTCCCCAGAATGAGATAGGAGACCTAGGATGTGAACCCGACACTCCTCAAGGCAAATCTATCTTGTCGAGGGTAACTACTCTAGAGTGGATTCCCCAAGACAACAAAAGCATAGAACTATTCTTGAATAGAGAAACGGAAGCCTTTTGGAGATTCAAGCCACATCAAGCTAGCAAAATAGGCAGAGTCATCATCCATGAGTTTAAAGATCGTGAGATACCAAGCAAAGTTGTCTATCCTGATAACATATCAGAGAGAACATTCTTGGTAACAAAGCATGGTAGGCATGCATACACTTTGCAGGGTGCATTGAGTTTCCCTCCACCAACATCTAATGTTTCCCATGGCCTCCAAGGTGTAGGATCATCCAAGCTGCATGAGACCTAGAGGGAAAGAGCTAGAAAGAGACTTGAAGTGAGTTTTGAAAACCCTTAGGAAGAGCAGGTTCAAGATTTGAAAGTGAAAGACCTCAAAGAGAGAGACATATAGCATAGTAGCATCAAAGAGATGAACATGATTTTCCATTGCCGAGACCCCAAGAGAATCCAAGAACCCTTAGACCCTCTCAAGTGGTTAAGACAATGGAAAACTCCTTTGATGGGTTAGGAGATCCTTATGATCACGTGCTTGAGTTCAAACAAGTGTTAAGAGCTGAACAAGTTGAGCACTTGTTCACATAGTTTGAGGCATTTGGGTTGACTCTCAAGGGTACTGCTTTAGCTTGGTTTCATCCTTTAAACATTTGTAACTACCAAAATATAGGTCAACTACTAGGAGCACTCATTATGGAATTTTGCAAGAGTGGCATTAAACATAACACATCATACTTGATCCACAACTTCAAGCAAAAACCCTAAGAAATAGTTTGACTTTTTAGAAGACGATTCAGACAATACTTAGAAAGTTGCACTATTCCAAAGTTACCCTCACTAGCCAAATAAATGGCCTTATTTTTAGATGGCTTACTAAGCAGAAAATTAAGATCATATGTGTAATTGAAAGAGCCTAGATCCATAGAGGAGTGTATGCACATGCGCATAGACATAGAAGATAACTTGGATGAGGAGTTAGAATTGTCCAAACTCTATAAGAATTCTGAGAGTTCTACTAGTCATACTTCTAGACCCTCCACTAAGATAGAGGACCTAGCTGAGTAGGTTGCAAGAAAGCTAGGACCTAAAAATAGACAAACATCAAGGGTCACCTCCTTGAAGTGATGTTATACTTGCGAAGGGGAACACATGCCCAATGTATGCCCAATGCAAAATCAGAACATGAGAGAATTGAATGCTCCATATTGCACTATTGAGAGAAAATACACAAACCACACGGTTCAAGATTGTCCGTAAAATAGGAAGGATGTCTGACAGACTTATTAGCAACCTTACCAATAGGGTAGGTATCAAAACCAATATTAACAGTCATATCATAGGCCACAACATCAATATCAACCTCAACATCAATAACAATATCAAGCACCATATAGGCCACAATCGGTCTTAGGAAACCAACCACCACCTACTACCAATGTGATTCCAGTTAAGTATATAGTGGCCTAAGAGAAGCCAGACAGAGCATTGGGGTCAATAACCCATTTGGTCTCAAAAAATGACCCTCATGCTCACAGTTTTGACTACACCCATGAGGATAGTTCACAAGCTTATTACACAGAGTCACTTAAGCATAGTGAGACTTCTCTGTATCAGTATAAGGCACCACCTATGGAAATAAATTGGGAGCCATAATAGTCCAATGTCATGTATATGAATCCTAAACTCAGGCCCCAACTAAGACAAATGAGACCACAAGCCCCTAGAGGACCATGTTTTAAATGTTAGGCTGACCATTTCATTCCTGAATGTCCCCACTCACCAGCTCTTAGAAAAGGAAAAAACATCAAAATACAAAGCTTTTGTCCTGAGTGCAACAAAGAACATCTCCCAAAAGATATTTGTCCAAGGAACACCTCTAGTGCACCCAAGGTTACACCCATTAATATGGTAGGCTTAGTTGTGGATTCAAGTTCAAGTAGCATTACCATGGCTCCTATACATGCAGTTATTAGGGAACAAGCCTTACAATAGGCTAAACCAACTAAACAATCAGTGTCCAGTTAATCAGGAGATCCTAGTAAGAGGAAAATAAGAACATGGAAGGACACTAAGGAGAAGGCCAATTGTAAGTGGAATAGAAAGATATCCAAACGAGAAGAAATCCTAAGAGATGCAAAAAGAAAAATAGACAAAATTGCATATAAAACCCCTCGCATGCCAAAATTCCATCCACACCACCTCATCACACCCCGCCACCCATTGTAAATAGACCACAACTAGGGTCTGTTCTCGCGTATCCAACCCTAGAAGGCTTAGACATGATGTTCAAGGCCTACCAAGCTCGACGTCAAGAAGGGCCAACAATTAAAAATGTAGACAAGAGTTACCCTAGAGTAGATTTAGCAATCGCACGGACAAAAATGTGCATAAAAATGGTAGAACTAGCTCAAACTATGCTTGAGACCACTCAATTATTCAATCAGATAGATTCTATCAAACCAAGTCTACATTTCTAGTGCTTATTAGAAAGATTAGAGCAGTTGCTAAACAAGCCATAAGTTTCTTTACCTCCACAGGCTCAACCAGTTGTTGACAGAGAAAGCTTACCACCTATGAATGTGTATGTTCTTGATTCCATGGATAATGGATCACCTCTTTCAATTCAACACTACTCTGAAGAGTCCTTGTTGGAAATAGAGGAAGAGAAATGGGCAAAGGAGAAGGGTAATCCCCCTCCTATTCCTGAAATTGATGGCCTTCATGATCAATTTCCCTAAGACATTGCATCTATTGATGGAGAGAAAGTAGAGCAATAAGAAGATGAAAGATTAGATTTCGAACCTAATTCTTTAGAAGATTTTCAACTATTCACACACGTATGGGAATCTGAATCTCTTGAGATCAGAGCTCCCACAATACTAATAAAAAATGATGACTCATTGATTCCAAGAAACAATGAAGTCATGAAGAACACTAAAGTGCAGTGTCATCTCACGTTAGAAGAGCTGGTCAAAGTAAAACCTAAGCTATGGAAACATGTGGCAAATCAAGTTTGAGAACTTGGTTCTAATGTGTCAAAAGCAGAATCTAAAGAGAAATTACTAGAGATTCCTCTGGACAAAATAGGAGACACGAGTGAAGGTGAATAAGGTAATACTTATCTTCCAATCACCTATCAAGGTTACAAAACCAAAGCTATCTTAGATTCAGGTGTTGGTGTTGAGATTGCAACCACCTCCTTGTGGAAGGAATGGGGTAAATCCACATTAAGACCAACAAGAATTAAGCTTCAAATGGTTGATGAACATATTGAAAGACCTCTAGGATTGTTAGAGGGGATAACTCTAACCACTTGTGGTGTAGAGTGTTGGAGTTAGACGTCTGCGGAAGCACGCGAACAACACAAGGAAGAAGAAGAAGCTTGGAGCACAACACACAAGACTGAATGTATTACTAGAGAATGTACAAAGATAAGTAGCCCATTAGGGCAATAGGCGTATATACAAGCCGGGGGAAAAAAACCTCCTAAAGAGGGAAAAAAGTTCCCCGGCGGTCCTAGAGTGTTCACACACATCACTACCTAAATATATCAACAAATCCCCCCTGGGAGTGATGCGGTGAACAAGGAGCTGGCACTCATGTATAAGGAAGTGCCGAGCTATGTGGAAATCACTGCACAAAAGGAAGTAAGCCCAAAGCTTTGCGGAAAGCTTCAAACTTCTCCCTAGGCAGAGCCTTCGTGAAAAGGTCTGCAATGTTCTCTTGCGTGGGCACATATGCCAAGCTGATCTCCCCAGCAGAGAACCTCTCCCTGACATAGTGATAATGCACCTCGATGTGCTTAGTGCGAGCATGGAACACAGGGTTCCTCGCAACTGCCAATGCGCTCTAACTGTCAGTGAAGATGGTGGTGGTAGAAGACTGGCCAACACCCAAATCAGCCATAAGGCGTCTGAGCCACACACACTCAACAGTCGCTGTGAAAGCTGCCCTATACTCAGCCTCACAACTGGAAGTGACCACAGTAGGCTGCTTCTTGCTCAACCAAGATATACATGAGCTACCAAGCATAAAGCAAAAACCACTGGTGGACACACGAGTGTCATAGCAACCAGCCCAATCTGAGTCAGAAAAAGCATGCAAATCTAGCGGTAGTGATCCCCCCTTGGGATAAAACAACCCAAGTAGCCGAGTACCACTCAAGTAGCGAAAGATGCGCTTAACCGCTTTCCAATGCGTGACTCCTGGGAAATGCATAAACCTGCTCATCTGTGAGACAGCAAACTGAATATCTGGCCGAGTAATGCATAAGTAAATCAAGCATCCAACAGCCTGCTGATAGAGAACAGCATCAAATGCATCTCCAGCATCATGAAGACTCAATCGTAAACCTGTCTCCATAGGAGTGGCAATAGGCTTACAGTCTTCAAGGCCAAAACGCTGCAATAATGTGTCAATATATTTTGTTTGACACAAAGCCATTCCACCATCAACTTGCATAAACTGAATGCCCAAATAGTGATGCAAATGCCCCAAATCAGACATCCAAATGAGGCATGCAAATCAGCCTTGAAATCAGCAATATGCTTCTCAAGAGGACCAGTGAGCAGCATGTCGTCTACATAGACAACAATGATCAAAAGCACATCATTAGCACGCTTAACATATAAGGTGCTTTCAATTGGACTGTTATCAAAACCATGTGCAATCAGATAGGCATGTATTTTCTCATACCAAGCACGTGGTGCTTGCTTTAAACCATATAACACCTTCTTTAACCTGCACACCTGGTTTTCATGCCCTTTCTGCACAAAGCCACGAGGCTGAAAAACATACACTTCTTCATGCAAGTCACCATTCAGAAATGCTGTTTTAATGTCCAACTGATGTACATTCCAACCATGATGGGCTGCAAGTGCACAAATGCTCCGAACAGTAGTCATACGGCATGTAGGTGCAAAGGTCTCATCAAAATCAATGCCTCTTTCCTGTGCATAACCCTTTGCAACAAGCCTAGCCTTATACCTGTCAACTGTACCATCAGGTTTACGCTTCAGCTTGTATACCCACTTAGTGCCAATGGCCTTCTTGCCAGGAGGCAAGTCACATAAAGACCATGTACCATTCTTCATTATAGCATCATATTCAGATTGCATAGCAGCCATCCAATTTTCTGAATTTTGTGCTTCATCAAAAGAAACAGGCTCATTCTCATCACAGAGACTAGATGCAGCCATAGCATAGCAATCTGATGCAAAGGAGGTACTATGAGAGCCTGAACGAGTACGATATGACAAAGGTGCATCTAATTTGCTGTCACGCAAAGTCTGCACCAGCCATTTTGGCATAGTTTTTGCCTGTTCAATATCAGCTCTCTCATCAACAAGTGCATCATGTAAATCTGCATCAGAAATGGAATGATCTGCATCATCATATGAAACCTGCAAAGGCTGAGAAGTTGCCTCATTAGGACCAGCGCTAGCCTGTCCACCTGTAAAAAGAGGCATCAAAGTATCATACATGTCTTTGGAGCTAACAGATGTCTCCTTAGTACATGAAAGCAATGGCTGAATAGCATCTTCCACAAAGACAACATCACGGCTAACCAGAATGCGTTTAGTCTGTGGATGATACAGACGATAGCCTTTACTTTCAGAATTGTACCCAACAAAAATACATTTTACTGCCTTATCATCCAATTTTCTGCGATGTTGTTCAGGCACTAATGCATATGCCAAACAACCAAAAACACGCAGATGAGCAACAGATGGCTTGCGGTCATGCCAAGCCTCATATGGAGTGATAGACTGCAACGCTTTCGTGGGACACCTGTTCAGTACATATGCTGCACACATGACAGCCTCAAGCCAAAAACTATGTGGTAAAGCCTGACTTTTGACCATGCACCTCGCCATCTCCATGAGTGACCTGTTCTTTCATTCAGCAACTCCATTCTGTTGAGGTGTATACGGCACTGTACACTGGTGTTTTATCCCACGTTCAGCCAGAAATGCATTAAAATCTGAAGACATATATTCCCCCCCTCGATCAGAACAGAGGGTGCCCATTTTACATGCTGACAGATTTTCAGCCAAAACCAAAAACTGTTTGAAGCACATGAACACTTCGGACTTTGCTTTGAGTGGATATACCCATGCATGCCTGGAAAAATCATCAATGAAAGTCATGAAGTAAAGGTAATTTCCAAAAGAGGGTGTCTGCATAGGACCACAGACATCACTATGTACAAGCTGCAATTTCTGCATAGCCCGAACTGAACCATCTTTTGGAAAGGAAGAACGCTGCATTTTGCCCAAAATACAGCCTTCACAAACATGTTTTCCAGGTGCCTTAAGTTTGGGCAAAGAGGACACCATTTCAGATTTCTGCAGGCGTAACAAACTAGCAAAATTCAGATGACCAAAGCGTGCATGCCAAAGCTTTGCATCTGACATAGCCTGAGAATCATGAACTGCACATGCCGAATCATTCACAGATTTTTCATAGTCTATGAGCTTATACAGCCCACGACATAAAATGCCAGAAGCAATAATCACATCGCCATTTGGGAGATCATGGACTGTACACCTGTTATCAACGAATTTCACAACCAAGCCAATCTTGGCTAATGCAAAAACTGATAACAGGTTCTTTTTGATCCCTGGCACAAATAAAGCATCTGACAAAGTGAAAGAACTACCATCAGCAGTAGTCAGAATGATCTTACCAACTCCCATAACAGGATAAGAGGAGTTATTGGCGCATGTGACAATATTCCCTGTAGGGGCAGGCTCGAGTGAAGAGAAGAAACTGCGCTACGAGGTAATATGTTTGGTCGCCCCACTGTCAAAGTACCAAACATCTGAGTCTACTGCAGACATGCACTGATCATGAGAAGATGGGTCAAAACTGCAGACAGTAGTAAACGCCCATTCTTCTTCCTGCACAAGATTTGCAGACTCTGTTTTTGGTGTAGAGGCCTCTGCAACAACCATTCCAGCCTCTTTCTTCTTTGCCTCTTTAGCAGCCAGTTTTGGACAGTTCTTTATAATATGATCATTTCCTTTACAGTACTTGCAGAACAATTTCTGCTTTTCTGATTTCTTCTCATCTTTATCCTGGTTCTTCGATTGTGCAGCATTTGCAGATTTCTGCTTACTAGTAGAAGAGCTCCATTTTCCTTTGCCCTTCTGACTAGCCAGGAAAGCTTGATCTGCAACACGCATAATGGACCTGTTCTGCCTGGACTGATCTTCCTGCAACAGAACAGAGACTAATTCCTCAAATGACAAGGCATTCGGATTGCCTTTCATCATCAATCGAAGAGTAGAGGCAAAACTCTGATATGAATCAGGAAGGCCATTCAGAACGGTCTGCACAAGTGAGCTATCTGGTATAACCTCATCAGCAGAAATCAATTGTTCCTTCAGGTCTTTGATCTTTGTAAGAAAACTATCCATCGAATCACCTTCATTCATGTGCTCACTCTCCAACTGTTTTCAGAGGTAAGCAACACGAGCCTCATTCCTAGCCTGGTACAAAGTGGTAAGTGTATCCCAAGCATCCTTTGCTGTTCTACAAGAGCGAATGTGAGGAATAATGGCACGTTTGACAGACAAAGCTATCAATGCATGTGCCTGGGCATCTCTGCCATCCCAACGAATCTGCTCTGCAGTAGGTGCAACAGAAACAGCAGCACGAATAGGAATCTGCGGAATATCATCTTCGACACCATCTTCATCAGCTCCAACACCTGTATTTTCAGTACCTGTCGTTACAGGTGTAACAGGACGTCTTTCAACACCCTGCACAATGTTCCACAATCCTTTTGCAACCAGTACATGTCGCATCATATAAGCCCATAATGGGTAGTTGGTACCATCCAACTTATCCTCAACAGCCAACATACGGAATACATCACTGCTTTCAGCCATGGCCGGTGACTAAAATACCTTGATGCAGAAAATTGACTGTATCTCAAAAAGTTGAACAGAACTGCCCAGACGAGTTCTGCTAGACCTGTAGCAGACTTCGAGACGCTTAAACTGGCGAACAGAAACTAGTATATACCTTTGGCACAAAAGAACAAAATAGCCTGCATAAGCACTGCGATAGTGCGTTCGGAGGCCGAAACGAGCTCAGATCGCGATTTCGGCACCACATAGCAAAGCTGTTTTGATCTCGGAAACACCCTGAGTATGCTCACCAAATTTTGTGCGAATCTGAGACTGCAAACGGAGGAGTGTCGACGGCGCCCTAGAAGAAGCAACGACCTGCTCTGATACCAATTGTTGGAGTTAGACGTCTGCGGAAGCACGCGAACAACATAAGGAAGAAGAAGAAGCTTGGAGCACAACACACAAGACTGAATGTATTACTAGAGAATGTACAAAGATAAGTAGCCCATTAGGGCAATAGGCGTATATACAAGCCGGGGGAAAAAAACCTCCTAAAGAGGGAAAAAAGTGCCCCGGCGGTCCTAGAGTGTTCACACACATCACTACCTAAATATATCAACATAGAGTTTTAACATACCTTCACTATATGTGACTCTGGCAAAAATAATGTCTTTGCGATGATCCTAGGAAGGCCCTTCCTATGACAACTGCAAATAGTATAGGATTGGGGAACCAACCCTTTGTAATTGCAACGCTTAGGGGTCAAAACCAAGGTGAATTTGAAAGACTACAGCTTCAGATATGTACCACCCCTATAGTGGAATCCTATCCACAAGGGGCAAAAGGAATCAATCTCTGTGCATTTTGAAATTTCTTCAGATCCATCCTAGATGCATGAAGATACTCACTTATCGATGTGTAAGGTCACTGAGGAAGAGGAAAAATGCATAAAAGTTAGAGAACATGGAACTTTTCAAGAAGCTTGACCGGTTAAAGACCTAGTGCACACACCGATGATCTTTCCAGATGAGGAATTTGAGCCTCATAGCTAGGAAAAAAATCTGAGCCACCTTGGACATTGTTGTCAATGAATAACAATGGACACTTCATTGTGATGAGGAGGGCTATCATACCTCTTTTTTCATGTGTGAACCCTTCCTAGAAGAGTGTGACTCTAATGAGGTCATAAAAGAAGAGGATGACGACGACTTGGAGTCCATTGTGATGGATAGTTGCTTTGACTTAGAGGAGCACTATCTAGAAAATATAGGAGTATTTACCCAAAAAGAAGAAGAACCCATCACAAGAATTAAAGCAATAAATTCAAGGCAGGAAAGTGAAGGTAGTCAAGCAGTGAAACAAGGAGAGGAGGAATCATTATTTGAAGTACCTGAGAATTTCAAGAAATATGAAGTTGCAGACTCGAAATTTTTCTCAAAGGTCTATTGGCTTTGCATCGTTCTTTGACTTGATCGATGTAAAGTTTGTTATTTCAATATTTAAAATCTTCAAAAGTTTTCAATATTTAAAGTTTTCAAAGTTTCTATACTTGATCTATACCAATTTCTACATCTAGAGTGTCTCCAAAGTTCATACAAAATACTTGAGGCTAACCACGAGAACAATACTCTTACTCATAACATTTTATGCATGCTTTAGGATTTTCAATTGTTGAAATTTCCACAATGTTCTTTGGTTTGAACTCACGACTTTTCAACAATATCATAACAGATTTCATGAGCTCAATGAATGTTCCTCCTGAGCTTTCATGGAGAATGGTTGATCCCCCCTAACTTTAATTACCAATGCCAGACGTATTATCAATCAATTTTCTGAATGTGTAATATATTTCTAGCAGAAGAGAAAAAAAGGATCAAGACTTGAGTTCTTCTTTTCCCATGACAATTTTGTGCTTAGATAAAATAGGGACTCGTTGACGCAATCTATCTATCTACCTATCTATCTCTATCTATCCCTTTCTCGTTCTCTCTCTATCTCTATCTATCTCTTTCTCTTTCTCTTTGTTCGATCAAAGTCTCTGTCTCTCTATCTCTCTTAAGCTCTTCACTCTTATTGCTTGCCACACGAACTTATAAGTGTTAATGCTGCACCCTGTTTAGAAATTTGCAGCTTCTTTCTTTTAAAAATCTAGTTTGTTCTTATGAGAAATAAAAAATACAAAATATAATTCATTAGGCTGCTTGAGCGCATGCTTGATTGATGCCTATCATAAATAGGTTTTGAGAATAATTTCAGAAATAACCTCGACGCAAGAGTGCTCAAACGCATGGCTTTCGCACACCCATCATTCACGAAAACTGAAAAGAAAAACGTGGCTAAATACGGCAAGAAACAGCAGGTAGTCGACTACGGCAAGAGGGTTCTAGATTAGGAAAAGAACGTGTAAACACAGAGCTTGAGGATAATTACACATGAATTTTACATGCTTCTAGATTAGGAATTTCACATGAAGCTATCGTTGAAGATTCTTACACATGAATTTCACATGCTTCTATATTAGGAAAAGAACGTGTAAACACAGAGCTTGAGGATAATTAGAGGGCTGAAAAGAACAAGATAAATTCCACCAGCCTTACAAGAAGAAAAATATAACGAACACAAGTATTTTTGCCCTGAAAAAAAAAACAAGGGCATTTATACACTGGCTAAGATATCTTTGAAAACAAGGGGATCTAGCGACTCAAAGAAATCAAGGGCATTTATAAACAGGCTAAGATATCTATCAACTTTGTTGATGGTTAAGCACTAGCCTCTTGAGGCGGAGGTTTTATGTTCAACCTTCAGACTCGAGATGTAATGGCTTTGGCTAGTCTAAAGTAGTTGTAACTAGTTGTGACTTTGTCTCACCCTGCTGTGAGGGATAGGAGGGTCCTCCAATATTATGCCTATTCATCTCTACAATTGTTTTTTCAAAGTTAAAGCTTAGGGGACTGAATGCTTGTCGAACCTTCATTTTAAAAAATAAACTTTGTTGATAGAGACACACTCTGTCTTAAAATGAACATCCCCGCAAAGGGACTAGTTCCCCACTTGTGAACGTCTCAGTCTAAGTGCACTTCAGCGAAAATAACTCTCTCTCTGTCTCTCTCTGCAAACGAGCGATACAGAAGGTGCGTTTAACTAACAATATTAATAATAATCCTGAGTCGCGGCGTTCACATTCTATGCGAACTCCTCTATTGCTATGTTATATCGATATGGAATGTTCTATGCGTCACAGTTTTGCCAACCTTCATCCTGTTGACTATGGAGGAGGTGCTCGAGTAGACGAGTTTCTGTGAGTGGATTCGTCTACAAGAGAACATAGTGCAACTATAATCAAGTGCTCTGTTGAAATTTGACGAATGATGGTAAGGATTCAATAATGGCAAGATGGTACTTGTTTGTGACATAATTAGAGCCTCTGTGTCTTTTCTCTAATGTGGGTTTACTCATGCTCATTATCAATATGTCAACCTATTAGATATGCTCAATACTCAATCTTCAAGTGACCACAAATGATTCATGGTGCTCTAAGTTGTAAGGCCCCCATTATGAGAGCCCAGACATTTGTGGAACCCTAACTTCTAAGTTAGATGAGGTCTATGTGTGAGTGTTGATGGTTATAGATTATCTATGTGAGCCTAGCCATTAGGTTAGGTAGAGCATAAACTTTCATGCCATTGGGTTGCCATTCCAGGTGAAAATAAAGGCCCTGTGGCATCGTGTGGTTTCCCCATGGAACCTTAATGGGGGGGAGTGCAGAGAGGGCTTGCCCCATTTTGCGGGGTCTGGGGGGCCCCTTCGACATGTAGGGCTGACAGAGTAGGACTTCTAGTCGTGGAGATATTGTCAGATTGTATTTTGCCAACTATTGTGTATCTCTTGACAATGTTTATCTATACCGAACCACCTTGTAAAAACTATATAAGCATGGCCCATGTTGAGCTTTACATCGCATTGTGCACTAGTAAGCCTTTCATCTAGAGTTTGTCTAGATTGCCATCTAAGCTCCACATTGGGAGTGCACGAATGGACAACACCATCGTTGTAACTGCATTACACTCGGCAATATGAAAAGTTGAATTCTCTATCTCTCACTTTGCATCTAGATTTGTCTACCTTCTTCTCTCAACTCTGTCTACTGGTCTATTCTATTGTGCTATTATTTTCTTACATGGTATCATAGATCAAGAGGCTCTAAGTGGTGAAGAAGCAGAAACATAGAGGTTTTAAAGGTCTCAATGACAAAAGAGAGAAGATGTCAAGCGGTGTGTCATCATCTATGACTAGGAATCAAGGTGGTTCATCAACAAGAGTAGGTGGCACACAAGTAGGAGCAACAATGATGTCGATCATCCCAACGTTGCGGATACGACCACTTGCCTTCACGGAAGATAAACTTGATGGTACAAATTACACCATGTGGAAGTTTAAAATTGCTTCTATCCTTGATTCATATGAGCTTTTGGAGACTATTCTTGGGACTAATCATGAGCCTCAAGAAACACCTGATCCAAATAATGTTTATCGAATGATTCCTCCTGATGCTGATCTTCTACATGCTTAGAAACGTAGAAATACAGATGCACTGTGTGCTCTAGTTACACGTACTTCTTATAGTGTGCTGAGTCTCATTCATCATACTACAAAGACATGTGAAGCATGGAACATGTTGAGAAATCAACATGAAACTTGTAATCAAACACAGATTCAAAACTTGGAGAATGAGTTAGCAGTAGAAAGGCATGCTAATAAGGAGATTGCACAGGTTTTTATCACTCGCATAAAGAATCTACGAGATCAAATGGCAAGGCCAGGTGCACAAAAGTCAACCGAGGAGCTAGCTCAGCATTGTCTTCAAATTTTTCCACCTAAGTTTGTTGGTTTCATAACTGCTCTTAGTAATCAAATCAGACATCAACACTAGCTTTTGAAGAATTCAATGCCTTACTCATGGAGGTGGATCTATGGCTCAAGGTAATGAGTGGTGGAAGCAAAGGAGATGCTGCATTCACAGCAAATGCCAAAGGAGGCAAAGCCGACTCTTCAAAAGATGGAGACAAAAAGAAGAATGACTAAAGGAATACATGCACTAAAACATTGGAGACATCTACTGTTAGGGTTTAAGTTTTACTTGAAAATAGATCATTAGATTCTAAAGTACATTTTCACAGAGACATTGCTTGACAATAGGCAAAAGCATTGGATTGAATTATTTAGTGAGTATGATTTTCGCATTAAGTATTTGACAGGTAAGAAAAATAAGGTTGTTGATGCATTGAGTTGGAGACCTTTATATAATCTGCTTTCTGTAATAAATTCTGATCTACTTAATCAAATTGAAGAAGAACTCAAAGAGTACTCTTATTATGCATCTATCTTGAATTTTTTGCATGCAAACAAGGATCAATCTATCAAGAAAAAATTCATTTGCATAATGCATCTTTGTATTCTAACAAGTGATTGTGCATATCTTCTGAGTCTCCATTGGAAATTCAATGATTGCGTGGTTCTCATGATGCATTTTTTTCTACACATCTAGGTTATGCAAGGACCTATGCTAAAACAAAATATTCTTACTTCTGGCCATGTATGAAGGGAGATATTAGAAAATATGTTTGTGAATGTTTAAAGTGCCAACAGGTGAAGTCTTAGTGGAATGTATCACTAAATTATCTACGACCACAAGTAAACATGATACCATATTTGTGGTATTGATTGAATTACAAAGATGGCACATTCGTTCCCATGAAAAAGACTAATGTTGCCTTGAATGTTGCAAGACAATTTTTAAAAGAAATATTTTGACTACATGGAATGCCTAAAAACATAATTTTTGATAGAGACTCTAGATTCACATCAAGATTTTGGAGAGCAACATTCAAATGGATTGGAACTCAAATTGGTATGAGTAAAAATTTCCATCCACAAATTGATGGGAAAATCGAGATTGTTAATCGGGTACTTGAAGATATCATGTTGCATATGTATGTGAATTAAAAGCAAGATAATTGGAGTGAATATTTGCCCTTAATTGAGTTTGCATACAATAGTGCATGGCATGCATCCATAAAAGTGATTCCATTTGCAGCTACATATGGTTATAATTGTTTGACTCCACCTTTGTTTTCTAGTTTTCCAAATAAAGTAGAAGTTTCTAAAGAAATGCTTGAGAAGATGGATGAGAAACTTGGAAAAATTAAGCAACATATAAAACAAGCTTAGAAAAGATCAAAGAAATTCTAGGATTTGAAGAGAAGAATATTTGAATCTCAAATAGATGACATGATATTTCTTAAAGTCAATCCTCACCGATCTAACATGTTGCTAGGAAAGGATCATCGACTTTCTCCATGATATGTAGGTCCTTTTAAAGTTTTGAAAAAGATTTTATCTCTTGCTTATTTATTGTAATTACTTGAACATTTAAATGTGCATCCTGAACTTCATGTTAGCTTGCTTAAAAGATATGTACCTAATGTTGCTCCTGTTTTGCAGGACAACTATAAACTGAAAGATGATGGCTCTTTTGAGCTTCAACCTAAAATAATAATAGATAGGAGGGAAATTTTACTTAAAAATAGATACACAAAAGAGATTTTTGTGAAATGGAAC
The DNA here is from genome assembly GCA_020310875.1 of Ceratopteris richardii. Classification (NCBI taxonomy): domain Eukaryota; kingdom Viridiplantae; phylum Streptophyta; class Polypodiopsida; order Polypodiales; family Pteridaceae; genus Ceratopteris; species Ceratopteris richardii. The sequence continues at coordinate 46,516,141 of CM035442.1, read as the reverse complement.
ACATATACAATTGAAGATTGCAATTGGGTGAGCTTAGATGGCTTTTTGGCAGCTTATCCTTGTTTCCAAATTTGAGGAAAAAGTTCTTAAAAGGGGGAAGAATTGTGATAGGCTTTTTGATAGTGAAATAATTCATTTTGAACTTTCTGAATTACATTGTGGTGATAATGTTTAGAATGAATAATTATGCCATTTTATGCATGTAGGCAAAATTTAGGGATGATAATTTTGTTATTCTCTCTCTAAACCTTATCCCCATCATTTTTTTGGTTGAAAATTTAATGTAAAGATGAAAGAATTAAGAGAAACGTTGTATGAGAGAAAGGTAGAGCATGCATAAGAGAATAAAAGTGTATCTCTGAAATTTATGTCAATCATGTTTTAAGTACCTTATTTAAGGCTCTACATTTAGTGCATTGTAAGGAAATGCCTCGATATTATTCTCTCTCTAGAGTTTCTAAACTTGTAGGGCTCAAAAGTGATACTTGGAGGTGGATTTGGACCTAGCTCATCTCTAACAATATTGTGCAGATCGAAGACTTGAACATTTTTTTGTCTTACAAGCTTAAGTTGAGTCCACACTATTTTTGAGTTATAGGGCTTCGAAAAGTGTTGTTTTCAGGTACTTAAAATAAGTGGGCTTCTCTACTTCTATCCAAATCCGTGATTTTTAAACACACATGTTGTCATGCACACTTACAAATATCTTGGATATGTCTTTTCATTGCTTTTCTTCTATTTTTGGACATGTATTTCTAAAGAAAGCATTGAACTACTACAAACACATGCTTTTGCAAAAGTTTTGCATGCAACAGGGTGAGCACAAACTTTTTCCATATTTGATGGATCAAGAAGCTCCTAGGAGGATGATAAACTCTAGTTTGAAGGAGGTTTGTAGCATTAAGTAGGAGAGATCGAGGCTTCATCAAGAAGCTATTTTCCAAAGCTATTGTACTGATTGATTCAAATCTGTAATATCAAAACTTCTCTTTCTTTGAGTCATATCTTGTCCACTCTTTCGCATCAAATTTTCTCTTACCTTGTGAAAGTAATACATTTTTTCTCTCTTCTTCTATTCTTGAGTTATTAGAAGCTTGTGGCTAAGGATATGTTGTGATTAAAAAAACGCTACAAATTCTAAGAAAAAGCTTTTGAAGATGGAACTAGTGAAATCGATTATGTTAACATGTAATCATGGATCACTATGATGGGTTTGAGAGTGTTAAGAAACTAATAAATCTCTTGAATTAGATAAAAAAAAATCATCAGACCACCAAACTATAGCATTGGTACCAATCATTACTCTGTAGAGTCAATGTAGTTTCCTTCGACCTATATTATTAAGTTAATCTTATTTTCCTTTCACACTATTGACGCTCTTTATTTTGGGTGATATACATTCTCTCGTGCATATCTTTGAGTCAAGAGATGGACTCATCAATTTTTTACTAGAAACTAGCCAATGTAACCTTGGTTGAGACGATCTTTCTAATTTCTTTTCATAAACACGTGCAATATCTCTAATAAAACACTGCATATACTTTGATGGCTTTGAAGCAACTTCGCTCAACTAAGGATATGTTTGACGTACTTGAATTATTTATGAAATATGCTTGAATCGATCTGAATAATGCGTCGATATGTTTCATTTGCCAAGCCTTGCTTTGAGGAGCATGCAAAAAGTAAAGAAACGACCCTCCTCCACATCCATCAAATGTTGATATAGCCTCAAAATATTGCATTTCCCTTTAGAATTTATAAAATATTGATGAGATTATTACTTAGAAAACAAAGCTTTCTCCCTAAAAACGTACAGTTATTACTTCTATTATCTTCCTTCAGCCTAATGAAGGAAGGAAGAACACAATGCCTTTATGATGAAGGTTTGTAAAAGAGATGTTGAATGGTCAGCCTCCATAGCCGCCTATCTTATACTCACTTAGAGACCTATTGGCTTTCCGACATGCGTTTTGCATCGTTCTCTGACTATTTCAACGTAAATTATTTAATTTCAATATTTAACACCCTCAAAGTTTTCAAAAACTATTGTTAGCCTGTATAGTTGACTTATCCCAATTTCTACATTTGACTTGTCTCCAAAGCTCATAGAAAATACTTGAGGCTATCCACAAGAACAACACTCTTTATCAATTCTTGAAACTTCCATAATAGTCTTTGGTTTGAACTCACGGCTTTTCATTAATATCGTAACAGATTTCTAGCTGAATGAATGTTCCTCCTGAGGTTTCATGGACAATGGTTGCTCTCCCCTAATTTTAGGTACCTATACCAGAAGTATTATCAACCAATTTGCTGAATGTGCAATATTTTTGTACCACAAGAGCAAAAGGATCAAGACTTGAGCTCTTCTTTTTCCATGACAATTTTGTTCTTAAACAGAATAGGGACTTGTTGACGCATCTATCTATCTACCTCTCTCTCTCTTTATATATATATATATATATATATATATATAAATATATATATATATATATATAAATATAAAAATATATATATATATATATATATATATATATATATATATATATATATATATATATATATATATCAACGTTGTAGAGCATGTGGCAGAAAATGTGCCAACTTCACGTATGTACATAATGAATCGTGCTAAAAGAATTATTATCGTTTTTTTGAAGGTATAAGGAAAGTTGAAATGACAATGAAATTGAAATGTCCTGCCAGGCAGGAATCGAACCCAGGCCATCAGCCCCACGGTGTTTGATGCTATCCGTTACACCAAACCCATATCAAATGATTTTGTAGTACATCAACAAGTAACAATCTTTGAAATATTTTTCCTTAAAAAATTCATGGATGATTGGTTGATTCTTTGGATATTACAAGAACTCTCTTTAGAATTCCTACTTCGATATCCTACAAAATTTCAATTTCTCGCGTACTAGTCCCTCTCACCACAAAGTATACAAGGAAGTTAGTTCTTACACATACACATATACTTAGAACGTTTGGCCATGAGCCCAACCTTTTGTTGAAAAGAAGTGGTACAAAACTAATACAAATGAATCCAGCTGGCGTGGTTAACTATAGTGTCTTGTACTCTTAGGCAGATGGTCAGGGGTTCAAGTCCCACCCCGAGCTAGATGCCTCTGCTCTTAAGAGCATATTCGAAATCCTATGTACCATATCCTGGGTGTGTGAGTGTGATTTCAATTTTTTTTGTTGTACTAAAAAAAATTAATACAAATTTTGTGTGGAGTGTAGTTCCTTTGGTCGAAAGTCCTTCAAAGTCAGTGTAAAAATTCAATATATATTTCTGTCTTATTCATGTCTTACGATTGCATAGATGAACTTTGCATCCCACAAGTGTCCAAAACATCGATAACCATTGACTTTTTGGGTTCCGAAAATCATGTCAAGGCAGAGGCTCGTATCTTACACTCATTAAAAGCACTCATTAGACAGTCACCGCCTTCAAATACATTGAAATCGCGCACACACACACAGGGCCACAACTCAATTTAAGAAAAAAGAACACACACACAGCATTTAAGTTCTATACGCACATTTAAGTTCTATAATTATATAATAGAACAAGTGCAAGCATAACAATGTCGGCAAAGAAGGATTTTGCATATTTGTGTGGAAATACTCAATTTGTGAGGATCTGCCAATATCCAATTTGAACGTCCGTTCTCTAATCATTATTATATCAATATGAAACTTATCAAGTATTGACGAATCTCTTTTTGCGATAAGATAACACTGGATGGGTTATCCTTTTGAATTCAGAGTCAACATATATTGACGCCTTCGCATGTAACTTGTTCGATCAAACTCTCTCTCTCTATCTCTCTCTCACGCACACATACACACACACACATATATATATATATATATATATATATATATATATATATATATATATATATATATATATATATATATATATATATTTGAATGTGTGGGTGTGTAACATAAATATTCTTTCCCATCTCTATCACCCTCATCATGTGCTTGTTTGTCATCTAGTACTAAATTATTTTTTTAATGGAGAGCTCAATCAAAGCTACTTCTCCGAGCTTTAACTTTGAAATTGCAACTCTACAAGTGAACGGGTATAGTACCCATGGACCCCCTTATATCTCATAAAGTAGAGGATACACTGTGTGAAGAAGACACAAGAGCGGATTGGTTAGAACTAGAAATAATGTAGTTTACATTGGCCTTAGGCCCACACAGTTGTGCCATAAGTGGGGATTGAACCTTCGCCCCCGTCGCAAGAGGTAGAAGGCCTAGCGAGCTACCTAACACGTGTGGACTAGTACTACATTTCTTTCCTTGCTTCCATCTTTTCAATTTAATTTAAGCCTTTCACTAGTTTGAATCTTAATGTATACGTGGTCAACAAACCTATACAAATCATGAAGTATTCATTAGGTAACATCTTCTATGTTGAATTTGAGTAAAAAACAGATTTCCAGTCAATGTGTTTGCCATTAGCAAAATGGGGTTCCTAAGTTCACCATCAAAATGAGACGTGATTAAGCACATGGAGTGCTTGCAAGAAATGAAAACAAAAAGACACAAAAAGTCTTGCCCTACATGCAAAATAGACACATGGAGCCACAAAACCTATCGATTGTTTATTTCTTTACGTTCCTAGTTAGTCAAGAATTACGGTGAAGCCCCCAAAATAGCCTAGAATGCATTTTTGGAGTTATTTCTTCTAGATCTAAAGGCAGCACAAAAGACATGTATAAAATGTAAGAATGTGTTGATACTATTAGGATCATTTTGCACAAAATGCAGTTGTGTCATCGGCGAAGAGTCTCATTAGCACCTGATTTTGATTATGAGGGAGCCAAAGGCATTGGATATGTCCTAAAAGCAGTGGATGGCTAACCAAGTAGTTGAGGCCATTAGTGGTGATGGCAAAAAGAAGAGGAGCAAATGGACAACCCATAAGCGTAGTGATCGTATGCTTTGTTGAAATATACTTTGATGAGCAGTACATCTTGGGAGGATTCCTTAGCAAACTCTTGACCTTCCCACACATCAATAATTGCCTCCAAGATGGATCTTGCCTTTATGAGTCCCTTTAGGTCCTCACTCTTAGAAGAGCATAGATAGAAGAAAATTCAATTAGCAAGAACCTTAGCTAAGATCTTATAGCATTAGGTCCCTTTAGGTCCGAAGATGGATCTTGCCTCCAAGATGGATGTTGCCTTTATGAGTCCCTTTAGGTCCCGGGCTTTTACCACTAGGAAGAGCATCTATAACTTCTAAAATCTTTGTGGTGGTGATTAGGGGTTCAAGAAGATGCACGATGTTTTCTAGAATTCTTTTTTATCTAGGTCTTAAGTTGGCAGTTGTTAGCAATGAGTGTGGACGACCACAGTTTCTTGTAAATTTACTTTGTAATGGGAAAAGGGATTTATTGATGCGAAGATTTTAATAGTTTTTGAAAGTATGTAATTTTGGTGTATATTGTAAATTTCAAAGTATGGAACGGTGTGAAGGTTACAAAGAAGAATGGAAGTAATTCATTACACTATGCTATGTTGTGGAGAAGGGAGTTTGGAAGGAGATGATACGGAGTAGTGTAGTCGAGAAAAAAACTCTATCAGATGATGCTCTATACTACTGATAGGGAATTGTACTATCAAATCAGTATGATGAGTTTGATGGAAGTATAGGCAGCAATCTTATCAATCAAATGACTATCTTGTGTATTGAAATCTTTTGTCTCGGAAGTTTGATTGTGTATGAAGTTACTGAGTAATACACACTATAGTTTGTACTGTAAATCTATGCAGTGCAATCTATAAAACGAATGTGAACGCATGTTTATGAGTGCAATCTATATTTGTAACTCCCTGTTCCTGTACTCATTCCTCTGGGCATTTGGTGCTTTCGTTTTATGAAGTACACTACCATCTAAACATTTGGCGACCATGATGGGATGGGGTCAATGATGAAACACATCACTAGATAGATTGATGCCGTTACGGAGTGGGAAGAAATACCTCAAACAAAATCATCATTTTGACTATTTGGATGAATTTATTAAGCAGACATTGGAAACAATACACTTTGAAGATATTTCCATTGACGAACCACTTAGTATTCTGGAAGAGTTGTTGTACAAGGAAGAAAATGGAGTGCTATCCCCGAAACTCTTGCATGATTGGATCTTCAAGTGGAAGAACGAGAAGTTAGCCAAGGCTTCATGGCAAGGGGAATCGAGTGGAACGGACTAGCAGTGCCAGTAGTAGGAAGAAGAATGCCCTATAGAATTAGGCAAAAGCTATGATAGTGAACCCCCGCTAGAATTAGCCCTAGACCGAGTTCCTTTCATCCAACTTAGTGTCTTGGAAGAATTTGATGATATGATGGCATGCCAAAATCCACTCCCAGGATTAAATTACATGCAATTTTAAGGAACAATAGATGAAGATCCGGATGTGAATGTGCACACATTTGAGAACCAATGTGTTGCAATCACTAGGGCCTACAAGAGGATGATTATAAACCTTAGGTGTTCCAAGTGACTCTGGAAAGAGATGGAGTTAAGAGATGGATTATAAACCTTGCAGTACATGGTGCAGAAAGGGACGGTAGAGCAATATGGATCAGACTTCAGATCTATGATGCAGCAATTTTCCTACAGATAAGTGTCCTTCTAAAGAGATTTTACAAGAATTTTCTGTTGATGGACTACAACCAACTATTTAAGAAAAGATCTACGTGTATACACTAGAGCAAACTAGACTCTAGATCACATAAACGGTCTTGCAACACGACTAGATCAGAAAATACAACTAGCTAATTTGGGGTTTGAGAAGATTAGTCCAGCAATGAAGAAAGGTTCTACTCCATTATAGCAATTATATTGCCTATGATGTCGGAATGCGGGTCACATAACTGTTGATTGTGCCTTGATCTAGGTATATTGTGCAATTTGCAATAAGAGTAATCGGAGCATAGAAGAATATAGGTTTAATTCAGAAAACACATTGGTGGCTTCAACACAAGTACATGCTCCTTCATGGAAAGAAAATTTGACAGTATACAAGCCACCAATCCAATCCGGATAGTGATACAACATCCAAGATGTTAGAGTATCTAGACCACGATAGTAGTTGGGGCCACTACAATTTTCGAAACAATAACTAGTGTTTTGTCAAACCTTTTAGGAATTCAACAGTGGTTGTAGGTTTAGATAACTAGGCCGAAGCACTTCTAGGAACCGGTACATTATTCTTTTTGTTTGCAATAAGGAAGAATATGATTAGCGAAAACAAGATGCTAAGTTCAAGGCACCTATGGCTAATGTGGTGACCTTAGAATATTTGGAACGCTCAGCATCGATGGTCCCTAGGCCGCACCATGAGTATTAGAGTGTACAGATATCAGATCATCCGATACGAGTGGAGCAGAAGCAAAGGTTAAAGAAAGCGATATAGTGGGCCTAGGAGCACAGACTATATTATATGGACCATAAGCTAGTTCCAACAGAATCCTATAGTAAAGATTGACATAATAAAATCAGCAAGAAAACTATTAAACCCACTCAGGAGATTATGGAAGCAGGAAAGAAAAAGGAGAATTTCAAAAAGCCAATTGAATCTGGTGAAAAGTAGCTGGTCCCACTTGCTCATTAATCCGGTAAGGTCCAAACCACCGTAATTTAAATTTTCCAGTAGAATGATTTGATTTAGCATTATAAAAGAGCACAAGTTGTCCCACCGTAAACACAGGAGTCTTGAGGAAACGATCATGAGTCCGGGCTTGTCGCAACTGAACTTCTTGAAGAGTTAGAAATCTTTCCCAACGATGTTCATCCAAGTTTCTGAGTGTTTCCAACCGAAATGGCAAAGAGTCTTCGGGTAACAGCTTTTGAGTTATGGCCACGCATAAGCTTGGCACGATAATCTCCATAGGTGCGATTGCTTCCATCCCATAAGCAAGCTTGACAGGAGTTAGTCCGGTTGCAACTTTGTATGTAGTCCGGTATGTCCATAAGACTGAAGGTAGTAACTGATCCCATCTTTCTGGTGATTCCACAATCAATTTGCAAAGCATACTTAACAGCGTCTTGTTGGTACTTTCAGCTAACCCGTTAGCACGAGGATAATATGGGGAACTGAATTTATGCAGGATTTGAAAATTATGTGTTAGTACTTGCATTAAGTTGTTAGCAAAATGTGTTCCTTGATCTGTCACAAGTTCCAAAGGTAATCCATAACGTGGGAAAACATCCTTCATCAAGCACTTTGCCACCAAAATAGCTCTAGCGGACCGTAAGGCCCAAGCTTCTGCCCACCTGATAGCGTAATCTATACAGGTCAAGATGTAACGATTGTTGCTAAGGGTTGCTGGAGGTGTCATTGGTCCAATAAAATCAAGACCCCATTTCTAGAAAGGTTCTAAAGGTAATACACGTTGTAGAGGAAAAAAATGGCATTGTAATGGTTGACCAGATCGCTGTCTAACTGCTGCACAAACTGAACTACGTCTTTGTACATAGTAGGCCACCAAAGCCCACTTTGCAAAATCTTCCGATGAGTGAGATCTACAGCAAAATGTCCACCGGAGGGTATTGAATCTGCCATATTAATGATTGAATTTGCTTCATGTGGCGGAATGCAGCGAAGCAAGACACCTGTGTGATCCATATAGTATAACTGGCCTACCAGCAACCAGAATTTGCGACTATAAATTGCAATCTTCCGTCGCATAGCAGGAGGTGTATGCAGAGGAAGACATCCATCAGTCAAAAAAGTTAACAACGTATCATAATAGGAAAGCGGCATAGGATGTTTGGGAGATTCATTAGGAGCTGGTTCAGCAGCGTAAATTGCTCGTGTGGTATGGTCAACGCCCACCGAAGCTTCATCGGAATCCAACCGAGAGAGAAAGTCTGCTAAGGCATGGGTTGTACCTGGTCGACGAATCACTTCGTAGTCAAACTCTTATAGCAACAAGACCCAACGAGCTAAACGATCACCTAAATGTTGCTGTTGGACCAGACATACCAGTGCAGCATGACCCACATGAAAGGTGAATTTTTGGCCTAGCAAATAATGCCTGAATTTCTTTACAGAATATACTAATCCAAGACATTCTCATTCAATCACAGAATAATTCCTTTCTGCAGGAGCGAGCCGACGACTTGCATTGTAGACATGCCGAAACCATTTGTCTGTTTGTTGCATTAAAACACTACCAATTGCTATATCCGATGCATCTACAAAGACATGGAATGAGCGATCCCAATCAGGAGGTTGCAAGATGGGAGCCTGCATCAATAATCCTTTTAGATGATCGAATGCGGTTTGGCATTCAAGAGTCCATTCGAATTGTCGTGGTGTACTAGTCATTAGCCGATTTAGTGGGGTTGCTAAATGGGCAAGCCATCGTAGATGCCTGCCATGCCACTAGATTTGACTCAAGAAGCGCATAACCTCTTTCGGCGTTGTAGGAACGGGTGTTTCCAACACAGCTGCGAATTTATCTGGATCAACTTGGATACCTTGTGCCGATATGATATGTCCAAGGAGTTTACCACAAGACACCGCAAAAATAGATTTTGTCGGGTTCAGACAAAGTCGGTATTCACGGCATTTCTCAAAATAGCACCGTAAATGATACAGGTGCGTCACAATCTTGCCGAATAAGGAGAAGTCATTTAAATAGACTTGCATAAAAGTGGTTAGGTAGGGTGAAAAAATTTCCTGCATACAGCGTTGAAATGTGCCGGGAGCATTGCGTAACCCAAACCACATGACCGTAGAAGCAAAAACACCCCACTTTGTAATGAAAGTTGTTTTCGGTATGTCTTGTTCAGCCATTCTGACCTGGTTATAACCACTGTAGCCATCCAAAAAGGAGTACATCTCATGCCCGGCCACTCTGTCAAGCATTGTGTCAAGAAAGGGGAGAGGAAATGGATAAGGTACCGTGGCCACATTTAGTTTACGGTAATCCACACAAATTCGTAGCTGCTTATTTTTCTTAGGAACAATAACGATCGGAGATATCCATTCAGCGTGTTCTATTGGTACAATGAATCCCACCTTCAATAACCTATCAATCTCTGCTTTAACCTGTGCTGCATAATTGGGATTCATACGGTAATTGGATTGTTTAATTGGTTTCGCTTCCGGCTTAAGCACGACTCGATGTTGATAGATGCGCGGATCAAGAACCTTCATATCGCGGTAATCCCAGGCAAAAACATCAGAAAGCTCTCATAGGAGTCGGATCAAATCTTCTTGAAAGGCCTCGGACAATCCTGCCTTAATTTTAACAGGACGGGGGTTGTTTTCATCACCCAAATTATAGGTCACTAACTGGTCTTCTGGGACATAAAATTGACGAGGTTTCCCCAAGTCATCAGCTGATTGTAAAAGTTGATGTAGAGTAGCTCCATCCATAGCAGCATTATCATCTGCATCTTTTCCTCTGGTCATAGGAACAACCGTAGAAACTACCAGACTCCAGTTATCTGCAACAGCTTCAAGATCTACAGTGCCTAAGGAAATCAAATCTTTATTGTTCTACAGAAATTCCTCTTCTTCATCATCAGATAAGCCATCCAACATGTGGAATGGCTCGGCTACATAGGGTCTCGCATGAAGTTCACAGGGCTGAATGGCATCCAGATTGACAACATATTTACGGTGGTTGTCTTTGAAAGTCAATTCCTGCGCTGACCAATCTTGTATCACTTTGGCCTGTTTCAACCATGGTCGACTGAACAGAAGATTATAGTCGAGGCTGGACTCTGGTAGTTCTAAGACTACGAAAGTCATTTTAAACGTGGTGCCATGTAAAGTAATGGGGATATTCCTTATGAGTCCCACCGGATGAACTCGGGATTGATCTGCCATTCTGACAAAGAATTGAACGGGCTCGATTTGGGTCCACCCTAACTTCTTCTAGAGAGCTGCAGTTGCTATGTTCACACCGGAACCACCATCGATTAACACTTGCGTAATCTTGTGATTTTTATGCCAGATAGTGATTAAAGGGAAAGAATGATCCACCATAGAGCCAGTTTCCGGTTGTATTGTTGCAGTCACCGGAGTACTAGGAGATTCCGAACTAACTTGTTGTTGAAATTGCTGCCTAACTCCAGGCACCAAGGCGAGTAGTTGCCCCAAAGGTAGCGTAATTGAAGCCTTCGAGAGAATATCCCATACGTGGTCTGTTGGAATTGCATTCTTCACTGGTTCCGATGATGATTCTCTTGTTACTGGAGTAGAGTCTTGTTCATGTGCTTTCCCATTTGGTAGGGGAACCTGTGTCACCGGAATTGGATAGGGGAACACAGTAGGCTCTTTGGCGGTCCATTGGCTAGCTTTGGTATACATTCGATGCTGTTCACGGATGCCCGGTTGAAACACCTCAGCTGCGGGTTGCAACTACTTATTGGATCTTGTCTGGACCACTGCTGCTTGTGATTCCACTAGGGAGATATAGACCATGTTGGTCATCGTGTTTTGACGCTCTTTCTTTCGTTGGTTGTATTCGGCTGCATCCTTGCAGAATCTCCGGATGTGGCCAAGCTCACCACAAAAATGACATCGGGGTGGAGGCAGAGAAGTATTTTCCGGTGATGTACCTGCCTGCCAGCGATATGTATTAAAGTTGGTAGTCCGTTGTCCTCAATAATTCCTGTAACCTTGCGATTGATTGTTTTGCATCTGCGGTGGCACGTAGTGAGTTGCTCGCTGTCCTTGTTCCTGTATAATGGCATTTACCACTGCTCATCCCTGCAATTTGGCATTATACGCACAATTTTCGGTTCAGTGTCCGTGGTATTGCAAATGGCGCAATACGTCTGATTAAGGGCACAGGTAGCACTTGTGTGCCCAGGGTTTTTGCACTTAGTACAATACATCTGTTTAGCCTGATCATCTATACCATGCTTACTAGCCTTCAACCATTCCAAGTCTTCGGTGAATCCCCCAACCTTATGCTCTAGTTGCAGGGCCATCGCAATAACAGCATATAGTGTCATAGCTCCCACACAGCAGATGATCATGATTTGCCTTAGCTGTGGGGTCAAACCATTAATGAACCATTGGGTTATCACATCATCCGGCAGGGTGGCATGCGCCGGAGGCAGTTGTCTTAAATGAGTTCTAAATAATGTGGCGTATTCCTAAAGAGTCTGGTGCAGCTTCTGTCGATTGTTCTGTAGATAATCGAAGATTTTGACAGGGTTTTTCTTCAACTAGAACCGCTGTAAAAATGAATCTCTTACCACCTCATAGGTAACGAGATGATTGAAATCATAGTCTGTTAACCATTTCGCTACTTCATTGACTAATGTAGATTGGAATACGATGGCCTTGTATGTCGGATCGGGTGGATGGTTTAGCACGGCATAACTTATCTCAAAAGTACGCACATGGGCATCAGGGTCGTCACCTGGAAATCCCCCGAACTTTGTGTAAGTTACCCCTATTGGAACTGGTCGCAGTGGAAGAGGTTGTTGCTGTTGCTACTGCTGTTGTTGCTGATGCTGTTGTTGTTATTGACCACTCATGGTGCTAGTAGTGGTACCGTTGCTGTCTCCTGAGTTCTGAGGAGGTGTTTCCGGTCCTTCAGAATCTGTATGGTCAGACTGCTCACCTTCCGGCTTGAAAATAGCGTTCAATCTCTTACGGATTTGCAAATCAAAGAGACTATCCTAAGCTTGGGACCCGAAGAATGCTGCAAATTTCTAAACGGGGTGGTGAATTATCACTTACAAGTTCATTTGGCAAGCAATCGGCATAGCTTCATTGTAATAACAGTGAAGAGCTTTGAAAGTTTTGAAAGAAAAGATGTGCGGTCAACTATGGCAGCCCAGAGAGTGGTCAACTATGGCAACCCAAAAAGTGGTCAACTATGGCAACTCAAACAGTGGTCTATTGAGAAGTCCTTCGAATGTGTAGATAAAAAGATTCGAAATTATACAAAAATTCTTTTGTTGCACACCGCAAGGTGTTTATTGTAGAGAACAAGCTGAAAAATAAGTGGGTTGCCCACGAAACAAACGAAAAGGTGATCAACTTCTTTGTAATTCTCCTTAAGTTTCTTTTAATCTTTTTTTTCGGTTTTTCATATAAAGCTCGTTTTATGAAAGAACATATATCAGGATAGCTCAACGAGAACATGTATCAGAGTAGTAATCATACCAAAAAACCTAAAAGATTAACAAATATCTACATGAATGGAGCATATAGGGCATCGACACAAGTTATCTCTTTGAAAATGTGTGCACGCAGGGGAGGACTTTTTGTTTCTTTTTTTGTTTTAATTTCTTGCGAGCACTCAAGCTGCTCAATTACGTCTCATTTTGGCGGTAAACTGAGGAGCCCCATTTTGCTAATGGCAAACAGACTGAGTGGAACTCTACTTTTTAGTCGAATTCAACGCAGAAAATGTTACCTTATGAATACTTCATGATTAGAATAGGTTCGTTGACTAGACATACATTACAACATAGATTTCAAACTAGTGAAAGACTTAAATTAAATCGAAAAGATGGAACGAAGCAAAGAAATGCAGTACTCGACGACAAACAAGCACGTGACGAGACATAAATACACGTAGACACACAGACACTCACACACACACAGAGACATGTGAGAGAGAGAGAGAGAGGGAGACTTTGATGGAACAAGTCCCACGCGCAGGCGTCAATATATGCTGACTCTGAATTCAAAAGGATAACCCATCCAACTTCCAATGTTAACTTATCGCAGAAAGAGATTCATCAATACTGACTTTTCCATCCAATCCAATCCTAATATTGACTTTTCATATTGACTTTTCCATCCAATCCAATCCTCAACGAAGCAGAAAGACATTCATCAATACTGACTTTTCCATCCAATCCAACCCAATCGAATCGAAGGGATATCATAATGATTAGAGAACTAAATGAAGCACCTGGAAGTGGAATGGACGTACAAACTGAGTATTGGCAGACAGGCAAAGCACATGACAATTAAAATAAGGAATATTAAATATAGCAGATCTACGATTTCCACACAAATAAATAAGTGAACGCTAATATGCAGAATCCTCCCTTGCTAACATTGTTACGCTTCCACTTGTTCTATTATATAATCATAGAACTTAAATGTGCGTATAAATACAGACATTCCATAATGCTGGGTCCGTTTGAATGCATGTGAAGACGTCTGAATCTGTGTGTGTGCGCCTGTGTATGTGTGTGTGTTCTTTTCTGAAATTGAAGCCTCTTTGTGAGTGCGGCTGTGTGTGTGTGCTCTTTCAATGTATTTGAAGCCGTTGACTCTCTACGAGTTCTTTTTAATGAGTGTAGGATACGACTCTCTGCCTTGATATAATTTTTGGAACCCAAAAAGTCAATGGTTATCGATGTTTTGGAGACTTGTGGGAAGACATGAATAAGACAGAAATATACATTAATTTTTTATACCGACTTCGAAGGAATTTCGACACTGACTTTGAGGGAATTCCGCCTCATGGCCGAACGTGTTCGTTATGAGGGGGACGAATACGCATCGTGGGAGAAATTGAAATTTTGTAGGATATGCAAGCAGGCATTCTAAAAGGAGTTCTTGTAATAACAGAGAGATCGAGTCCGAGCTTGCATAGCTTAGTGGCTGATGCCTTGAAGCTGGGGAGGAAATTCTGAGTTCAAATTTTTGCTGGACATGTCCATGAGTTTCTCATGAATCATGGGTTTCTCTACCTTACAATGGTGTGTGAATGTGTATTTTCAATTCATTGTACTGTCAAAGAGAAAAAGCCGTTAGTTGACGTAGTCGATTCTCTTTTGAAATCATTTGGTCCGAGAGATACAGAGGGCGTTCACAGACATTAAACCAAATGGATAGGAGGCCCATTCCAATTCTGATATGGAAGGCTCTTCCTTCGATATGAGATCATCTTGAAAGCCGATAATAATTTTCTTGGCAGGATTCATGATGTTTATACGTGAAGTTGGCACATTTTGTGCCACATGGCCGTCAACAACTTTGATATATATATATATATATATATATATATATATATATATATATATATATATATATATATATATATATATATATATATACAGAGAGAGAGAGATAGATGCGTCAACAAGTCCCTATTTTATATAAACACAAAATTTTCATGGGAAAAGAAGAACTCAAGTCTTGATCCTTTTTCTCTTGTTGTAGAAATATATTACACATTCAGCAAATTGGTTGATAATACTTTGGCATTGGCGCTTAAAATTAGAGGGGAGCAACCATTGTCCATGAAAGCTCAAGGGGAACATTCATTCAGCTCATGAAATCTGTTACGATATTATTGAGAAGTCGTGAGTTCAAACCAAAGAACATTGTGGAAGTTTCAACAATTGAAAATCCTCAAGCATGCATAAAATGTTATGAGTAAGAGTTGTGTTCTTGTGGTTCGCCTCAAGTATTTTGAATGAACTTTGGAGACACGTCAGATGTAGAAACTGTAATAAATCAGATATAATAGAAACTTTGAAAACTTTAAATATTTAAATATTGAAAACTTTGAGGATTTTTAATATTGAAATTACAAACTTTACGTTGATCAAGTCAAAGAACGATGCAAAGCGCGTGTGGAAAAGGGCATAGGTCTCGGAGTGAGTATGAGATAGACGGTATGGAGGGTGACCACTCAACATCTGTTTTAGAAACGCTATGAAGGAAGATTATAGGCGTATGTAATTCACTACTAATGGTACGCTTTTTATGGAGAAAGGTTTCTCTTCTAAGTAATAATCTCATCAATTTTATTGAATTATAAAAAATTCTATGGTGACAGGTATGGACAAAGTTTGAAGGGAAATCCAATATTTTGAGGCTATATCAACATTTCATGGTTGCATGATCCTCAAAGCAAGGCTTGGTTAATATTTCATAAATATTTCAAGTAGGACAAACACATCCTTTGAACCATCAAAGCCATCAAAGAATTTCTAGTGTTTTATTAGATATCCTTTGAACCAATGTTACATAGAAAGATCCTTTGAACCACTAAAATTTTGATGAGTGAATATCTTAACTCGCAGATATGCACTAGAAAATGTATATCACCACAAAAAAAAGATTCTCAATATTTTGAAAGGAAAACAAGATTGACCTAGTAATTTAGATATAAAGAATCAATAAATCTCGAGTAATCACATTGGATCTACAAACTAATGATTGGTACAAATCCTAGATTTTTGTTACTCGATGATGTTTTTATCTAATTCAAGAGATTTATTAATTTTTAACACTCAAACCCATCATCTTCATCCATGATTACATGTTAACATAATCGATTTCACTAGTTTTTTCTGCCTGATGTGTGCTCCCCTTTTACCCTCTCCCCTTTTAAAAGAGTTTCATATTCAAAAACGTTACCTTAAATGAGGACATATGGTACAATGGAGAGGAACAATGGAGTATTATATTCTTCAAGAAGATTACAAGTGTCTTATTATCTCATAAAATCTCCTTCCAAATAAAAAACATACTAAGTGAAAACTAAGTGTTGTATAAACGGATGGCTCTAAGGCATAGAACCCCTAGGATTCCTCACACAACAGTGGTACGAGAGACAACTTAGATCGTTAACTTTGTGGTTCGAGTTCATGGAGGAGATAGCTGTAGTTTGAGTTCCCGAAGGAGACGGACATATGCTTGTCACATTGTCTTCTACAGAAAGATATGTTTTATATTGCAAGCCGAATGTATGGGAACCCGCTTAGCTAGAGATATCAATGGCCACCCATCACGATGTTCATACTTAGAGAAGCCCATCAATCACCTTCCACACACTCGACTATGCAGGGAGCTCCGATTGTCCTACACTTGGAGATAGAATACGCATCCGCGCCTCTATCCTCTCACATGTGGGATAAGAAGACTCCAACATGGCAACGAATTTTAGGAATACGAAGACGCTATTTGTAGCCCCAGTTACGACCGAGAATCATGTTCGAGAAGCCTAACTAATGTTTTTATTAATTATTGGGCACATTACACATGAGAGAAGCTTTTCTTTCCCTTCGATTTCAATCCATAAATTCTGGAAATGCTTTTATTTGATGCTTCTTTTGTTTACGCCATTAAATTTTAGTGCACAATTTTCGCCTTCCCAATAACCTACGTTAAATTTACCTCTCTCTCTTTTCTTTATAGGATAACGGAGAGATATATATTTTATGAAATCATTTTTGAATGAAGCATGAAAAATGGAATTTCAGGCATAAGAGCAAGAGGGAGAACTCTCTTTTAGGGCATTAAAATAAGAAGCTCCCTTCAATGAAATTAGGGCAAAGATGAGAAAGGCTTGAAGTGGATTAGAATCTTCATCATTCAAATAATTGATCATTTGAATTGTGAAGATATGAACTAAGAGAGAGCAAAGAATGGCTAGATTCGTTTATCTTTGTGCATGAATAAAGAAATTCAGTTTATTGGATAGAATCATGCTAAATGTTCTTTTGAGCATTTGTTCATCTATTTCTTCTCCCTTCACTTAGCAATTCTGTCAGTCAGTCATTTTCACTTCCTCTCTTCTACAATAGCCGACTCTCTTTTCACCTCCTTTTGGTCATAGTCTTCAGCACCCAGATGCTTCCTTTACAGTGTTCGGTGCACTTTCGAACTGTTGAGTAAGCTAACAAAGAAGGAGGGCGTCCATTTAAACTTTAGGAGGCACCATAGAGTTATGAAAGGCTCCTTTTAAGTAGCAAACAAAGAACAAGGTTTGAAGACTAAGATAAGTACCTTTCCAGTTTAACTTTATGACATGTCATGCACTATTTGCTTGATGGAAATACGAAGTGGGTGCATATATCGTTTTATGCACAAAGTATGTTTTTACATATCCTTACATGAATTTATAAAACAATGATTCTTCTTGATGAGCATAGCATAAAGAGATCATATCTTTTTATATGCATGGATAGATTAAATGCATAGTTTGGAAGTAGATGCACATATTGGGCAAAACATGAGGTATAGGAATGCGCAAGGCCTTTTAGAGAAGTGATAGGATGTCCCAAGCCTACATCAATACCTTAGAAGTACTCAACCGAATAAAGGGATGGACGAAGCATAACTTCAAGATAAGTATCCATTATCTTTTTCTTTACCTGGCAAACCATAGAACATGCAATGCATGTCATTATAGACATGAATTCCAAAAACAGATACATAGGTTTGGGTGGCCTAAATTGCTTGGTCACATACATAACTAGTCATGGAAAGGATTTTCACAATGCATCAATTAATATGATTTTGGGAAAAAAATATTGGTTGTATCTAATCATGTTCATGGTTATAGTAATGCATGCAATACAATATAACAACTTGCATATACAATGCTGCATAGAAATTTTGCACCATCATTTCAAAGAACAAAGTTCCGACTTGGAAATTTTTTGCATGCTTTGAGGAGGGTTCAATTTTTGAACCTTATGTGTGCTACACCTTATCCAATAAAGGTGTGATTGTCTTGAAAAAAAAGGAATGTGTGCTACTCTCATCCCATCCTATATACAGTCTTCCTCCAAAACTAGAAAGCTTCTAGAATGCTCTAGTGTGACATGTGTCCATAATGCACACTCGCTCTACTTTCAAAGGTGGAACCTTCGGATGACCCCCGAGCTAAGAACCTTAGCAACTCATGCTCTTGTTCCAACACACACTAATATATGATCCGACTTGGATCTATGTATAAAATTCTCTTCCCCTTTGGAAGATCATTGTACTCAATGATCTAAGAGAAAACTGAGAGTGGACACCCTTCCAAGATACACAATACTCTGGAGCAAACTAGTTCTACATGAAATTCTCCTATATAGCATCTATTCTAGAATATCTAGTGTTACCTCTTTCTGGTGATGGGAAACTCTAAGGATTCTAGCTTTGGCCTTAGCAAACCATCCTAATGCTTGGCCCTTGCTTCAAATTCTATAAAATATGTGGATCTTCCACCTAAGACATGCAATCTGAAGACAATACCTACTAACTATATGCGAGTAGTTCTCTTGTCTTCTACAGATGCCTAGGATAGTTTTATGAAATATATGAAATTAGGAGTTATGGGATGTATACTTACCATCTCATGAGGAAGTGAACTTACCACCTTCTTTTATTATAGGACATCTATCCCATTCTATCTTCTCATTTAACATATTTTCCCTTAACATATCTTGAGATATCTTTATTAGTCTTCTCGGTTTGGTACTATCTAACGATCATATTTGTAGTTTTACAATATGGATCTGAATCTGAATAACTCATGTGATTTGGAGATAATCAATGTGAGGCTCTTACCTTATTGTAAGTGTTCCACTATCTTCTACATAAGGCCTAAATTTTATAACATTCCTTTGCTAAAAACGGACATCTTGAAATCTTGTAGTCTAAAGATATGTCATCTAGACATCTGGTGGATATCTCTTGAGTACTTGACCGATAGAATTTCCTTGCTTGCTCCCTACAAACCTTTCCTTTCTATGTATCTTGGCCATCCTCTCTTGGTTACGTGACCTATAGACTTGCCTTGTTTGCTCTAATGAAGATGAGTCCACCGAAGATCTCTATTCTTCATTCTTAGGGAGATATATAGATAGAACTATCCCATCTACCTATAATATACTACTATGGACTCAAGATATGATTTCTTCTATAAAACTAGTGACTTTAAGGTCTCTCTCTCAACTTCCAGATCTAAGAACTTCTCAAACGAATTTCTTATCACTCATTTCTGGCTATGACATTCTAATCAAACTTGATTTGCTTCTTTTGTTCCACAGATTTGAAGTTTAAACTTCTATTGGAATAAACTTCTTTGTTTTATATAGAACGAAATAAGCACTAGTACTCATAGATATGTAGTTATGGTAACTAACTATGAACTAGATAATTAATTTACAAGTATCCTAAGCTTGTAGGTGTTCTTAGAGTTCGCTGATAAGATTTCAAAATGCCTTGGGATCCCTTACATCTAAGTTTCAAACTCATAAGACCTTCGTAAAGATTATCCCTTGTCTTAATTTGTCCTTTCTACAAAAGGGAAATTTTCTTTACTGAACTTATTTTGAGGTTTTTCCATATCCTCATCTCTTTCTAGATGTATTACTTTAAATATTTCTCTCTTATTCCTTTTGATCAAAATGCTACTTGCATTCTTATAGATCATGGAATCTTTGATTATAGACTATCCTTTATTCTAGGTCCTCACTAGGCATCCTAGAATTCTTAGCTATGAAACTACTAAGTTCCTTATTCTAATGACCTTGGCTGAATTTTCCATTGTCTTAAGACCTTCATTGGTCTTATACTTTAATTCTTTTGCTTAATCTAAGAACTCCATTCAATGATAACATACATGTGGTATCTACTATTTTACTAAGATATCCACAAACTAATACTTTTCTTTGATTAGAATATTACTATTCATTCATGTTGATCACCATTCATTAATTATTATATAGGTTGGGGCGCTCTATATTTCTTTCTAAGATCTTCTTGACTCATAGCATCCTAAGATCTTGAAATTCTTATCTCGAATTCTTTTCTATAGGAATCTTAAGGTCCTTTCTAAAATCTATTAGTTCACACAATCATAAGTTCTTAGGACTCATACCTCTTGACTTTCTTATTTCTTAACTTTGGCATTACTTTTCCCATTTTTCGCCATTACTCAAAACATAAGAGTATGCAGCTTGGATCAATCCTTAATTTCTTATAATTTATTGAAAGAACAACTATAAGAACTATGGATCCTTCTTTCACATCAAAGATCATTCTGGCAATGGTTAAACGTCTACCATATCTATGGTATAAAGGATTTGAATGACTATTTGGTTTTTGTTTATCATTATTTTCCTATAGTTCACTTGTTAAGACTACTCTTAATGGTCTCCCACGTTGACATCAATGTTTTTTTCCTACTCTTCAGTTGATGGTGAAAGGATTTGAATCAGATGGGTTTTTTAGCATAAAGCATTTGAATGAGTAGTTGGTTTGTGTTGATCAAATATTTTCCTATAGTTCAATTGTGCAGACTATTCTTAATGGACTTCCACATTGACATCAATTTTTTTGCTCCTACTCTTTAGTTGATAGTGAAAGAAAATACAAATCCCTTGACCTTTTAGGAGTTAATATGTGTTTTTATACAAGAAGAGCAAATACAAAAGGCTTGACCTTTGGGGAGTTAATATGTGTTTTTATACAAGAAGATCACAACAAGTGGAACAAAATAAGTATGCATGCTGGAGATCAAACTTTCTTAGCTAGTCATATGGGAAAAGGTGAATGGAGCTTGTCTACTACTAAGAAGAAATTTCTAAATGTTGCACAATCAAAGAAGGAAAACAAAGATGACAAGAAAACATAAAATTAGAAATCATTTTCCAAGTATTGTAAGGAAAAATATGATGTCTTTAATCAACCCTTCTTTTGTAAGGACCCCCTTATCTGGAAGGTATAAGATGGTGAATCCATTCCACATAGTTTGACACTTCTTTATACATTGCCATCTCCTTGTTCAACACATCACTCCCAAGGGGGATTTGTCGATGTATTCTGGTAGTGATGTGTGTGAGCACACTTATGGCTCTCTTATTAATTTTTTAGCATTTTATCATTGACTTCTATATATGCCAAAAACCTTGACACCTCACTTGTCTTTGTACATTCACTTGGTAGTACGCTCAGTGTTTTATTGTTCTCCAAGCTTCTTCTTCCTCCTTGTGTTATATGTGTGAATTCATAGTACTTGATTTCCTATAATTATAAGACTATTCAATAGCTATTTTCAATAATCCTTCATAGAATTTATGTTTAGTTCGATGTTCTTCTCCTTCACAATCAAACATGAATATATACATACACACACACACACACACACACACACACACACACACATATATATATATATATATATATAGTAGGAGGTCATGTTCTACAAAAAACTACTTAGGAGAGTAATATCTGAGTGTAGTTGTGGAGATGAAGATGGTCATAATAGGGGGCGATGTTCTAAGAAAAACTACTTACAAGAGTAATATCTGGGTGTAGTTGTGAAGATGAAGATGATCATAGTAGGAGACTATGTTTTGCAGAAAACTAGTTACAAAAGTAATATCTCAGTGTAGTTTTGAGGATGAAGATGGTCATAGTAGGAGGCAATGTTCTGCAAAAAAAACATACGAGAGTAATATTAGGGTGTAGTTGTGAAGATGAAGATGGTCACAGTAGGAGGCGATTTTCTGCAAAAAATTTTTTACGAGAGTAATATATGGGTGTAGTTGTGAAGATGAAGATGGTTATAATAGGAGGCGATGTTCTACAAAAAACTACTTACGAGAGTAATATATGGTTGTGGTTGTGAAGATGAAGATGGTCATAGTAGGAGGCGATGTTGTGCAAAAAACTACTTACGAGAGTAATATCTAGGTGTAGTTGTGAAGATGAAGATGGTCATAGTAGGAGGTGATGTTCTGCAAAATACTACTTACGAGAGTTATATCAGGCTGTAGTTGTGAAGATGAAGATGGTCATATTAGGAGGTGATGTGCTCCAAAAACCTATTTACGAGAGTAATATCTGGGTGTGGTTGTGAAGATGAAGATGGTCATAGTAGGAGGCGATGTACTGCAAAAAACTACTTACAAGATTAATATCTAGGTGTAGTTGTGAAGTTGAAGATGGTCATAGTAGGAGGTGATGTTGTGTAGAAAAATACTTATGAGAGTAATATCTGGGTGTAGTTGTGAAGATGAAGATGGTCATAGTAGGAGGCGATGTTCTGCAAAAAACTACTTAGGAGAGTAATATCTGGGTGTAGTTGTGAAGATGAAGATATTCATCTTAGGAGGCAATGTTTTGCAAAAAACTACTTATGAGAGTAATATATGCTAGAAATCTTTACTCAGGTTTTTGAGGAGTGTTTTGCAAAGATCTTGGAGTTTATTAGAGAGATCTTGGGAGCCACAGGATAGGATTTAATTATCTACAACTTGTACATTTCTTGCATTAAACTTTCAAGAGTCATTAAGCTTTTTATCTATATATAAAATTTGTTAGTTGTTAAGCATAAGGACAATTTTGGACGGGTTAATTGGCTACCAAATCTTTCGATTTTGTTAAACTAGTAAGTAAATTTTATTGTTCTCCTCCATCTTTGTCTTTTTTTGCTATTATTTTGTGTAGTTATTTTTGGCCAAACCATCATTGATGGCCATGACCAGCAAAACGAATCAATGAAAGAAGGGATATGTTGCCCTTCTTTTCTGTTTTGCTATTTTCTTTTCTTTCTCTATTTTGCTATTTTCTTTTTATACAACAAGAAACTACAAACACACTCACATCCATCTTCTAGTACAGGGATTGATTCTGTGTATTGTTTTTTTTATGTATTGTACCTACATTGTAGAAAATAGAATTTTCGTGCACAGACACAAAGGAACGCATAGAAAAACCACAAAGGTGATAACTATTGAATTCACCAAGCCTTTGGTTACATATCTGGAGATGAGATGAAGCCAATACGGAGAAGCAAATTGGAACCAACACAAGAGGAGAAGGAAACATTCAATTACATAGGAATCTCTTTGATTACATATTTGGAGATGAGATGATGCCAATACAGACAAGCAAATTGGAACCAACACAAGAGGAGTAGGGATCATTCAATTCATCATGCTCAAAAGATGCTTTGGCAAG
Organism: Ceratopteris richardii; assembly: GCA_020310875.1. Classification (NCBI taxonomy): domain Eukaryota; kingdom Viridiplantae; phylum Streptophyta; class Polypodiopsida; order Polypodiales; family Pteridaceae; genus Ceratopteris; species Ceratopteris richardii. Next base: position 46,492,412 of record CM035442.1, on the reverse strand, counting down.
CTTATACATTCTCAACTGTATCTCAATTGTTTATTTCCACGTATCAAGAATTGCAAGACATCACAAGAGACTTTGAATGCTCTCGAAGTATTCTTCTCATCAAGCACCGAGGCAAGGAAAAACCACCTACTAATGGAGTTAACAACACTCTAGAATATGCCAAAGCTGAATGTCACTCATTTTGTTAGCAAGATGAAAGACATTGCAAATAAACTTGGAAGCATTAGAGAATTCATAGATGAAGAGAAAATATTGAGGCAGGTCATCAATGGGATTAAGTCTAATGAAAAATGGGAAGCCTTCACTATAGCTATGGATCTCTACATGGATATGTGAAATTTTGACTTCAACACACTCATGGGACAATTTTTCACACATGAAGTAAAGCTTATGAGGAATGGAGACAACAAAGAATTTAATAAATCCTCTTCTCTCTATACGCATTAAAAAAAACAAGGATAGTAAAGGCAAGGGCAAGAAGTGTGATGATGAAGGTAGTACATGTGAAGCAAACTATGCAGGTAGAGGAGAAGGCTCAAGAGGAAGAGGTAGAGGAGGAAGTCAAGGTAAGGGAAGAGTTCAAGGCTCATCACCCTCTACCATATGTAGTCTAACCAATCATATCATTGATAAGTTTTTTAGGATCCAAGTAACCAATGAGGAAGAGGATACAACAGAGGAGGCAATGGAAGCTTAAGAGGAAGATTCAACAATTCAGATGGATACAATAACAACTCATACAAAAATAACAATTACCAAGGTGAATACAAAGGAAGGCAATACTACACCAACTATGCAGATGATCAAATTCAAGAAGACTCACTACTTCTCATGAACATTACTAGGAAGGAAGGTAAAGCGAATGAACATGTGGTTTATAAAGACCCACGATTCTCAAATCATGTGGCAAGAAATGCAAATCTACTTTTAGACTTGGAAGACCCAAGGAGGCACAAACTCCAAATTAGATATAACACAGGGCATCTAGTCGAGAAGATGGTTAATGTGAAAACTTCATATGGGAATATGAGTCTACTAAGAAGAGTACTCTATATGCCAACTATTACCGAAAACCTCATTAGTGTAGGTCAAATTTTTTAGAAGGGATTGCATGTCAAATTCACCAAGCATGGAGCATCTATTGAAGACCCACATCAGGGATTTAGGAAGAAAGCAAGAGGAGAGAAATTAGGTATATTGTTCACTTTTAAACGCTAAGAAACCAAGAACATTGCATTGTTCAACTATGGCATCCAAACTCTATCAAAGTTAGAGATTTGGCACGAGAGATGAGCTCACATAGGTGAAAGAGAACTCAAAAAAGTCAATAGGAACCAAAGTGTACTTGGTCTACCAAATATATCCAAAAGACATATGATTTAGAGATGTAGTGATTGTCAATTTGGTAAGTCAAACAAGCAACCCTTCATCATGAAAGGCTACATACATGGAGACCTATTGGAGATGGTTCACATAGATGTATAGAGACCAATCAAGGATCCTTCAATCTGTGGATCAAGGTATTATCTGTCATTCATAGATGATTGTAGCAGATGGATTTTCCTATATTCCATGAAGCATAAGTATTTAGTATTTTTATGTTTCCAAAAAATTTTAGCCCATTTAAGTTTTTGCATGAAAGTAAAACATCTTGATTTAGGCCTCTTTTGAGGAGCAAATTAGCATGCATGAAGGGAGAATTTGGAAAGGTGAAAATAGGTCCAAGCATATTCATATATTGCTCTCAAAGATTCTGGAAAGAAGTTTAGGATTTTATTGATGTAAGAATGCTTTTGTGCATTCCAAAAATCATATTTTCACACTTTTTCCAGTCCATGAGTTTGGCATGTCCCGCTTGGAAAGGCCATATCTGGGGCTAGAAAACTCCAAATTGGAAGTGCTATGGCTCGTTTTGAAGAGCACAAGGTCTAGTTTCATAATAGAGAAAGAAATTTCATAAGTTATGCATTTTTGTATGTCTGGACAGGTTTGCAAAATCTGAACAGTTTTTGGCAACTACCTTCTGTGAGCCATATTTTACAAATTGGGAAAGCAATTGAAGTGATTCCACTTCCAAACACTTGTACATGATATATGTTTCATTTTATGATCATTTTCAGCTCCTAAAATTTTTTTTGAAGTTCTAGAGAAGGATTATATATGCATCTTTTTGATAAATTTATAGTATTTTCGTAATCATCTGACCATGCTTTATGTTTTAGGAGGTTATGAGATGTTTTCAAAAACTTCAAAGTTTATTTTAGGACTTGAGGAGGAAGGTGCAGAGGTCTTGAGGTTCATCAAAAAGGATTGGATGCATGCAATTCCGATATCCAACCCTTCAAGGGCATATGGTTTATATTTTCAGGAACTTTACTTTGTTTTATGGCATGTTCTATATGTACATGAATGGATTGGAATGCATACATCAAATTTGATCATTTTTTTTAATTCTAAAAGTATGGATCAAGTTGATAGGAGTATACTTTTTTATTGTTTACAAGAAAGATGATTGCAAGAACTACATGGTTATGCAACAAAGAGATTGTTAATAGCATCTTATATTTTTGCAGGTTATGGAGTCCATGTATAAGAATATGGCATGCATGACATGGTACTGCCAAGCCCTATATTATATTGGATGGCCTGTGTGCCATTGAGTTTATGGTTAAAGTTTTTTGGGACTCCATTGCCTTGGCGAACTGCTGTCAAAATTTTTCCCACCTCATGGCGTTATATACGCACTAACCTTTAGGTAAGAATGTTATGGCATGGTAACATGCCTTTTTTGCAAACATCAATAAGGTTTTACTATGCTTGTAAGCATGTATTTGTTGGACTTAGGACCATCATAATAGTATAGATAAGGCAACAATCATCACAGTAAAGCACGTAGAAATCTAGAGCATTATATGTGTCTGTTGATTCATGGTATGGATGAAGAGAAAACATGTTTGCCCCATTTTTATTGCATCCTTAAGGACATTGGAGATGAAGCCCTTGTGCAAATGCATTTGGTTGGTGCTTTAGTATCCAATGGAACTCTAAAGTCCAAGGTTTTCTTCATATATCGGAATGTGCATAATGATCCAAACCTTACGATTACTATAATTCATCGTGTTTTGCAATCATGGAAGGGACTTTTTCCACCAACTCTGTATTTGTAGCTTGATAATACTATAAGAGAGAATAAACATTCTACAGTTTTTTGATACTTATGCATGCTTGTTAATAGACAAGTGTTTCAGAAGGTTAAGGTAAAATTCCTTTTGGTTGGGCACACTCATGATCACATTGATCAAATGTTCAGTATGTTCTCTAAGAGGTTGGCACGTAATAATGATTTTACTCGTCCAACATTATCTGAGTTGATTTCAGAAGCATATACTCCAAAATTTGAAGTTCAACATTTTACACCTATTTATGACTTTAAGCACTTTTGCTCAGTAGGCCTTGATAACAGTGCTGAGGTTTTGCATCCATTGCACAATATTAGTTTCAACCATGTATTCTTGATGAGGAGGGTTGATGACATAACCCTTTTATTTTCAAAGCAGTATTCATGTTCTCCTAGGTGGGAGCCTAAAGATGAATGGTGCATAACAAACACCATATGAAGATAAAAAAAATATATGGAAAGATGTGGAAATGTGGTTGATCAAAGTAAAAGGTGAATGCATGTACTTATTGAAAAGAAGAGACATATTGAGCATGCAAAAAAATATAGTGTAGATCAAGATGTATCTTTATGGGATGACTCTTTCAATCATCAAGAAGAGATTATAAAGAATACGATTGCAGATCATTGGCCAATTGATGTTCCATTCACATGGGATTTTTGTACACAAAGGTCAGTGAATTTGGTCCAAGTATGTAATGCAGATGCCCTTCAAAGTTTTATACATCAACCAGAAAGGAATATTTATGTAGGCCCAAGGATGAAAAAATAGGCGGAAGCAAGATGGCAAGGAAATTTAAAAGAAATAAATGTTGAAACACATATTGTAGTCCTTGCTGATAGTGATGAGGCCACAAGACCATTTTGTATTGCAAAAGCTTTAGAGGTCAGTAAAGATATTGATCAAAGAAGAATACAAGCTTTGATGGTGCATTGGTATTACACTAAAAGTTGTAATGCATTCACATGTAAATATACCTTAGAAATGGTATGTGATACCAAACCAAGAAGCTCAAAAAAGAAAAAGAATATTCGAAACACATCCACTCTTAAAATCGATGATGTAGATATTCTTGTTTATGATTTTGCCTTGACAGATACAAGGCACTTGAAGAAAGAAACCATCAATATGATAAAGCAAAAGCTTCCAAATATATGTGGTACAACCAGTCATAGGCAAGCAAGCAGACCTCTGCATGATCCATCAGAATTTGGTATGTACTTGGATGAAGTAGAGCTCTTGTGGATATAGAAGAAGAAGAAGAGAGCTCTCAACAGCCTCAGACTGAATCAAGTGCATCAGATGATGGGGGTGTGGACATAGAACTTGAAAATCCAATGGTTACATATTTAGTGCTTCCATAAATGCTCCAAGTAGTTTGCTTAATTAAATCATGTTCTATAGCAATTTTGAATAGCTATCCAATATCTAGCATTGAAAACATGTTCAATGTTTAATTTTTGTATAAGATTTTTATCACCTTTATATTTTTTATGTAGATTTTTGACGTGTCAATGTTAAATCAAGTGAAATTTTTTCCACATTTTGAGCTCTTTTTTTTTTTTTGAAGAAATGACAAAAAATGGCAAAGAAACACATGTTTTCACTTGAGTTTTGAAATATGTTTATACTGGTATAAAGGGTTTTCAAACATAAGATGCAATTTTCTTGATTTTTGTTGTCACTCACAAAAGATGAAGAAAGACAAAGAGAAGCAGAAACAAAGCATTCAGAAAATCAAGCCTTCGTGAAGGGACAAATTCACGACTATAATATAGTTCATAGAAACTTCTAGAAATACGAGTTTTGAATCTTCGAACAAAATGTATATATATGAGGTAGAAGATCATAATATATGTAGAGTGTGAAGAAGCGGAGAGAGTAGTGTGCTCATAGAACCGGAATAGAATAGCGCATATAGAAACTGAGGATAGTAATATAGAAGACGCGAGAGATTGCATATGTAGAGATGAATAATAGAACCTGAACTGTCGGGTATTCATCTGAGAGAAATGGTAAGGAATAACTACTCAGAATAGGAAAGTTTTCCATAGCTATGAGCAAAGTGAGACCAAGCTATTTTGTACACATCTTATCTAATAGAAAACACATGTTCATGTGGAAGTTTGAGCGCATTCTTTGTATGTGAAGAAATCTGAGTGATTTCATGTTACTGTGAAAGTTAGTTATCAGTTACAATTTTCTCAGTAAATGTTTTCTGGTACATCTACAAGTTAGATTTCACAACATAGTTTAAAGTTTTTCATAAGAGATAGCTCATCTTGAAGCCAGTAGTCTCAACTATAAGTTGATCAAAAGACTTCTGTGAAACGGGACAAGTACACACAGCACTGTGTCTGAAAGTAAAGACATCCATAACTGGTGAAGTTTTTTCTTAAACTTCAGATAGTGTTCATTCACTGAAGGAATCTCAGGTATTACTTCCTTACTTCGTCAACAATCATTTGAAGTAACTACAAACAGAATTGCAGTTGATTCCGGTAAGATTCCGGTAACATTACGGTGACATTCCGGTGATGGTCTGGTGAAGTTTTGGTGATATTTCGGTGAGTTTAAAACACAGTTGTAAAGTTTTTAGTTTCAGGAAGTTTGCTAAGCTATTGATGATTATAGAGGTGTCCTAATATCACTGTAGTTTAGTTCTTGTGGCGTGGTGAAGTCCGCAGTTGAGCTTTAGTTAGTTAAGCTCACTTGCCACGTCAACAAGTAGTACAAGAGTTCAACAGCTGATGATAAGTTGTTAGAACTCAACAATTGGTATCAGAGCAGAAAGATTTTGAAAAGCAGAAAGATCCTCAAGAGTAAACGAAAGAAGATACAAGAGAATTTGAAGAACTCTCACAAAAAAGGTGAAAGCTGAGATGATCAACAACAAACGGCATCAAGAAATGTTTCGAAGCAATTCTCAAGGGTAAAGGTTTGTAAAAGGTAAAACCTTTTAACATTACACTCACCGAAAGTAACAGGAACAAGAAGATTATGGCATATCATATCTCTATTGACAAATTGGACAGAGATAATTATCCCGCATGGGTAATGCACATGAAAGCCTTACTTATGAGTAAGGAATTAATGATATATGTGACAGGAGAAGAAAAGAAGCCGAATTTCGAAGACGACAGTCAACCAAAGAAAGAAGAGTTAGAAGCCTTGAACATGCGGCAGAAGAAAGCTACAATGGCAAGAGCTTATATCTACAATACAATTACAGATCATCTACTACTGCACATTAGAGGTCTAGAGAAAGCAGAAGACATAGGGAGTGCATTGGAAGATCATTTCCAAAATACGACAAAAGCTAGGAAGGCTAGCTTATGGTCAGATTTTACAACATTCAAGAAAAAGCAAAGTCAAAGCATTAGTGATTATGTCACTAAGATGAAAGACTTGGCAGACAGTCTTGGATCTATTGATGAAGATATCAAAGATCACAGGTTGATAGCACAAGTGCTTGCAGGATTGAGAGGAGATGAAAGGTGGAAACCTTTTGTACTCTCAACTGAACTTTCTTTAAATCATTTTGTACCAGATTTAAATCAGTTGCTTGGACTAATGTTAACGTTTGAGCAAGATCTGAAGACAGATGGAGATAAAGGACATAGTTCTGCTATGTACACAAAGAATAAGAAGAAAGGTGATAAAGGTAAAGAAAAAGATGAAGAAGAGATGACTACTCAAGAAAATTATACAAGAGGAAGAGGTAATGCCAGAAGTAAAAGAAGAGGTAATGAGGATAACAACAAGAAGTCTTGTTGGATCTGTGGATTAACCAATCATTTGGCTCATGATTGCTAGCATAATTCTCAAGGATCAAGTCAGAATCAGAACAATAATAGTAGAGGTAGAAGCGGAAGATATCAAAGAGGAAGACAAAGCCAAAGAGGCGGATATGGTAGAGGTGGAGCAAGAAGTTGGGGATAGAATCAGTCTCACAACACTACCTACTATAACTATGCGAATGATATGCAGAATGACAGTCATACAACGTTGATGATGAACTCGATAAGTATGTCTGAGAATGAAGACCTCAAGGTATTCTATATTGACTCTGGTTGTTAAAATCATTTGTTAAGAAATATAGAATTGTTATCAGAACTTGAAGGAGGTATTTCAAATCATACAGTATAAACAAGTGATAACACAAAACATAATGTAAGGTCAATTGGAAAAGTAAAGTGTAAGAATGGAGCTGACCTACTAACAAATGTTTTTTATGTTCCAACAATCCTGAAGAATCTGATTAGTGTGGGACAGATAGTAGAAAAAGGTTTTCAAGTCAGGTTTACAAATGAAGGAGTATTTGTTGAAGATCCAGAGAATGGATACAATCAAATTGTCCATGGTAAAAAGGAAGGTAGACTTTTTACTCTTAAAGTACAAGGGAATGTTGGTCAAGCCTTGATCACACATGGTGATGAGGTATTTACAGAGTTAGACCTCTAGCATAAGAGGTTAGGACATTTTAATGAAACAGGAATCAAAACTACGGTGGAGAAACAATCTATGAGAGGATTACCAAATATGAAGAATCAACATATGATTCACAAGTGTGAAGCCTGTCAGATGGGAAAAGCCCACAGGTTACCATTTCAGAAGAAAGGGTACAAACACGATGATGTGTTAGAACTTATACATACAGATGTATGGGGACCGACAAAAGAAGGATCTATTAGTGGCTCAAGGTATTAGGTTCTTTTTATTGATGATGCAACAAGATGGATAACTCTTTATGTTTTGAAAGAGAAGTCAGAAGTATTTGAAGCTTTCAGGCATTTTCATGCATATGCTGAAAGACTTACAGGACAGAAACTCAAAAGACTAAGGTCTGATGGAGGAGGAGAATATTTTTCTTGAGAGTTCAATGATTATCTGTGGAATGTAGGTATCAAAAGAGAAATAACTTGAAGGTATACACTACAACAAAATGGAGTAGCAGAAAGAAGAAACCAAACTCTAGTTGAGTTTGCAAGAGCAATGCTAAAGGAGAAGAATTGTCCAAATTATCTTTGGGCTAAGTCTGTAAATACAACTACATATCTGGTAAATAGATTACCATGTACAACTTTAAATGGGATGACTCCTTATGAAGCTTGGTGGGGCAAGAAACCAGCACATGATCATTGTAAAGTGTTTGGATCCGTCGCTTATGCTTATGTACCATCACAACTTAGACGTAAGCTTGAACCAAAAGCTGAAAGATACGTGTTCATCGGATATGATGAAAAACAGATGGGTTATAGGTTATGGAGTCTTGTAACCAAACAGTTTACTATTTCTAGAGATGTGACATTTGATGAAGGAAAGAGCTGGTATACACATAGAATCATAATGAAGAAACAATTGAAGAAGAGGTAAGAAGGAAAGAAAAAGGAAAATCACATATGCAGGTGAATGGAGATGAAGATCATCTGCAGGTAAGTACGTCCAGGATCGGATCAACTATGAGAAACGAAGATGGACCAAGATTTATGTTTACCATCTCGCGTCATCATCACCTTAGCATCATTCGCTGTAGCATTCTGTTTGCCCATAGAAGGCGTGGAGAATGGTCCTCTCCCTCCTATTGTGACTATGGTCGAATTATTCCCACGATCCTCTTCGAATGAATACGCCATTTTGTGTCGCCCTGACCCTGAACATATCGCCTTGCAATTTCTTGTTGCTATTCTTAATTTACAGAAACACACTTATGGCATCTCTCGACCATTTTATTCGATGATTGACATGGCTTCTCGTGAGCCTGTTAATTTAGCTTCGTTCTATTTCCGGCGCTGTCGGGAAGAAGGAGGTCGAGCAGGAAGCCGGCGCTGGGATTGGATGAGGCCCCACTGGTGCGCGCTATTCCCGCTCTCCTGCGAGCGGCATCTGCACACCGGGCGCCTCGCCTAGACTCTCTGGAGTGTGTCGATCCTCGTAGGGCCCCTGCCCCTCGAAAGTGACAAGACGTGCGTGTGTACGCGTGAGACCGTAGGTGTCGAAAAAGAGACAAATCAGATAGAGCACTGATACTCGGAATCGTTGGGTCGGTGTGTATATAAAATCGATGATACAATAAAATCTGCATGATATAGTGATGCCCGCTACAGCATTAGGAAAAAAGGTGAACCTTGCATGCGCCTTGTAAGGATCCCTAATTTTTAGGGATTAAGATGAATAAAAAAAGAGTTTCACGCCACAAAAAAACCACTACTGGTATTCTCAAATAAAATAGTATTTGATTGCTTCCATATTTGAATTACCAAATCGAAACATTTTGAGCCCTTGGATATCTGAATTCAATGGCTTAGATTTATTTGAAGGTTCTCTAGAGAGAGAAGCTAAAAGAATTCGTGGGAGTTTGTGGGATTTTGTCCTATTTGCGCAGGCTTTTTTGGGCGTTCTCTGCACAATTCTAGGCCGTTGGATGGCGCCAAATCTGACAGACAAGCGGATTTGGGGCTGATCTTCATACGATGGGTGATTGGAGCCGTCTGATGTGCTGTTGATCTAAGGGGAGAGGAGAAAAGGCGCCCAAGATCATCATGGGCACCCATCTCAACCGTTGGATCAAGGCCCTATCTAAGGGCTAGAAATGAAGGCGCTCAACCATCATGCGATTCAAGGAGAGCCCTCCGATTTCAACCCCATCCAAGGGCACATATTCATTCGCGCCCATTTCCAGATTTGTTTGATCATAGCCACTCGTTTTGAAGGAGATCCAAGGGCCATAAAGCAAAGGCGCCTTGACTTTTCCCCTTCAACCTCTACCTTTGGATCTTTGAGTCATCTAAGGGCTAAGAATCATTTTCAAGAATTTGAAAACCATTCAAATGGAAAATACTAGGAGTTTTAAGTGGTTTTTTGCTCTTTGACCACACAAATACTAGGGAAGCCTATGCCTAGCCTATGTGTTTGAGGGACTAGACTGTGTCCACCACCCTCCTCTCATTGGTCCATCACTAATCACTCCTTTAGCTAAAAGGCCCATGCAAGGTTCACCTTTTTTCCTAATGGTGAGGGTCGGTGATGCGAAAACTCGCTACAGTGCGGATCAGGTGAATACAAATATATGCCGCCGCTACAGTGCGGATCCACCGAATATAAACTAGACCCCTCGCTACAATGCGAGAAATCGACCACGGAACTTTTGCTTCACTCTTTGCGGTTGAATTCTTTCTTCACTTTGGGTCTTCGGTCTCCAATCAAAGCTTCTCTTCAAGTCTTCATCGGCAATAGTTTTACTTCACTTTACTTCAATAGTCCATGCAAAATCAAATACCTGTATGAAGGTTCCACAAGAAAGACCACCTCCATCTCGGGCATCATGGAAGTATGAAAAAGGAAGTAAAACATAAATGAAGAAGTAAAGTCAAGGAGCATACCTGTAGGAAGGTTCCACAAGAAAGACCACGGGGAGGAACAAATGAGTTTAGTCACCTATTTATAGGCCTCCCTACCCTTGGACTTTCCTCTAGAAACTTCCAACCTCCTCAACCAACTTTCCAATTTCAGACGACCATGCATCTTCACTTACTATTCTTAGAAAATCCCATCTCTTGATTCTATTTTATATTTTTATCCTCTTTATTTTTAGTTTTGGTTTCACACTATATATACAAAATTAATTATTTTCAAGGGTTTCACCTAGGATAAACTCCAATTCCAAGGGTCCGACCTAAGGTTTTTCGTCGAAAAAATGAGGGTTTTGATCACAATTAACTCAAACACATTAATCGAAGGGTTTATTTATAATTTGGACCTAAACTCCAAGGGTTTCCAGGGTTTCGAGTCCAGTTTTCATAGGATAAACCCACATTTTCAGTCAATTTCAAGGGTCAAACCTAAGTTTTCATGCGTCTAATGTCAGTTAGTTACATACAAGATTCTAGCGTATATCTCAAACATAGTTTTGCATCCCATAGTCAATCAAATCGGCGAAATCATGCACGATATGTACCCTCTTCAGCCAAAACATCACACAAAAACTCAAAAACAATGAACTTTTGAAAATAATTAGTGCACACTCCCTACGGGATTTCATCCCGACATTCGCCCCCACTAAACCTGCACATCGTCCCAATGGGCCAACCTGCAAGATTCAACGAAAGCGTATCAGGGTTCTTTTGAAATCTCTTTACACTTTTATGCTTTTCTTCTCAAAACTCAAATCATGATCTCATGCAGTCATGCAATTTTTTATAAAGATTAGTACGAATTTCAGAAAATTATGCAGATTCAAGCTTTACAAACATCATACTATGTTTCTGCGTCTGCAATCTGACAAGTAGTCACATGAATAAATCGTTGGCTTTCTAGATCTTCTGTTTGTTCAACTGGTTCAGATCCAACTGCTCATTCTAAGTACTAGCCTATACATATGTTTCTACTAACTCAGTTTGTAGAATATACCTTGATTCCCACTATTTATCTCCTACGTGTCCAACTCTCCATTAGATCTCTTTCTTTTCCTTTTTCCTTTTTATTTTCTTTTTCTCTTTCTTTATTTTCCACTTAATGTCAGCTCAGCATTTCTTTTTATCTTTCATTTTCAAAAATCGGCCTATGTCGAAATCGGGTGTGACTCATGGACTTGTCTGCCCGGCCAAGTTTATCCCACCTGTCTGCCAACCCGACCTAGCGCACGAGATACACAACATCAGCCCTACATGAAATCGACATCAGCTCGTGGCTCTGACCACCCGACCAGAGTGACTCCACCGGCCTACCGACCCATGCAGGCACATGACAACAAATAGGTCAGGCCTACGATGAAACTAGGTACGGCTCGTGGCCTTGGTTGCCCGATCAAGGTGGTTCCACCCGCCTACTAGCCCATCGCAGCACACTAACAACATGCACACACATATAAGCTGGCTTTGATTATGAAGGTTTTCATAAATCATAATCCATATGGAGGTAAGATCTCGCAAGAAATAAATAGTAAGACCCAAAGAATCCCACTCACTAAGTGTTCAAATCAATCAGCATATACATGCACTCGGTCTAAGCATGACATCACATTCCCAAGCTTTCACTCCCGAAAGTCTCTAGTCTGCTAACTGACTCCATTCATAAAATTTCTAGTCATTCATGCTTCATGCAAACCCATAATAGATCTTTGTTATCTTCATTCTACATGATTTTCATAAATTCATACATCTCTTTATCACACACATTAATGCAATGCATATGCTCTATCAGAAAGAAAACAGATTTCAAATTGGAAATATTTCACCTGGCCATTTTATTCATCTTCTTCATTGATCGATCTAGCTTCTTTTTAATTTTACGATCTGTCATTCTTCTTCAGCATCAGCATCAGTGTCATCAACATCCTCCAGTATCATAATCATCATAATCATCAATCATCAACATTCAATAATCGTCAATCATCATCATTCATAATCATCATCCATCAATGATAAACCATCATTCATTAATCATCATTTATCAATCAGTAACCATCATTATCAATCATCATTAATTACTTATCGTCATCAATCATCCTCATTCAGTAATCATCAATCATTCATCAATAATCGTCAATCATCATAAACCATCAATCATAATCATCATCAATCATCAATCATCAATCATCAATCATCAGCTTTCTGCAGTATCATCATCATCATAATCATCATCAATCATCAATCATCAATCATCAATCATCATCATTATCCATGATCATCAATCATAATCATCCATCAATCATCATCATGCCTTTTTATCAATCTTTATCATTCAGTAGCTCTTGATCATTCTCATGCATTTTCATTATGATTCTTCTTCAATCATCATTCAAGATTTACGAATATATCTTGGAAAGTCAAATTTTTCATTCCCTTATTCTTTTTCAAAGGCTTAGAAGTCTTTGAACTTGTCTTTACATTCCCCTCGATTTGCTTGATAATATCATCAAGCAACTGTTTTTCCGCTTTGTTAACTCGTTTATCAAATTTTGTATCTTCTTGAATTTCCTCTTCACTCTTTTCATGTTCAACCTCTTTAACAAAGTTTAATTGAGACTGTTGTAACTTTCTCTTGATCAAATAGATTCTCATGAGTCGAAATTTTGGGATCAAATGAAACATATATATCTTGATCTTTTTTAAATTTTTCTTGATTTCCTCTATCAAATTCTCTTTTATCGATTTCCATTTGTTCTCTTAATATCTGCTCAATGTTTTGTTTTTCAACCTTGATTTTTCTACCTTGGGTTTTTGCAACAGGTTTCTCTTGACTCCCAATGGATATCTTTCTTGTTGTTTCATCACATTTACTCTTCTCAAATCTTTTTGGTTTCCACACCCTTTGAACTGATTTCAATCTAGTTTTTGTCTCTTCAAAATATTCTTGCATCCCACCTTTTCCTACATTCAAATGCAAAGGGGATTCATCTTGAAACTTACAAATTTTACCTTCATGTTCCCTCACTAGTTTATGTTTGCATGCACTTTCATATGCCAAACAATCCCAAAACGTATGTCCATACTGATCGCACCAAAAGCAACGTATAGGTCGCTTGTCAACCCGACTTGAGTTCCTAGGTATTGCTCTAGGCATGGGTCTTCTAAGTCCTAATGATTGTTTGTGTGCAGATATGCCTTGGACTTTTACCTCATGCTCATTATCACATTTCAATACTTGTAGGTCATTAACTTGGTTTGTCAACAGGTCAACCTTATTCCTCAATTTAGAAATCTCAGAATCCATTTCATTTTTTAGGTCTTTAATACTTATGCCCATTAACTGAATAGTGTTAGATATTACATTTATTGTTTGCATTAGGGTCATCACAATACTAAATTTTGACTTTATAAATTCACTCGCATTAATTTCCATTTCCCTAAATCGCTCTTCGTATTTCCTAAACTGTTCTTCAATCATTTTATTCATTTTAGTTTTCCTCTTCTTATGATCTAAACTAAGAAGTAGCTCCTTAATATATGCCTCAATAGAAAAGTGCACACTCGTGTGATCAAAACTGATGCAAAAAGTGGATGATCAAAGTCAGGCAGTAAAATAGTCTTCCTCTTAATAGTGCGTGGAATCAATGCAAATAATTCAAAGAACTTGAAATGCTAGTACCTGGAGTCTCTGTCCGATGTCGTGGTTCCCGTCTATCTTCTCAAGGAGTGGGTGACGCGTCGAGGATCACCGGGCAACCGCCTCGCTTCACGTCGGGTTCAATGCAGACAAAGCTCAATGATACGATCAAAAGTAACGGCGGTCGACCAATAAAATCTGAATGATACAGTGAAGCCCGCTACAGTGCGGGTCCGTGATACAAAATCCGCTACAATGCGGAACAGGTGAATACAAATGTATGCCGCCGCTACAGTGCAGATCGGCCGAATATGATGTAGGCCTCCCGCTACAGTGCAGGAAGTCGCCCTCGTGGCTCCTCAGTCTTCAAAACTTTTGCGGGTAGGTCTTCTCTTTGAATCTTTGGTCCAAGCTTTATTTCAGGTCTTCTCTTTACTTCATATATCCATAGTAGCCTCCAATCACGTAGTGTTGCTCTAGCACAATGGTGAGAACCACGTTAAGAAGCTCCACCTCTTTAATGTCAATCCGCGGAAGAGATAGGAGTGATATGAAGATCGTGAACGTGAGATGAAGTGAGAGTGAAGGTGAGAAGCACAAAGATGCACACACACATACACACACACAATGAAGAGACAAGCAAGACACAATGGAAGGTGAGAAATTAGCTCTATTACTCAAGAATACTCTTACAAGTTCAAAATAGCTCTAAGCTCTTCTCTACTCAAACAAGCTCACCTCAAAAATGAGCTCTCTAGCTCTTTTTATAGTTTCTAGACTAGTTTTGACCGGTTTCACATCTAGTGACCGGCATAATTAAAAAATAGGTCCTAGATGCTATTTGGAAGGGTAAACGGTATCTAAAAATAACGAAAATTGGTACGTGCATTCTACCTAAGCTCCTCAAGCTCGAGGACTCCTCGGCTTGCACAAAATGGAGCTATGGATTACAAAATGGGGTTTTCTATGATACATATGTTACAATTAGTGATAACAATCACTGTTGAATGTTTGAAGAAATAATAAGAAACATATTTGTTTGGAAAATTGATCCAACTGGCTCCCTGCTCCGTCTTTACATGCTTCCGTGGCGTCTGTGCCTCTGGCTGCTTCCAACACCCCCCTCCCTCTCGCTTCTGTCGTCCTCGACAGAACCTTGTTGTGCGGTCTGTCGGATGTAGTTTTGTAGGAGGTCGTGAGCGAGGGTGTGCTCAGATACTCGAATGCCTCGGGCTAGGTCTGCCTCGAGCTTCTCCCAATTAACTGGTTGTGGTTCTTCTGATGGTGGGAGTCTGTAATGCGTGGAATACACCAACTGTTCACAGGCAAATAATTGCAATAAGTGGGTCGGCCTGCTGATGAACACTTCAGAGTGGTATTCCCAAAAACCGGTGGTGAACATTTCTTCGAATGTTTGCTTGTAGCACGCCGGTAAGTACTTGACTCTGCAATGCCAGGCATAACACACCCGGAGCGATGGCGTTGTGCTCATGTCATATACTAGATCAAAGTTACCATGCTCAAATCCCGGGGTGTTTACATGCGGTACCTTGACGCGTCGGAAGACTTTAAATATCATTTGCATCATGTCAAAAATTTTGACAGTCATATGCGCTGCGATATCATCCATATGCTTCAGGCGAGGGAGCCAGTGACGGATTGTCGCCATCATATAGCCAACAGTGGGTAACTCGGTGGGCGGCTTGAAGTAGGGGTAATTCAACCAATCCTGACACTACCTATTGTTTTGTACTTTGATAGCGAATGCAGTCCAGGAGCGGCGTCGTGGTACTGGTCCCCAGCAAGGATTATACTTTAAATGTAAAGGCACTTTCACCCATGTGCTCACCATTTCTGGGTACTTCTGGAGTAGGTCTTTGCGCCAATCAGGTTGATGGATCTCTCCTCTTTGCGCATTTGGTGGCAAGTCTGCCGGCTCGAATTGTGTAGCATGCGTGGGTTTCATGCCGGTTTCTTTCTCTATAGCTAGCTGATATTCAGCCATTAACATGAAGTATGGTTTATACTGCAGCTCATGCCCAGATATATAGCGTCGAGGGGCTAAATGAGCAAAGAAGGGGGATTGTAAGATTCTCTCTTCAATCATGGCCATTGCATGTAACTGTGCCTCTACTTTGGCTGAATGCGTGATTGGAGAGTGGTTACCTGGGCCCGTAATGCGTTGAGTTCCTCTATGAGGTCAGGAGAGGGGTCCACAGGTTCTGATAATGCTGCTGCTACTTGTACTTGTTGTGGTGCCGGTTCTCTGAGCTGTAGTAGCTTGTGATCTTCCTTTAACTTTGATGCTCTTCGTTCATCCGATCATAGTCGTCTAGCAATCTCACGTGATCCTCTAGCAACATCTGCATCGATTCGGATGGGATTGCCTTGAATCTGCTAGGACTTAAGGGTTGTTCTGGATGGTCCAATGCCGCTTCCAAATTCTCTCTATTCTGCTCTTGGAGTCTCTGGTTCTCCTCTTTTGCTGCGGCTAGGTGTCTCCTGAGTAAGCCCATATTCCTGGTCAGCGTCGCGTTCCTAATTGTTTGGGCTCGAAGCAGGTTGTCCAGATCAGCAGTGGCTTCTTTTGTTTTCTCTTCACTTTCTAGCTCTAGCTTATGATATGCCTCTCTTAGTTCTTGGTATCGCATATTTAAAGAGGCATTCTCGATTGATAATGAATTAAGCTACGACTGTAATTCATTTGTCGTCCTCTGCAGCTGTTGATAATTGTTGCCAAGAGATGCGAACTCATCTCGTACTTGTGACATGCATGTGAACATTTGTTGAAGTGCAGTGTCTATGGTTGGCGATAATAGTAATGGAGTGCTAAGTGAGGATGCAGTGGAAGTCGATGCAGCGGGAATGGGGAATGGGGTTGGGAAGGTGGATGCAGTGGTGATCGTGGAAAATTGTGACGTACCTAAATATGATGGTGCTGTGAGTGGAGTGGGTGCTGGTGCGGTGGGTGGTGAGATGTCCATGTCATTGGACGTGTCAAGTGCGGTGACTGTGAAAAGCGGTGTGTATGTGGGTGGTTGTGTCGGTGTGAAGACGGGATTTACAAATGTAGAGTAATTTACAGGGGGGATGGCTGGAGCAGCTTGGTGAAAAGGGGAAATAGGGGTTATAGTGGGTTGGGGAGGTGAAACGGGTGAGAAGGTTAGTGGGGTTAGAAAGGTGAAAGGGTGTCTTAAAGGTGGGGGAAAAGATGGGAAGGATGAAGGGATGAAGGGGTTAACATGTAGACGAGGTGGGGTGGGTGTGGGCATGGTGGTATGAATGGGCAGGGCAAAGGCTGTGGCTATGTTGCCGTAGACTGGTGTGGATGTCGGAGGAGCAGGTGGGTGTGCGGGGGATACAGGATGGGTTGGTGAAACATGAGGTGAGAGAGGAGTAGAAGGTGTGGATGTTATTTCAAGGATAGTGGTAGTATGTACAACGGTAGTACGTGGTGGGGAGTCGACTAGGATAGCTTCTTCGGTGAAGGATCTTTCCGGACGTAGGCGTGCATCTTGCGCCTGGTGGGATGATTGAGCACCTACCGGAACTCGAATATATTCACCGGGCTTCGATAACAAGCGAACTCTGCGAGGGTCATATTGGGGGAGTGGCTTCCTTTGTAAATATCTCAGTGCTTCGACCGGGCCAATGGATTTGACCAGTTCTCTGAACCCTCTGATGTAGACTTCTTCAAACCCTCCGGAGACGAGTTCTTGTTCGATTATGGTTTGGCTCTCTTCTTCAGTCAATTTCTTCCGTGCCGAGACTTTCTCCATTGTACGATATAATTTCTTGATTGCCAACGTGTAAGCTGCTGCTTCGAAAGTCTCCTCTTCATGCATGCTGGTGTCACCGTGTGCATTGGTTTGTTGGCCTTGGCCATCTGTCTGTCCTTGTTCTTGGGAATCATGCGTGCCCTGGCTGGCTTCATCGTCACCTTCATCGTCGTCGGTGGCTGTTCTTTCGTCATCAGAGCTCGACACAAGTTGTCCCTGTGGCTGATCCCGCGGTGTGGTAGGGTAGCTGGGGCGTTCATATTCTTGAGAGAACATCTGTGCCTCTGAAAACTGGAACTCATTTGAGAATGCATCAGGCATTTCAAAATCGAACGTTGTGTTTATTGGTTCTGCTTCCATGTGTGGTATTGGGAAAGAAAAGGCTTCCGCACCAATAGTGGTGGGAGCTTCTGCTGTCGTGGTGGTGGATTCTGTGGTTGTAGCTGCCTGAGGTGCAACGGTACTCGTAGTGCCCTCCGTTACCACTGGTCTAGATAACCTTATGCGAATAGGTTGTACTGTGGGAGTGGCTTCTGTCGGTGACTGCTGTGGAGAGGGTTGTGGTGATGGTGACTCTGGCACTTGAAGGCAAGGAATAGTGCCTCACATGCGCTTACCTGCCCGTGCTCTGCTGGGCTTCCTGGCTTTCTTCGTCGTTCCTTTGAATGCCTTCAGCTCTTCTCCTGTTAATGCACGTTCAATTGGCAAGTCATAAGCCAAGCACATATAAACAATTCTTGTCAGCGCACAACATCCATTAAGCACTTTCTTTCGTTCCCATCTGTGTTGTGCCAAATACATTTGATCAATGATCCAGCTCGCCAGATCGATAGTCTTAGGTCCAGTACAGGCTAAGTACAATCCAAACCATATTCTTTTATGTGGCATGGTGAATCTGTCCTGAGCGGGGAATGCAAAATGTTGCATGCATATCCGTAGCGGCTTTGACAGCTCAGGTGTAATTGCTGAGATCTCCTCCCACTTAGTGACATCCCCACGTTTCATAGGGTCTGGAACTAATCTTTCTGGATCTGTGGGCATGTGGGTTCCATGAATCTTGATGGCAGCTCTGATTAAATCCTTCGAAAGATAAAATCTTTTGTAAGGTGGATCATGCACTAAAGAAGGCAAAATAAAAGTTCCTGGGATATCCTTATTCTCTGAGGCCAGGAAAGTAGTGATTAAATAATAACACCTGTAAAAGTCAGGTTTGGGCAGAGGATCACTGAAATACTCCGTGAAGCCGGCTCTGGCCCAAACATGAGTTAAGTCCTGGGTGTTCTGTAGGCCTTCGAACTCTTTGGAGAAGAATTGGTATTTTCCCCAAGTGCGATCATCAAACGTCAAGTTAGATTCAAATATAAAATCCGCGTCCGCTAAGTGTCCTGCAAGTCCCTGAAACCAATGGGAGTTACGGTGTATCTTTTCTGTGTAGCCCATAGGTGGGTTATCGATTGGCATGGGCCCTGGAAATCCTTGGAATTCTGGTGGTGGAGCAGTCGGGTGGGATTCTGCTCGTAAAACATTGAGGGGCACTGCCGCTACGCTGGGGCGTGCTTTTGATGGTCCTTCGTTGGTTTGCATGATGACGGATGCGCTAATGAGAAAGATCTGCTACAAAAGATTAACACATTAGCATGGAAATTAATTATGATCCCATTAAAGTGAGACCGCAATCCCTTTCCATAACTGATGCGTAACCCGTGTAGCCAAGTGCTGTGATGTGATGGATGCAATGCTTCTTGCAGCACTAGTGCAGGTCTCTAGACACCTACACGTTTCAGATTATGCATACATTTCTTGATGAGATGAGATTATGAGTGATGTGTGCTGATGGTGGGTGAATTTATACAAGGTTTAAAGGTTAGTGATTTATTACAAGGTTGTATGTTAGTCGGGGGGTAGTTAGACAGTGGGTTAGGGGAAGACGGTTGGACATGCTTCGGTATCCATTTCCTAAGAGTCCTTGAGTGGGTGGTGGGTTTCTGCTGAGGGGCAAAAGGTAGTATCGGGTGTGGTGGTATTGAGGGATGGAAAGATTTGTGAGGGGTATATATTACATGGTTTAAGGGTTGCGCTATGATACATGGTTTGGGTACCCAAATCTGCGTGGGTGTGGGTCTATGGGTAAGGTATTTCTTGGCGATCCAAATTTGTCGAATGCTCGGACCTGTAGAAGAAGGTCGAGGGGATGGTGGATACTGATTCTATTTCTGCCCTGCCTTTTGCTTGTCGATCTCTGCTTGGTTGGAGTTCTCCGGTGCTTTTTGTCCCTTTGGCACCCATATGTGTCTGGTGCCGCTTCCTTTGGGTGGCCTAGACTGCTTTCCTTGTGGTGTCTTCTGATACTGCCGTCGGTCTGGGTTTCTTCGTCGTGGTTGACTCTGTTGTGGTTGAGGTTGAGAGGTCGGATGGACGCTCTGCTTTGGAAAAGAAGGGAGATCCAACACTTGCGTGACCTGCCCATTAGGAAGTGATTCGTTCTTTAACTTTAATCTAGGCCAGTCCGCAACAAGTTTGGAAGGATGAGCACCGCAGGGTGTCGTGCTCATTTGGCCGCTGATGCAACCCACCTGACCGCTGATTGTGTCCATCTGCCCTAGCGGTTGGGTAGCTGCCTCTTCTAGTTTGCAGGAAGTCCCAGGGAAGATCTCCTGTCGTCCTTCCGATTGACAACTGTCCATAGCCAAGCCCGAGTGGGTTGGTGTAGACGTAACGTGACTGGTCTGAGCCAAGATCTTCCGGTCTTCCGTCGCATGCGTTTCATAGGGTCTAGGGTTACAAACCTCAATCGGAATGCCGTTAGGGAAGTCAAGCGGTATCACTCGCTTCTGCTCTAAGGTTCCAATCTGTAAGGAGCCTTGTCTAAGATTTAAGTCCACTGAGTGATCGTATAGCCAATCTTGGCCAAGGATTAGGGGTTCTATCAGGTCGTCATCATGGCACACTAGTAGCTTCGCTGTCATGGTCACATCCTTAATGAGGATAGGAAGGTCCACCTCACCCATGCAAGGGGTTTCCATGCCCCCTAGGCCGATGAGGTATGCCTCAATTGGCCGCATTTCTATTCCTGAATCCTTATAGTGGGACCATCTAATCGCACTAGTCGCAGCACCTGAGTCAATTAAAGCCCTGAGTTCTTGGCAAGGGTTGTCGTGCTCTAGCCTAACTGTAATGAATGGTCTCCTGTCCACTATACTAGGATGAGTGGTTGACTTTACTTGACACATGGCCATGGGATATCTGGCTGTAGTTTCCAGATGGTTATAATGTTCTCTCCCTAGTCCTTGTCTTCTTAACTTCATGCGCTTAATGCGTTCTATTGCTTCTGCCTGAGCTTCCGCTCGTATTCTATTTTCTTCCTCCTTACGCTTCTTTGCCAACGTGAGTTGTCTAAGCATATCCTCAGTAAGAGGTTCTTGATATAGCTTGACTCTATAGCCACTAATGTAATTAGGCATTATATCTCCTTCTAAGGTGGCTAACTGTACTGCTCCACTTGTTGAGAGTCTGTTAATGATCATAGGTCCATAACCTCGCTTTTCTAACTTCCGTGCATGCTGCTTTAGCGTATATACTAGAACTAAATCTCCTTCTTTTAGGCCTTTATCTTTCACATGTGCATCAAAATATGCTTTCTGTCGTTTCTTTGCCGCATATATGCCTGCTGCTGCTTTCAGTCTGGTTTCTCCTAATCGTTCCAAGTCCATTATTCTTGCTGATAATTCATGGCCGGTCCACTGATGTTCTTGTGCAACCTTAAGGGTCGGTATCAAGAAGTCCAAAGGAAGCACTGCATTCTGACCAAAAACCATCTGAAAGGGAGTTGCATTGAGTACGGTCTTGTAGGCCACTCGATATGCCCAAACAGCATGGTGTAACTGTTTGTCCCAATCTGAACGTTTGTTGTTCACGAGTTTCATCAGTACGTTACAAAGTATCTTGTTAGTGCTTTCAGCCTGACCATTGGCCTGAGGATGATATGGTGCAGATTTCTTGTGAATCACCATAAAATCCTGTAACAAATATTCAATGACTTGGTTTAGAAAGTGAGTGCCTCGATCGCTTGTTGCGAACATTTGTTTTATGTACGGTACAAGTTTCAAATTATGTAAATACCTTTGGGAAGTCTTCAAATACTTCAAGAAGGCTCATATTATTCATAAAATGTAGCAAAAATACCACGTGAGTTCTAGAACATGGTGAGTCAAATTAGTGAGTCACAAGGGAGCTTCAGTGGTGTCCTAGTGGAAGGTCGATGTGGCTAGTTCTCAAAGTCCATCAATACTTTGCTTATTTGAGCACTTGAGTCATGTAATACCTCCATCCAAGTGTCTACCACGAATTTAAATGTATTAGGAAGGTTTTAGATTAGTTTCCCATGCTATAAAAAGAGGAGAAAAGTCGTGATCTTGTGGGATGTCCAAGAGAGTCATATGTGTATCTCTACACTATTGTAGTTTTGTATGCAGAGATTGCAGAGCTTGTGTCTCCCTCATTATATATCCAAATTACATGTTTGATAGCTCATTGGAAAGCTCTTACTGTCTACTTTCTTCCTGTAAATTTTCCTAATCATTGGATTTGTGAGCTGAGAGCAATATGCTCTGCAAGTAGTGTGTGTTCTCTGTTTTTTATCCCTGCTGAAGGTCTCCATTAAACCTCAAACTTGCAGAGGTCATATCTCCTTGTGTATGTATCCAAACCATGTGTTCTTTGGCTTGTTAGAAATATCTTTAAGTCTACTTGTATTCTGGAAAGTTTCAAAGTCACTAGAGTTGTGAGTTAAGAGCAGTAGTCTCTGCAAGTGATGTGTGTCCTCAGGTTCATCTCTGTTTCAAGGTCTCCATTAAAGCTGCATATTGCAGAGGTCATAGCTCATTGTGTATTTATCCATTTGAGGTGTTCTATATCTTGTTGGAAAGCTCTTAGAGTCTAGTTTATGTGTGTGAAATAGTTTTGGAAAATTCCAAGTGAGTAAAGAGCAATTTGCTCTGCAAGAAAATTGGTCTGTGCATACAAGTTTGTGAAAAAGTCAACTAGGTCCTGTTGGGTTTCACCTACTTCTAGCTGTACTTTGGAGATCAATAAACTCCATCATTGGTATCAGAGCAAGTACTTGGAGGCTTGGAGAAGGTTATCATACCTTGATGAAGAATTTGAAGCTATCAAAGAAGCAGTTCATCATCAACACTACACAAAGGTAGAAGAAGATTGCAAGGAGGCATCTGAAGCAACATCCAAGCAAAGAAAGGTGCACATACCTCATTTACAAGGTAAATATTATATTTCTTCTCATCACACACATTGGAAAGGAGGCTTAAAGGAGGAAGCTTAGCATTTGTATTATGGGAGACCAACATGCACAAATAGAGAAGCTTGATAAGACCAATTATCAAGCATGGAAGTTTAGAATCACAGCATACTTGCAAGGTAGAGGCTTGTATGGTTTGATTGACGGCACAGATATCAAACCCACATTACCAGAGGACCCAAATCAGCAACAATTGAGAGAGTTTAGACTTTGGAATGAGAGAGACAAAAGGGTTATATTCATTTTATCACAAAATATTCAAGATTCAATGGTAGGACACATACAAGATCTAGACACAAGTAGAGATGTTTGGCTTGCATTGGAAAGGTTGTATGCTACAGGTACAAGAGCAAGGAAGATTCAACTCAAAAATGAGTTGAATAACATAAAGAAAGATACAAGGACATCGGTCAATGATTACATATTGAAAGTTAAAGAGATTGCAGATCAACTAAGATCAATTCAAGCTCATGTGGAGGACGACGACTTGGTTGCACATACTCTCAACGGACTCAAAGATGATGAGAGATGGAAACCCTTCATTACTTCAGTTTATGTCAGAGGAGAATTACCAGATTTTGATCAACTTATTGCCCTCATGGTCATGGAGGAGATGAATCTAAATGGTTCTACTTCAAATCAAAAAGGATCTCAAGGACAAGCTCTTTATGTAGGATCATCAAGAGGTGGAAACAGAGGTGGAAGAGGTTCAAATAGAGGTCGAGGAAGAAGGAGCGATGATCAAAGGACTTCAAGTGGCTTCTTCAACACAAGAGGAAGAGGAAGATCAAGCGCTAGAGGTACGAGAGGCTACTACAACTACAACCAAAGACAAAGGAGTGAAGATAATAAGAACAATTGCTATATATGTGGAAGGTATGGACACTATGCCAAAGATTATTATCAAAATGAAAATAATCAAGGTGGTAATCGAAGAGGAGGCTATTCAAGAAGAGGTAAACAACAAGGAAATTATGCAGTTGAAGGTAAAAGTGATGATTATGATTCTCTTCTTATGATGAATGTAGAAACTAAGATGAATTGCAATAGAGATGTATGGTATGTAGATAGTGGTTGTTCTAATCACATGTCTCATGATGCTTCATGGTTTTCTAATATGCATAATCCGTCATATAAAGGTCATGTTGAAACAGGAGATGATACAACACATAAGATTATGCAGGTTGGAGATATTGTTATGCAGGATAAAAGCAAGACAAATTGCTTGAAGGATGTACTTTATGTGCCAACTATCACTAAGAATTTGATGTCGGTTGGTCAAATGGTAGAAAAAGGTCTACAAGTGAGATTTAATCATGCAGGTTGCTTCATTGAGGATCCAAAGCAAAGGAGGTTAATTGCTAGAGGTCAAAAACAAGGTAGATTATTTACATTCAAGGTAAACCCAAATCATACAAACTATTTCTCTTATGGTATGCATCGAATAGCAGAGCTTGATCTATGGCACAAAAGGATTGGACACATGAATGTACACAGGTTAAAGGAGCTATCAAAGAAGAGGATTGTTGAAGGATTACCTGATCTTACTAAGCAACATATGGTGCATCTTTGTGAAGCATGTCAAATGGGTAAGCAGAGTAGACAACCTTTCAAGCATTCAAGCTATGTAAGTGATGGTTTGCTAGATCTCATACACACAGATGTGTGGGGACCTACTAAAGAGGCATCCTTGGTTGGTAATAAGTACTATGTATCATTCATTGACGATCATAGTAGAATGACATTTGTGTATTTTATTAAACATAAGAGTGAGGTCTTTGATTGTTTCAAGAAGTTCAAATCATATGTCGAAAAGCAAACAGGAAGGTATATTAAGAAGCTAAGATCCGATGGAGGAGGAGAGTATTTCTCTCAAGCTTTTACTGATTTTTTGCATGATGAAGGTATCAAAAGAGAAGTTACATGCAGGTATACTCCACAACAAAATGGAGTCGCAGAAAGAAGAAACAGAATCATAGCAGAAGCATCTAGAAGCATGCTTAATGATATGTGTTTGCCTAATTATTTTTGGGCTGAAGGTGTTAGCACAAGTGTTTACATTATGAATAGAGTTCCGACTACTGGAGTTCATCATTTGACACCATATGAGGTATGGCATGGAAGGAAACCAAGTGTAAGTCATTTGAAAGTATTTGGTTGTGTATGTTATGTACATGTACCTAGTGAGGTGAGATCTAAACTTGATGCGAAATCAGAAAAATGTATATTTATTGGTTATGCAGATACTCAAAGAGGATATAGATGCTATAATCCTCATACCAATAAGGTTGTTGTGTCAAGAGATGTAAACTTTGATGAATCACTTTCATGGTATGCAGATAAGAATTGTTTGCAGGTCATGGATGAAAATGAAGAAGGTGTGGTTGAAGGAGATGAATGCATAGTTCAGCCATCAGGAAGTTTAAATGATGAAAGGAGTGGTTTAGATGAAGAAAGAGGATCACCTTTCAATGGAAGATTAAGGCAAGAGTCACCTCGAAGTGTTAAAAGTAAAGGTAAACTCAAACTTGTTGAAGTTAATGATGGAGAGGAAATTAGTGATGTATGTGAGTATGGAGAATCATCAAAGGTTCCTAATAAGAAAGGAAGAGCATCTACATTGGAGGTAAGAAGAACTTCAAGAGTAAGTAAGCAACCTCAAAGGTATACTTATGAATCTTTCATGGATACTCATTATGCTTTTATGAAAAAAGTTGAGCAGGAAAATGAACCCACATGTTATGATGAGGCCAAAGGAGATGAAAAGTGGGAGAAAGCAATGAGAGAAGAAATGGAAGCACTACAGGATAACAAGACTTGGAATTTAGTTCCAAGTACACCAAAGCAAAAGGTAATTGGTTGCAAGTGGGTTTTTAAGATTAAAAGAAATAGTGACGGTAGTGTGTCTAGATATAAGGCTAGACTTGTAGCAAAAGGATATAATCAAACTCAAGGTGTGGACTATGAGGAAACATTTAGTCCAGTAGCAAATATGGCAACAGTGAGAACTTTGTTGGCTTTAGCTGCAAGTAAAAGGTGGAATATATATCAACTCGATATAAAGAATGCCTTTCTTAATGGTGAGTTAAATGAAGAAGTGTATATGTCACAACCAGATGGTTATGTGGATTGTTGAGAGCAGTATGGGCACCCAAGGACTGACTAGACAAGGAAGCCAGGGAACCCAAGGATTGACGAGACAAGGAAGCCAACGGAGAGAGTCAGAACAAGGTGAAGGAGTAAGTAGACAAAGCAGTCGACGCAAATCTGGCAGATAGGCCCTTCAATTTTTCCAATCTACATCTTTTAACAGTGATTCTTATCACTAACAATCATTGTAAATACCATTTCATATTTTTGTAGCTCCATTTTGTGCAAGCCAAGGAGTCCTTGAGCTTGAGGAGCCTTAGAAGTACCTACATATCAATTTTCGTATTTTTTAGACTCCGTTTGAGCCTTCAAATTGGCCCTGGAACCTAATTTTTGACTAGGCCGGACACTAGGTCTGGACAGGGCCAAAAGCTAGTCAAAAACTATAAAAAGAGCTAGAGAGCTCATTTTTGAGGTTGGATTGTAATTGAAACGAACTTGTAAGAGCATTTTGAAAGTAATCTAAAAAGCTCCATTGATTCTCACTCTTTGTCTTGCCTTGCATGCGCGTGTGTGTGTATGTGTGTGCATGCTTGTGTGCTTCTCACTCACGCACCTGTGCCGCCACTTGCTCGAGGTCTTCATACCATCCTCACGTCTTCCCGGATTGACATTAAAGGAGGTGCTACTCATCATTGAGCTACACCAAATTTTGGCGCCGTTGCCGGGGATCGAGCTTTGAGGACGAGCGTGTGATGGTAAGACGTAGAGTTGACGCGTTGGAGTTGTAGGTATTTTCTTCACTCTCATAGATTTTCTTTTACTTTCTTCACCATCTCCATCACCATCATCATCATCACCACCTACCACCTCCATATCCGTCATCGCGAAAATTTCAGTTTTTTGACTATATCCCCACCTCCACCTCATTTCCCTCATTTCACTTGTGAGAGAGAGCAAGAGAGCGAATTTGCATGTGCTGCTTTTTGCATGTTTTCTGAGCTGTCTTGCAGGTACAGGTCACATCACCATCTCCAGCTTTCCGCGCAGGTACGGAACTCGACGAAACTGTCTCGCAGTCGCCGCCTTCTGTCCATCGCGATTGACAGAAATTTTCACTTGTTGGTAAATCTGAGTGCACCACAGTGGACTAGAGACCCTGCACACCACATTCCCACTGAAATTTTTGAAAATCTTGCAAAATTTCAGTCCATCGCGATTGACAGCCCTGTCCATCGCGACAGACTGCCTGTCCATCGCGACAGACTGCCTGTCCATCGCGATTGACTCAACCCCCTGTCCATCGCGACAGACTGCCAGTCCATCGCGATTGACAGCCCTGTCCATCGCGACAGACTGCCTGTCCATCGCGACAGACTGCCTGTCCATCGCGATTGACTCAACCCCCTGTCCATCGCGACAGACTGCCAGTCCATCGCGATTGACAGCCCTGTCCATCGCGACAGACTGCCTGTCCATCGCGACAGACTGCCTGTCCATCGCGATTGACTCAACCCCCTGTCCATCGCGACAGACTGCCTGTCCATCGCGATTGACTCAACCCCCTGTCCATCGCGACAGACTGCCTGTCCATCGCGACAGACTGCCTGTCCATCGCGATTGACTCAACCCCCTGTCCATCGCGATTGACTGCCTGTCCATCGCGATTGACTGAATTGGGTGTCCATCGCGACCGACTGAATTCTCTGTCCATCGCGATTGACTGAGTGTCCATCGCGATTGACAGCCCTATCCATCGCGATTGACAGCCCTATCCATCGCGATTGACAGCCAATTTTAGCCAAATTTTTAGGGTTTGTTAATTGAAAAGTTGGGCTAATTTTGGGCACAAATATTATGCTCTTGAGCACATGGGAAGGCTTAGGAAAACAACTTGGGGAAAACCTGTTGCACAGTGATCCTGTTTGAACCCTGTCGTAACCCTAGAACCCTGAACGGTCACAACTTTTTCATACGAGGTCCATTTTTTGAGCTCTAGGGCTTGTTGGAAAGCTCGTAGCATATACTACACGCCCTCAACTGTTTTTTATAAAGATAAAGCATTGATTTTCAGATAGGGTATCTTGAAGTTGACCATACCCAGGGGGATCAAAGTCAGGGGTCTTTAGAATTATTTTCCTAAAAGTCAGAATGCACATGTGTGTTTATGTTACATGAATGAAAGTGGTTGGTTTTGTCCTTTGAATATAAGCCTTGAGCTAACCGTGGATCTTTTATAGGTCATTTGAGAGCGGCTGAGAGTGTACAAAGCAAGGTTTCCTTGCAAGCTTGAGAACCGGGTTCTTGAGCACCATAAAGCAAGGGATCAACAAGTAAGGTTGGATTATTCTTAACTCCCTCTGTTATTTCCTAGCTCAAGCTAAGAACGAGTAGAGATAGGAGTAAGTCAGGGCGACGATAGGCAGTTATCAAGTTGAAGACTATTAAAGAACTCAAGTTCAAGCTAAAAACTTAGTTACTGTACTGTCGATAACCTAAAGGAAAAGAACCTAACGAGGAACGATCAATTGCAAGTGCGAAACAACATTCAAACATTCCTGACGACGTGATATCAGACAAGACCATAAACACAATAATTAACTAAAAAGAATCAAGTGACTGGTACCAATTAATCGGCAACGAGGTTGTACTCTGAGAAAAATTGGGCTAATCAGTTAGGCATATGAACCTTAGATCAGGACGACACCTAGCACGAGAGAGACAAAGCCTTAGGTCTTCAGAGGCTAGTGTCAATCACACTGCAAGGTCTTGGGCCCAGCAGTTGAGCCACCACTCATACTACCCTAGCTCTGAGACCAGTGAGTCGGAAATGTCTCAAGGCATGGAGAGACCTACGGGAAGTTCAGGTGTGCCTTATTTGTACAGGGTAGAAGGCCCTTACAAAACACAGCTGGAATATCTTAGGACCAACCGACTAGGTGCTAGCATCTATGAGGACGGCCTAGGAAGATCGGTGGTCCAGATTAAAAACCCTGACCAATCCATTGGACTAGAGCACCCAGCTGTCAAGTTTGAAAATGGTGCATACCTGGACAAAGAAGGAACTATATATGTAGTCACTAGTCACCCTGATAGGACCGATGACTTTGGGAATGTAATCTCAGAAGCGGACTTAGGTGACCTGGAGCAAGGGAACATGGGTGCGGAACCTAGAACCCCTCGAGGAAAATCAGTTCTCACTAGGATTATCACGCCTGAATGGGTCCCCCAAGACAACAAGAGCATAGAATTGCTCCTCAATCGAGAAACTGATGAAGCCTTTTGGAGGTATAAGTCTAATCAGCCGACAGACATAGGAAATATCATGGTCTATGAGTTTAAGGATCCGGACAGCCCAGGCAGAGCGACCTATTTAGATCATGCTTCAGAACGGATCTTTGTGGTGACAGAAAATGATAGGCATGCCTATACTTGGAAGGGTGAATTTATTTTCCCCCAACCAAGATCAAATGTATCCTATGGTCACCCTGGGGCTGGAACTTCCCAAGCTCATGGTACGCAAAGAGACAGAAGTAGAGATAGACCAGAAGTGAGTTTTGCCAACCCAGTGGGCAGAGAAAGAACGAGAACAGATACGAATAGGGTAGAACCTGAGATGCATAGAGCCCACAGGAACCAAAGAAATGTAGATGGATTCCCTCTGCCGAGGCCTAGAGAGCATACAAGAACTTTGAGACCCACCCAGCTAGTTAAGTCCATGAAGAATTACTTTGACGGCACAGGAGATCCCTATGATCATGTGGCAGAGTTCAAGCAAGTCTTGAGAGCTGAACAAGTGGAAGATCTGTTCACGCAGTACAATGCCTTCGGTCTAACCCTTAGGAACACAGCACTTACATGGTTTCAACCATTGGATGAGCGTCAGTTCAGGTGCATAGACCAACTCCTAGAGGCTTTCATTGTAGAGTTCTCTAAGAGTGGCATAAGGCACAATACCTCCTCATTGATTCACAGCTTCAAACAGACCCCCCAAGAGACTGTCAGACTTGCAGGAAGAAGATTTAGACAATATCTCGAAAGGTGCCCTATTTCGGAACTACCCACATCTGCTAAACAAGTAGCCTTATTCCTTGATGGATTGCTGAGTACAAAATTGAGATCCTATGTGTACCTGAAGGACCCTAGGACTATAGAAGAGTGTGTACGCATGTGCATTGACATTGAAGATAACCTAGGGGAAGAACTAGAGCTCTCCAAAATCTACAAAGAGTCAGATAGTGCATCTAGTCACTCTTCCACGCAATCCTCATCAATTGAGGAACTTGCCGAAAAGGTAGCTCAGAAATTAGGTGTCACTGGCAAACAAATCCCAAGGTTTGCCCCTGTGAAGAGGTGCTATACATGCGGTGGCGACCATATGGCAAATGTGTGTCCCATTATGGCTCAACCCCAAGTTAACCCTAGTAGCCAGTACTGCACCATAGAACGGAAGTACACAAACCACACCGCACAAGATTGCCCATACAACAAACAGGCAGTTAGGCAACCATACCCTCAGCCCTACCAACAAGGCAGATACCAGAACCAGTACCCTCCACCACCACAATATGCTAGACCCCAACAAACCTATCAGCAACCATATCAGGCCCAACAGAGACCTCTACCGGTACTAGCTCAGCAGCCTCCCAACCCCGCTAATGTGATTCCAGTGAAGTATGCTGTTGCAGAAGAAAACCTGAATAGAGCCATAGTACCAGTAACCCCATTGATCTCAGAAAGTGACCCGAGTGACCATAGCTTTGATTCTACACATGTCGATAGTCCCCAAGCTTATTACATGCAGTCTCCAGAACATGGTGAGTCATACTATAGTGAAGAACCAAGTGAACCTAGTTGGGAGTCGGATTACACGAACGTCATGTATGCAAACCCCAACCCTAGGCCTCCACCTAGGCAGGTACGACCACCCTTTCCTAGAGGACCATGCTACCGATGTCAGGGGGATCACTTCATTCGTGATTGTCCCTTACCTCCACCTCCACAAAATCAGTCAGTGACTATCCAAGGCTTCTGCCAAGATTGTGGAAAGGAACATCTCTTACGAGATTGCCCTAAGAACCCCAATAATATGCCAAAAATCACTCCTATCAATGTGATTGGTTTGGTTGTAGATTCCTCAGGAAGCGTCACTTCCACTGCACCAGTGCAGGTAGTCACTAGAGCTCAGGCATTGCAACAAAACCAAGAGACAAGCCAGGAAAAGGGCCCAGAGGCTAGTGAAACCGAGAGCGTAACAAAGAAAAGGACTAGAGCATGGAAAGATAGTCGGGAAAGAATGAAAAGACAATGGGCAAAAAAGATAAACGAACTTGAAGAAAGCATAAGAGAAACCAAAGCGAGGATAACTGAACTCACAGCTCAAACTCCCTCTCACATTACCCCGCCTCCACCACTCCCATCTCCATCCGACCCACCACCTTCCCCACCGCCTCATCAAATCCCACCAACCCCTAGAGTAGGATCAGTCCTAGCAGATACCACTCCTGAAGACCTAAACATGATGCTTAAAGCATATCAGGCCAGAATCCAAGAAGGGCCAACCATAACCGATCATGAAAAATGCTATCCTAGAGCCGAGCTAGAGCTTGAACGAACTAAGATTTGTGCCAAAATGGTGGAATTGGCTCAGACCATGTTTGAGGCCAGTCGCCTATTTAACATTTCTAGTTCGGCTAAGACGCAGTTACACTTTGATGGACTGCTGGAAAGAATAGAGAAGTTAATTGCACAATCAGAGAAGGAACCTGCCCCGCAACTAAAGGAGAGGGCAAGAGAACGGATAAGCCAGCCTCTTCAGGAAGCCCATGTGCCTCCTCAAGGAGCCTATCTTCCTCCCCAAAGGTCACAGGAGCCCTCCTCGAAAGCATATGTACCTCCACAGGTAACCCACATTCCTTCCCAGAGAGCGTATGAGCCTGTTCGGAAAAGTAATAGAATAAGTAATCCTCCCCAAGAAGCTTGTGCTCCAGCCATTTGCGAGAACGAGGAGAGAGTCAACAATAGAATCAGCCCTCCTTCACAGGTTGCTTATGCGCCCAATTCTATGGAGCCAGACACTTCTTCTTCTATGAATCGGTTTGCCCCAGACTTCCTACGAGAGATTCAAGAAGACAAATGGGATAACGAAAGCGAGGTCGTCCCTCCTTTTGAACTTGTGGACGATGCACACGACCAATTCCCACAAGACATCCCATCTATTTACGGGGAGCATGAGAGCGTTCAGTCTCACGAGAGATTGGACTTTGAGTCTAATTCCATACAGGAGCTACCCCACTTCACAGGCCCATGGGAAGCAAAGTCCACATGTATGAGAGCACCCACAGTCATGGTAAGGAACGACGACTCAGTCATACCGAGGAACACGGAGGTAGTAACGAACACCAAGGTGCAACGCGATCTCACTTTGGAAGAGCTGTCTGAGGATAGACCAAACGCGCGGAAATATGTAGCTAGTCAAGTGACTGAAACTGCAAAACCTCGTTCCCGGGTAGGATCCCATAGGACAGTACCGGAAATTCCCTTGGATAAGATAGGAGATATGTGTGAAGGTGAAGAAGGGAACACCTACCTTCCCATCACCTATCAGGACTACACCACGAAGGCAATTTTGGACTCAGGTGCAGGAGTTGCAATTGCCACCACCTCCTTATGGAAGCGTTGGGGCAAGCCAGCACTCAGGCCGACGAGAATGAAATTGCAGATGGCCGATGGCCACATAGAGAGACCCCTAGGATTGCTAGAAGGAATAACTCTCACCACTTGTGGTGTCGAGTTTGAACATAGTTTTGCTATCTGTGACTTCAGTAAAAATCATGCCTATGAGATGATTTTGGGAAGGCCATTTATGCGACAATTGCAAGTGGTACAGGATTGGGGGACCAATTCTTTGTACTTGCAGCACTTAGGTGTTACAACCAAAGTCAATCTCAAGGATTATTCTCATAGAGATGTCCCTCCTATCCAATGGAATCCCATCCATAGAGCCAAAGATGATACAGAATCGGTGCATTCCCTAGGGTCTGGATCCTCATGGATGCATGAAGATACTCACTTATGGATGTGCAAGGTAGCAGTAGAAGAAGAGAAGAGAGAAAAGGCCAGAGAAATAGGTGCAAACGAAACCCATAGACCCATTCAAGACCCAGCCTATGCACCTGTAGTTTTTCCAGACGAGGAATTTGAACCCCATGGCTGGGCAGAAATTTTAGCAACAATGGATGTAGCCATCAATGAAGAACAATGGACACCTCACTGTGATGAGGATGGCTATGATATTTCAGTCTTCTCCATAGAGCCAATCATGGGAGAGGCAGTTTTAGAAGAATGCGAACCTAGCCCTGATGCATTTGAGGATGCAAGTGACTCCGATCTAGAGTCAATCATTATGGACCCTCCATTTGCATCAGATGAAGAATACTTCCATGAAGTAGAATTTCAACCGCAGAAGCATGGAGAGGTTACAAATGATGTAAGATTAGCAACGCATATGACCCCTAAGGAAGAAGGAAAGAAACGAAAGAAGAGAGAAGCCTTACCAGAAGAGGAAGAATCTTTGTTTGAGGTCCCAGAAAATTTTAAGAAGTATGAGATAGATGACAGGAGAGTCATGATAAGAATGCCTAAACGAGAGGCACAATCAGGAGAGGCCTATGATAACAAAGAAACCACTAAGAAAATAGTAGTGGCCATAGAAGAAGGAGAGGAGAGATGCACGTATATAGGCCATGACTTGACAGAAGAAGAAGAGCAAGAGTTGATTGCCTTGCTAAGAGAATACAGAGATGTATTCGCTTGGAGTTACAAGGATTTGAAAGGTGTTGACCCGGACATATGCTCGCACACCATCCCCATGACCTCAGATGCCAAACCCTCTAAGCAAAAGCCTTATACATATAACGATAATTACGCTGCTAAGATCAAGGAAGAGATAGATAGACTGGTCGAAGCTGGATTTATCTATGAAATTGAGCACACTGAATGGGTATCCCCCATCGTAGTGGTGCCCAAGAAGAATGGCAAACTGCGTGTGTGCATTAACTTGAAAAAGGTTAATGCCGCCACAATTCGAGATAACTATCCGCTTCCCATCACAGAGCATCTCTTAGAAAGAGTGGCAGGCAAGGAAGTGTACAGCTTCCTTGATGGATTTTCGGGCTACAATCAAGTAGCCATAGCTCCAGAGGATCAGCATAAGACAGCCTTTGCCACAGAATGGGGCATTTTTGCTTTTAGAGTAATGCCATTTGGGCTTACCAATGCACCAGCTACCTTCCAGAGGTTGATGTGCCATGTGTTTAAGGAATTCCTGAGGAAGAGTTTAGAAGTCTATGTTGATGATCTTTGTGCTCATTCCAATATTAGACAAACTCATATCCCGGAACTCAGACAGATCTTTGACAAATGTAGAGAATATCAAGTCTGCCTGAACCCAGAGAAGTGCGTTTTTATGGTCAGGCAAGGCAAGATTCTAGGACACATAGTGTCAAAGAATGGCATATCTACTGACGAGGAGAAAGTGAGAGCCATAGCAGAGCTACCTAGGCCAAAGAATGTCAAGGAAGTACAAGCTTTCATGGGGCATTGCGGTTATTATCGACGATTTATACACATGTATGCTGTCATTGCAAAGCCCATGTACGGACTTCTGACAAACTTTGAATGGACGGATGAATGCGAAAATTCCTTCCAAGAGCTTAAACGAAGATTATGTTCAGCACCAATCTTGACCACACCAGATTGGAGTAAGCCATTCCATGTTCATGTGGATGCATCCAATTATGCCATTGGATGTGTGCTCGCACAACCTACTGGTGAAGGTAATATGGATCTTCCAATTGCCTATGCCAGTAGACAATTGAATGCGGCTGAACGGAATTACACCACTACAGAGCGCGAAGGATTAGGTATGGTATATGCGGTTAAAAAGTTTAGACATTATTTGCTTGCAAATAAGTTTAAATTTTTTACGGACCATCAGGCATTGTTGTACTTAGTAAACAAGCCATGCAATACAGGAAGATTAGTGAGATGGTTTCTCTTGCTAATGGAATATGATTTCGAGGTTGTGGTAAGAAAAGGTAGGACTCACTTACGAGCAGATCACCTCTCTAGGCTCACATCGGGAGAAGCCCCACAAGGAGTGTCAGATGACCTTCCTGATGCTTACTTGTTTAATTTGGAAGTTGTACCGCAGTGGGCTAAGCCATTGGTACCAGTATTGACGTACGGGCCTAGCCATCCAGTGGTAAACACACGGAATAGAGAGCTTGTAAAAGCCCAAAAGTATCACATCATGGCAGGAAGCATGTACAAGCACACAGATCAAGGGATCCTGGCTTGTTGCGTAGAAGAGGATGAGTACGCTAAATGGTTGCAACTAGCACATGTAGGTGCACTAGAGCAACACCATTCAAAGCAACGAACGTTGCAGACTCTAAAGAGATTCGGAGTGCATTGGCCAACTATGGAAGCGGACGTCCAAAAGTTGTGCAAGGAATGCCCAATCTGTTGCAATAAACCACCTGTGGAACATGCCACTCTCTATCAAGTATCCATTGCGCCAGATTGGAGTGAACCCCTAGTATCATTCTTGAGGACAAACACATTCCCTCCAGACATGACTCTAGCTAGAAAAAGGAGTTTGGAACAAGAGGCCCAGGATTATTCACTTGTTGGTGATAATCTATACAAACGCGGCAAGGATGGTTACCTGAGACTGTGTGTCCATGAGAGTGAATATCTTAAGATCTTGGAAACTGCTCACCAAGGTGTGGCAGGAGGACACTTTGGACCAGATCGGGTGATCAAGGCAATATTGTTTGCAGGCTTCTGGTGGCCTACCCTTCACATGGATGCACATACCTATGTGAAACGGTGTGATGTCTGTCAAAGGACCCAGTATCCTATACGCAAAGATGAGATGCCACTGAAACCTATGATGGGTGGACGTGCATTCTCTAAGTGGGGAATAGACTTCGTAGGTCCTATTAATCCCCCAGCTAAGGGTTCTCATGCGGAATACATCATTGTGGCAACAGATTATCTCACCAAGTGGGTAGAGGTAAAGGCTACGACCAAGAACGATGCTCAAACAACTGCCAAATTCTTGTTTGAGAATGTATTCACGAGATATGGGCTACCTATAGAGCTTGTAAGTGATAGGGGCACTCATTTCTTGAACGAAGTGATTGAAAACCTACTCCAAGAATTCTTGGTAATACACAAGAAGTCTGCCCCTTATCACCCTCAAGCTAATGGACAAGCTGAGAGCACTAATAAGATTCTATGCAATGTACTGACGAAACTAGTGAACACTAAACGTTCTGACTGGGACAAACAGCTACACCATGCTGTTTGGGCGTACCGAGTTGCCTACAAAACGGTACTCCAAGCCACCCCCTTTCAGATGGTATTTGGCCAAAACGCTGTGTTACCCTTGGACTTCCTGATTCCTACATTGAGAGTAGCACAAGAGCACGAATGGACAGGTCATGAGCTCTCCTCTAGAATTTTTGACCTTGAACGATTAGGAGAAACAAGACTGAGAGCTGCTGCAGGCATATATGCTGCCAAGAAGAGGCAGAAGGCATACTTTGACGCCCACGTAAAGGATAAGGGTTTGAAAGCAGGAGATCTAGTCTTAGTCTATACACTAAAACAACACGCGAGGAAGCTAGAAAAGAGAGGCTACGGACCTATGATCATCAATAGGATCTCCACGAGTGGAGCAGTACAATTAGCCACGTTAGAGGGTAATGTTCTCCCTAATTATATTAGCGGATGCAGAGTCAAGTTGTATCAGGAACCACTCACAGAGGAAATGCTCAGCCGACTCAACACTGCTAAGAAACGCAAAGAGGAAGAGAAGCGAATTAGAGAAGAAGCTCAAGCAGAAGCTTTAGAACGCATCAGAAGGATGAAATTAGGAAGGCAAGGTAGAGAGCAGTCTAGGACTGATGACTATGCAGACCAAGGATATCATATGGCAATGTGTGAAGTTGCAGGAACCAGCTCACCTAGGATAACTGATCGACGTCCTTTCGTAACCCTAGAAATAGGACAAGAAAAGACTGCAAGGACTGTAAAAGCCTTGATTGACTCAGGTGCCGCCACTAGTGCTGTTAGAGTGTCTTACTGTCAAGAGTTACAGTTAACTGTCAATCCTGTGGAAGCATATCTCATAGGATTGGGAGGCGTGGAAACCCCTTGCATGGGCGAGGTGGAACTTCCCCTCTACATTCATGATGAGGCAATGACAGTTAAAGCACTAGTGTGTCAAGATGAGGATCTCACTGAACCTCTTGTCTTGGGTCAAGACTGGATCTATGACCAAGCAGTCAACTTAAACCTAAGAAGTGGACTTCTTCACGTATGGGTCAATCATAGTCGAATTACAATAGAGTTGGATAAAGGAACACTCAAGGAACTAGGAAAGGCACGGACTCCTGGTCCCTCCAGGGGTACACATGAAGATGACCATGCTGTTCTTGTTCAAAACCCTGTGTTGCAGAGGAATAATATTTGCAAAAAAGGAGTCAGGGATGCAACGGAACTCCCTTCTTTTCCAAGGGCCAGAAGGAGGCAACGACCAAAGGTGGAGCAAAGGCAAAAGAAGCAGAGTACTACCTATGCCCGACATCAAAAGAACCTGCGCAGCAGAATGTTCCAACAAGTGAACCAAGTGTGGGTGCGAAAAGGCGAACACCCGGTTGCAACCACGCCAACAGAACGGGGGAAGCCTCTTATTAATAACCATCGACACGTCACTAATAAGAGGTCGTCCGGAAATTCTTCGGCTAAAGTGAAATCTATTTGGGTGCCCAAAAGGTCGATGAAGGCTAGCCCACAATCAAGACAAATTTGGGTGCCTAAGGCTTGTTTGCGGGCTCAGATAGCTATACCAAGAACACACTCTACACAGCATGATCTATTCACTCGCACAGCCTACATCCACTCACCTTCAACATCAAGGCACATGAACACGAACAGAATCAGTTGTAAATGGGCCCCTAAGAGGCCTCAGGTTAAAGCTGACACACCTAGAGAGCTCTCGAGAATCTCTACGGAACCACGAGTAAAACCCATCCACTGCCTTTGGCAGCCCAAGACTTGTAACAAACCCCCTGACCCTATTGTAAATCCATGACCACCTACTAACCGCTTCTCATCAATTCGCTTCAGCTCTTAGGTCTACCTAACTCCTAACTACACACACCAGCACCGAGCACTTATTAACTACTAACCACTCCAGAACTTTAAGTTAATATTGTAATGAGGGACACCATGTCATTTTTGTGTCCATTGCAATGTTAACGTTTATTCATATATTCTCACAGAATCAGCTACGACATTTTCAACATGGCGGAGGCAGCAGGAACTAGCTCTCACACAGAAACAAACCCGCAAGTGGTGGACTTGGACAGTTTACCCGTTTTGCCTGAGACAGTTGAAAGACCAGAAGAGTTGCAGGCCGTCAAAATCATACCTATTGCGGACCCTCCGCGTGGCCACACCATGCCCGTGGGAAAGACTTCACATTGGTTTACCGAAGTAGCAGGACCTTTGGGGGAAGGAACGTATCTATGGGAATCAGAGTTGGACTACAATGGAAAGCAAGGCAGATACCATTTCTTTACAAGAGAATTTGAGAAGTTACAAAATGCGGAAAGTCTACGTCCGATATGGGAAAAAGCCGGATTGAGTGCCTATTTCAGTGCCCGACTCCCAAAACCTGACTTCATGCGATGCTACTATCTCATCAACACCTTGACTCCAAATCCGAACCCAAAAGGTGCAAGCTCATTTGTGATTCCATCTCTGACAAAGGGGAATGAGCTCAAGAGGTTTAGGCTATCAAACAATTTGGTGAGAGAAGCTCTGGATATGCGCGGCATGCATATTCCTACAGAAAAGGAAACCCTAGTACCGGATTACATGAAGAATCGAAGTCTCACCAAGCTCAAGGACATGGTATCCATGACGCCTAATATTGCCATACACCTTCGCATGTGCATGCAACACTTTGCTTTCCCGGCGCAGGATAGATTCACCATGCCGCACAAGAAGATTTGGTTTAGCCTGTATCTGGCAGAAACACAGAACCTCACCATCAACTTACCCCACTGGATAATTGATCAGATACACCTAGCTCACAAACGCTGGCCGCGGAAACAGGTTTTATATGGTTGCTGTGCTCTGACAAGAATCATCTATAGGTGTTTGGCTTATGACATCCCAATCCAACGAGCCCTGATGTGGAATCGGGTAGAGCAGTTCCGAGGCAGGACATCCACTGGACCCCCTTCTAAGAAGATGAGAGGCACGGTCCAAGTCCCATGTGCTCAGCCACGTGGAGCCACC
This sequence comes from Ceratopteris richardii, assembly GCA_020310875.1. Lineage (NCBI taxonomy): Eukaryota > Viridiplantae > Streptophyta > Polypodiopsida > Polypodiales > Pteridaceae > Ceratopteris > Ceratopteris richardii. The sequence continues at coordinate 46,452,624 of CM035442.1, read as the reverse complement.
CTAACACCAGAGGTCACCCCGCCACCCCGAAGAGTCCGACCATTCACACTCCGGCTTCCAAGACGCAGCACCGATGGTTCCACTTTGCTATTTCCTCCCATCCCAACGGATCTCGAATTTCCTAGTGGTGCAGCTTTGGAAGAACTCACTAATGAAGACTTCGAACAACTACTACAAGATGTCGAGCTGGAGACAGCAGAGGCACAACAAGCGGAAAATGTACAAACGCAGGCCACAACCTCCCAAGCCCCCGTCACCCCTGTTGAAGTGGAGGAAGAAGATGACGGAGATGAGGAGCAGGAGGATGATGAGGAGGAATATGATCAAGAGCAACAAGAGGAGCAGCAAGAGGTGCCAGAACTTGTAGGTGCACCTGCATATACAGCTCAACTAAGAAGGCTATACGACACTATCAAAGCAGTACAAGAAAGGCATCAGCTCTCTTTGGTATCAGGCCAAGCTTTGATGCAAGAAATGCTATCAGATGAAGGAGTGGACCAACATTTCATTGACACACTCAAATTAGTGTCAGACTCTTTAGGAGTTCCAGAGGCTGTCCACACCGCAGTCCGCCAGTCCGTAAGGTATGACAAACGCAGAGTGGACACGTTACCACGAGCAGGTAAGACTATCAGGATACCCGTCACAGAACCAGAAGTACCTATTGAGACCACAGCCACTCCCACAACCACCACTGACCTCTCCGCTGAAACCTTCGTTCAGACATCACCCATCTCACCCCAGCGTCCTCCATCACCACCTTCTCCGCCCCCGCCACCACCTCCCACCTTGGAAGAAACGACAGTCATCACCTCTACCTCCACTTATAATCTATCCTCATTCAAATCATTCTCATTTCGAGAACCCACCTCACAAGACACCCTCTTCTCCTTCGTCACCAATCCCTTGTACACTTCGTCCCATCTATCCGCTGAACCCATGACTGGCCATCCCATAATTACCAGCGTAGTTGGAAACCCAGCACCCACGGAAGGAACCCTGTGTTTCCCAACCTACCCCCCGATACGAGTACCTCCATTCCATAACCCTCACTTCCCAGCTGGCCCCTACACCTCTTTCAACCGGACCTCACCACCCCAATACCCGTCCTTTGTGGAGCAGTTCTTCCGCTCTCCCATGTTTCAAAGGCACCTTCCTCCGATGTTCGCAACGACATCAATTTACACGGACACCACACTCACTTCACCTACCATACCCACCTATATGGTAGCCCCTGCACACACCACCTTGTCTGACCCAATGGACATTTCACCAACCACAGCACCTCTCCCCACGATTTCCCCACCTTCCCCTCCCTTGCCCCCCACCTCACCACTCACATCATTGGCACACACAGCATTCACTACCCCCCTACCCAATCCCACCTCCTCTGCATTTCAAACTTTTCCCCTTGCATCTCATAATGTAAATAGCACGTTCGACACATTACTTCAGTGTGCAAATCAGCTACAACAAGACTTCCATCAATTGGAAGAACGCAATGCTGCCCTCCAGGCAGAATCTCAACGTTTCCAAGCTAGAGTCACCACTCTTGAAGCTGACTACCTGACGCTCCTAGACGAGCATACCACACTACAGCAGGCTCACTCCGAATTGGAATCAAAGGCATCAACTGTAGATGACCAAGCAGTTAAGGAGTTAGAAACAGTGCTTCAAGCGCAAATGATATCTAATGCTACGCTCAGACGCAACATTGGGCTATTAAGAAAGCATATGGCCGCAGCACTAGAGGAAAACAAACGACTTCAACAACAAAATCAGGACAACTTTGAAGCGGCTATGGAAGGAACCGTAGGAGCAACCATTAGCCCTACCAGATATAGAGCAGTTCCATCAGAAGACATCCGCATTTTACTTGAGGAGCATGCAAATTTCCTAGAGTCATATGAGAAACTAGAGACTGAATGTGCCGATCTAAAGAAACAGTTAGCCAGTGTACCCACTGCTCAACAGGAACCGGTAATCTTGCAACAATCTACAGAAGAAATGGAGACCCTTCGGAAACAGGTGGCAGAACTCCAAGCACGCCTCCTACCATATGAACGACCACCCTCGCCCATTGAAGAACCAGAACCTGAAACAGTAGTGGAAATCCCCGTCGAGGACAGCTACGAAGAGCCCTACGAGCCTATGCCGACGCCTGGTGGTCGAACTACAGAAGAAGGACAAGACACGTTAGAAATTCAAGTTCCAGATTGGGTCAGAAGGGTCGAGAAAGTGGGTAAGACACATGATGATCGTGTGGCCGTGCAAATGCAATCTCTCACGAATCTGGAAGAAACGGTCCTTCGGTCTTCCTACTTTCAACAATTATCCCATCAACGGTTAATCACAACATCAGAATCGCAATACATGCCTTATTTTGTCTTACTACATGATTATAATGCAGAAGTCAAAAGACATACAGGGAAGGAGCCCACATTCGCTACTCAATTTGAAATAGGGGATTTACCGACCGATGCACGTGCTGGCTCGATTTTCCAACCTAATTGGCGTGCACGTTTACTCACCGATTACCCTGAGATGATGAGCACCTGGGCTACCATGCCACTCTACATCAAGTATAATCCATGCTATTGTCCAGTGGTACGTCGCAGATCCTGGCAAGCATTTGCAATTAAGGTACGCAACAATAAAGAGTGCTCCGCTTGGGTTAACTACCCGTATTTTGCTCCCCCTCGAGGACCTCCAACCGTAGCCTACATGATATCAACTATTCGGCACTGGTCCGCACGCCTAAACAATGTACCTGATATAGCAGCGAAAATGTGTATGAAGATATTTGAGCTCATGACCATTGTCTTCAAAACCTTTCGGAATGTCCAAGCTCCATACATCTCCGCTCCGGGATTCGCTCAAGGCAACAAGGATTTAGTCTACGACATGAGCCAAACCCCCTCGGTCACTGTTATCTTTGCTTGGCATGCACGAATCAAGTACTTGCCCGCATGCTTCAAGCAAACATTTGAGGAAATGTTCTCTACGGGCTTCTGGGAATACAATTCCGAAATTTTCATTCCCAGACCCACACATTTGCTACATCTATTCGCAGTAGAACAAGCGATCCATGCAGATCAGTTACGTCTGCCACATCCGGATGTTCCAGGACCAATCGATTGGGATCGTATGATGACAGATTTGGCCAGAGGACTACGCTTACAAGAACACCAGCTTGCCACTCAGGTTGTGGAATATTACATCCAACACCCCCAGCAACAAGGGTCTGTCAGGGACGACAGACGCGAGAGAGGGGGGGGTGTTGAGAGCAGTATGGGCACCCAAGGACTGACTAGACAAGGAAGCCAGGGAACCCAAGGATTGACGAGACAAGGAAGCCAACGGAGAGAGTCAGAACAAGGTGAAGGAGTAAGTAGACAAAGCAGTCGACGCAAATCTGGCAGATAGGCCCTTCAATTTTTCCAATCTACATCTTTTAACAGTGATTCTTATCACTAACAATCATTGTAAATACCATTTCATATTTTTGTAGCTCCATTTTGTGCAAGCCAAGGAGTCCTTGAGCTTGAGGAGCCTTAGAAGTACCTACATATCAATTTTCGTATTTTTTAGACTCCGTTTGAGCCTTCAAATTGGCCCTGGAACCTAATTTTTGACTAGGCCGGACACTAGGTCTGGACAGGGCCAAAAGCTAGTCAAAAACTATAAAAAGAGCTAGAGAGCTCATTTTTGAGGTTGGATTGTAATTGAAACGAACTTGTAAGAGCATTTTGAAAGTAATCTAAAAAGCTCCATTGATTCTCACTCTTTGTCTTGCCTTGCATGCGCGTGTGTGTGTATGTGTGTGCATGCTTGTGTGCTTCTCACTCACGCACCTGTGCCGCCACTTGCTCGAGGTCTTCATACCATCCTCACGTCTTCCCGGATTGACATTAAAGGAGGTGCTACTCATCATTGAGCTACATGGATGCAAAATGTCCTAATCATGTATGCAGGTTAAAGAAGGCATTGTATGGTCTTAAGCAGGCACCAAGGGCATGGAATGCAAGGTTGGTAAAGTATCTTATGCTGCAAGGATACACAGCGAGTCATGCTGATCCTTCACTTTATGTAAAACATGTAGATGGCATGTGTGTCTATGTATGCATTTATGTGGATGACTTGTTGATTACAGGGAATGATGCAAAAGAAATTGATGAGATAAAAGGTAATTTGGGAAAGGAATTTAAAATTTCAGATCTTGGTTTGCTCAGATACTTTCTTGGGATTGAAATTGTGTATAGCGATGAAGGTATGTGGTTGATACAAAGAAAGTATATATGTGATATGCTGAAAAGGTTTGGTATGCAGGAATGTAAATTTGTTTCTACTCCAATGGAATGTAATGTAAAGCTGAGTGCAAAGGAAGGTGATGAGTTGCATGATATGAATGTATATAGATCCATGGTAGGATCTTTGATTTATGCAACAAAAACTAGACCTGATATATGTTATGCAGTGGGAGTATTGTCACAGTTTATGCATGAACCTAGAGTACCTCATATACATGCAGTGAAAAGAGTGCTTAGGTATTTGAAAGGTACCATGAACGAAGGATTATTTTATAGTCATGATGCTGATCTAACTCTTCAAGTCTTTAGTGATGCAGATTGGGCTGGAAGCAAAGATGACAGAAGATCCACAAGTGGATATGTGGTAATAGCAGGAAACAAGACATTAACATGGAGTTCAAAGAAACAGCCTACAGTTGCTTTATCTTCTACAGAGGCTAAGTATAGAGGTTTAGCATTGGCTACTACTGAGGTTATGTGGTTTAAAAAGTTGTTTCATGACTTGAATGTGCAGGTTGATGTACCACTGATATATGGGGATAACTTGAGCAGCATTCATATGACCTCAAATCCTATTTTTCATGCTAGAACAAAGCATATAGAGGTTCACTATCATTATGTTCGAGAGAAGGCCATGAACAATGAAGTGCAGGTTTCTTTTGTTGGAACAAAGGATCAAGTTGCAGATATCTTCACCAAATCCTTGGATGGACCAAAGCTTCAAAGATTCAACTATATTCTTGGCATGAAGGAAATACCCTTTGAAACTTGAGGGGGAGAATGTTGCGAACATTTGTTTTATGTAGGGTACAAGTTTCAAATTATGTAAATACCTTTGGGAAGTCTTCAAATACTTCAAGAAGGCTCATATTATTCATAAAATGTAGCAAAAATACCACGTGAGTTCTAGAACATGGTGAGTCAAATTAGTGAGTCACAAGGGAGCTTCAGTGGTGTCCTAGTGGAAGGTCGATGTGGCTAGTTCTCAAAGTCCATCAATACTTTGCTTATTTGAGCACTTGAGTCATGTAATACCTCCATCCAAGTGTCTACCACGAATTTAGATGTATTAGGAAGGTTTTAGATTAGTTTCCCATGCTATAAAAAGAGGGGAAAAGTCGTGATCTTGTGGGATGTCCAAGAGAGTCATATGTGTATCTCTACACTATTGTAGTTTTGTATGCAGAGATTGCAGAGCTTGTGTCTCCCTCATTATATATCCAAATTACATGTTTGATAGCTCATTGGAAAGCTCTTACTGTCTACTTTCTTCCTGTAAATTTTCATAATCATTGGATTTGTGAGCTGACAGAAATACGCTCTGAAAGTAGTGTGTGTTCTCTGTTTTTTATCCCTGCTGAAGGTCTCCATTAAACCTCAAACTTGCAGAGGTCATATCTCCTTGTGTATGTATCCAAACCATGTGTTCTTTGGCTTGTTAGAAATATCTTTAAGTCTACTTGTATTCTGGAAAGTTTCAAAGTCATTAGAGTTGTGAGTTAAGAGCAGTAGTCTCTGCAAGTGATGTGTGTCCTTAGGTTCATCTCTGTTTCAAGGTCTCCATTAAAGCTGCATATTGCAGAGGTCATAGCTCATTGTGTATTTATCCATTTGAGGTGTTCTATATCTTGTTGGAAAGCTCTTAGAGTCTAGTTTATGTGTGTGAAACAGTTTTGGAAAATTCCAAGTGAGTAAAGAGCAATTTGCTCTACAAGAAAACTGGTCTGTGCATACAAGTTTGTGAAAAAGTCAACTAGGTCCTGTTGGGTTTCACCTACTTCTAGTTGTACTTTGGAGATCAATAAACTCCAACATCGCTTACTAACTCTATAGGCAATCCATATCTTGTAAAGACATTTTCAAATAAGAATTTTGCAGTTGTGTGAGCATCATTCTTTTTTGTGGCTTTTGCCTCTACCCATTTGGTTAGATAATCTGTGGCAACAATAATGTATTCCGCATGTGTACCCTTTGCAGGGGGGTTGATGGGTCCTACAAAGTCTATACCCCACTTTGAAAATGCACGTCCGCCCATCATGGGTTTCAATGGCATTTCATCTCTGCGAGTAGGAAACTGAGTTCTTTGGCACACGTCACATCTCTTTACATAGGTATGAGCATCCATGTGAAGAGTGGGCCACCATAATCCTGCAAAGAGAATGGCTTTGACTATCCTATCGGGTCCAAAATGACCTCCTACAACACCTTGGTGTGCAGTCTCTAGTATGCTCAGATAATCGCTCTCATGAACACATTGTCTTAGATATCCATCGCGTCCTCTTTTGTATAAATTATCGCCAATAAGTGAATAGTCGTGAGCTTCCTGCTCTAGACTGCGTTGTTGAGCTAAGGTCATTCCTTGAGGGAATGTGTTCGTCCTCAAGTACGTCACTAAAGGTTCACTCCAGTCTGGTGTGAGAGACACGTGATATAGTGTAGCATGCTCTACTGGTGGTCTTTCACAGCAACCATGGCATTCCTTACACAACTTGTAGACATCTGCTTCCATCGTAGGCCAATATACTCCTAATCTATGCAGAGTCTGTAATGTTCGATGTTTTGAATGATGTTGCTTTAGTGCACCTATGTGTGCTAATTGCAACCAATTTGCATGTTCTGATTCATCTACACAACAAGCAAGAATCTTTTGATTATCCTATTTATATATGCTTCCTGCCATTATTTGGTATCTCTAAGACTTGGTAATCTCTCCTTCTTTGATCTTTATCCTAGGATTCTTGGGTCCGTATGTCAGAATAGGGACTATAGGCTTAGCCCATTCTGGTGCTATCTCAAGGTTAAATAAGTATGCATCTGGTAATTCATCCGCTACTCCTTGAGGAGCTTCTCCTGAGGTTAATCTTGAAAGGTGGTCAGCTCTAAGATGTGTCTTTCCTTTCCTGACTACCACTTCAAAATCATACTCCATGAGTAATAGAAACCAGCGTATTAGTCGTCCTGTGTTACAGGGTTTGTTGACTAAGTACAATAGGGCTTGATGATCTGTAAAGAACTTGAATTTGTTGGCCAACAAGTAGTGCCTAAACTTCTTTACTGCGTAGATCATCCCTAATCCTTCTCGTTCCGTAGTGGTGTAATTTCTTTCTGCTGCGTTCAATTGTCTGCTCGCGTAAGCTATGGGGAGATCTATGTTACCTTCATTCGTGGGTTGTGCTAACACACATCCTATGGCGTAATTGGATGCATCCACATGTACATGGAATGGCTTACTCCAATCTGGGGTAGTCAATATAGGTGCTGAGCACAAGCGTCGTTTAAGTTCATTGAATGAATTTTCACATTCATCTGTCCACTCAAAATTGGTTAAAAGAGAGTACAAAGGCTTGGCTATGATTGCATACATGTGTATGAATCTCCTATAATAACCGCAATGGCCCATAAATGCCTGTACCTCTTTCACATTAGTTGGTCTAGGTAATTATGCAATTACCTTCACCTTTTCCTCGTCCGTAGAGATTCCATTTTTTGACACAATGTGTCCTAGATTCAAACAAACTTGATATTCTCGACATTTGTCAAATATTTGTCTTAACTCTGGAATATGTGTCTGTCTTACATTTGAATGAGCACATAAGTCATCGACGTAAACTTCCAAGCTCTTGCGTAAGAATTCCTTAAAAACATGACACATGAGTCGCTGGAAAGTGGCGGGTGCATTTGTTAAGCCAAATGGCATCACACAAAATGCAAATATGCCCCATTCAGTGGCAAAAGCCGTCTTGTGTTGGTCTTCAGGAGCAATGGCTACTTGATTATAGCCTGAAAAACCATCAAGAAAGTTGTAAACTTCCTTGCCCGCAACTCTTTCCAATAGATGTTCCGTGATAGGAAGAGGATAACTATCTCTAATCGTGGCAGCATTAACTTTTTTAAGGTTAATACACACACGCAATTTTCCATTCTTCTTGGGTACTACCACAATGGGGGATACCCATTCGGTATGCTCAATTTCGTAAATGAATCCTGCTTCTATCAAGCGATCTATCTCCTCTTTAATCTTCGCAGCGTAGTTATCATTGTACGTGTAAGGTTTCTGTTTTGTCGGTTTTGCATCTGGAGTCATAGGGATTCTATGAGAACATATATCTGGATCCACTCCTTTCAAATCTTTGTAACTCCAAGCAAAAACATCTCGATATTCGCGCAATAGGGCAATTAACTCTTCTTCTTCTTCTTCAGTCGTCAAATCATGCCCTATATATGTGCATTTTTCTTCTTCTCCTTCGATAGCAACTATTACTTTCTTGGTTTTCTCTCGGTTATCATATACTTGTCCGTCATTCGCCTTTCTATTGGGCATTCGTACCATGATTCTTCTATCTTCAATTTCATATTTCTTGAAATTCTCGGGTACTTCAAATAAAGATTCTTCTTTTTTTGACATGGTTTCTTTCTTCTTTCTTTTCTTGCCTTCACTCTTGGTAGTCACTTCCGTGGCTAACCTCACCACATTCGTAATTTCCTCGTGTCTCTGAGTGTGAGTCTCTACCTCGTAGAAATATTCTTCCTCTGATGCGAATGGAGAGTCCATAATAATTGATTCTAAATCAACATCGCTTGCATCCTCAAATGCATCAGTGCTAGCTTCACATTCTTCTAAAACTGCATCGCACATGATTGTCCCTATCGTGAAAACTGAAATGTCATAGCCATCCTCGTCACAGTGGGGTGTCCATTGTTCTTCATCGATGGCTACATCCATGGTTGCTAGTATTTCTGCCCAACCATGGGGTTCAAACTCTTCGTCTAGGAATACTACAGGTGCATATGCTGGATCTTGAAGGGTTCGTGGATGTTGTTCTGCACCTAAGGTCCTGGCTTCTAATCTTTCTTCCTCTTGTTTAGCTACTTTACACATCCATAAATGGGTATCCTCTTGCAACCAAGAAGGATCTGATTCTAATGAGTGCACGGATTTCGTCTCTACTAGTGTCTTATGGATGGTATTCCATTGTATTGGGGGTACATCTCTGTGTGAATAGTCTTTAAGATTGACTTTAGTAGTCACTCCTAAATGTTGCAAGTACAAAGAATTAGTTCCCCAATCCTGTACAATTTGCAACTGACGCATGAATGGTCGTCCCAATATCATCTCATAAGCACGATTTTTCGCAAAGTCACAAATGGTGAAAGTATGCTCAAATTCTACACCACAAGTGGTGAGAGATATGCCTTCTAGTAAGCCTAATGGTTTTTCTATGTGTCCATCTGCCATTTGTAGCTTCATCCTGGTGGGTCTGAGTGCTGGCTTACCCCAACGTTTCCACAAAGCGGTGGTAGCAATGGCTACTCCGGCTCCTGAATCTAAGATGGCTCTCGTGGTGTAGCCCTGATGGGTTATCGGAAGATAAGTGTTACCTTCCTCTCCTTCGCTTACATCTCCAATCTTTTCTACGGGTATTTCTGGTACCTTATTTTGTGATCCTATTTGTGAGGGAGTAGTAGCAAGCTCGGGGACTTGATTTGCTACATGTTTCCACAATTCTGGTTTTACCTTCAATAACTCCTCTAGAGGGAGATTACACTGTACTTTGGTATTCTTGATCACTTCCGTGTTCCTAGGGATCACTGATTCTTCATTCCTCACTATTATCGTGGGTGCTCTCATACTAATAGACTTAGCTTCCCAAGGTCCTGTGAACTGAGGTAATTCTTGTAAAGAATTAGATTCAAATCCTGTGGGTTCACTCAGTTGTTCCACCTCTACATCATCATATATAGAGGGGATGTCTTGGGGAAATTGTTCCTGCAAGTCGTCTATTTCTTGAATAGGAGGATGGGTTCCTTGTTCCTTTCTCCATTTCTCTTCTTGTATTTCTCTCAAAAATTCATGTGAGTACCTATGTATGGAAGACAAATTGTCTTGACTTTCTGTATTGGGTGCTTGAGACAGGGATGGTGCATTCCTTTCCTGTGTCTCTGGGACAATAGGGTTCCTATGCTGATCCTTTTTCTCTTTGCTTTCTATCAAGTGTTCTAGCCTCTCCATTAGTCCTTGAAAGTGTAGTTCCGGTTTTGCCATGTTATTCCAATTAAGATATCTAGAGGCTTTGAATAAAGCTTGTGCTAACTCTACCATCTTCATGCAAAGTTTAGTTCTCTCAGTTTCTAGATCAGCTCGAGGGTAGTTTTTACTCATTTCCGTTACTTGAGGTCCCTCTTTTATTCTAGCCTGATATGCATGAAACATCATGTCTAGATCTTCTGGTATGGGTTCCGCTAAAACTGATCCTGATTTCTGAGTTGGGATTTCTTGGTTTAATTCTTGTGAAGTCAATTCTTGTATTTTGGCTCTAGATTCCCTTAAACTTCCTTCCAACTCACTTATCTTTTTACTCCACTTTCTCTTGATTCTTTCCCTAGAATCTTTCCAAGATTTTGTCTTTTTATTGCTAGATTCTGCAACTTCACTAGTTCCGGCTACTTTCTCATGATTAAGCTGTTGGTTTTGTAAGAGCGCCTGGGCTCTGGTTATAGCTTGGATAGGCACGTATGTAGGGTTAGATCCATCTGCGGTGTTTACAATACCTATCACGTTGATCGGTGTCACATTCGAAGTGTTAACTGGGTTCTTAGGACAATCTTTGATTATGTGCTCTTTGCCACAATCGGCACAAAATCCTTGTATGTTATAGTACTGTGATTGCCTTGCTATTGGGGGATGTGGACAATCCTTAATGAAGTGATCTCCTTGGCACCTAAAGCATGGTCCTCTAGGGCCCTGTAGTCTTTGTTGTCTCAGTTGGGGCCGTGGGTTTGGGTTTGCGTGCATCACATTAGCATAGTCTGGCTCCCAACTAGGTTCCATTGGTGGACTATCATAATGATATGTCTCCACATGTTCTGGTGACTCCGTGTAATAAGCGGGTGGACTAGTTACATGAGTAGAGTCAAAACTGTTTGAGTTCGGGTCACTTTCTGTGATCAAGGGTGAAGAAGGCACTAAGGCCCTACTTAGGTTTTCTTCTGCAGTAGCGTATTTGACTGAGATGACATTCGCTGGTGGGGGTGGCTGCTGAGCTAAAACAGGTTGAGGTCTCTGTTGAGCCTGGTAAGGGTAGTTCTGAGAAGGCCTATAGTAATAAGGCTGAGCATTGTATTGGCCTTGATACCTACCTGGCTGCTGGTATGTTTGCGGGTGGTTCTGCCTCACGGTTTGTTTGTTGTATGGGCAGTCCTGAGCCGTATGATTCATGTATCTTCTCTCAATTGTACAATATTGGCCACTAGGGTTGGCTTGAGGTTGAGGTGCATTGGGGCACACGTTTGCCAAATGATTTCCACCACAAGTGTAACAACGTACATTAGTTGGTAGCTTGGGCACCTGTTTACTAGAAACTCCTAGTTTTTGGGCCACTTTTTTTGCTAGGTCCTCTATCGAATTAGACAATTATGTGGATGCTAGAGAAGAACAATTTGAGTCCTTATAGACCTTTGAGAGTTCCAACTCGTCTCCTAGGTTGTCCTCGATGTCTATACATATTCTTACACACTCCTCTAGCGTTCTGGGTTCTTTTAGGTACACGTAGGAGCGTAGTTTAGCGCTCAACAAGCCATCTAAAAACAAAGACACTTGCTTAGCTTGTGAGGGTAGCTCTTGCATTGGGCATCGTTCAACATATTGTCTAAACCTACGTCCTGCCAGTCTTACTGTTTCCTAAGGGGTCTGTTTAAAGCTATGAATCAACGAAGACGTGTCGTGTCTAATCCCACTTTTAGAGAATTCAGTGATGAATGACTCTAAAAAGTGATGGATGTCTCTAAATTGCCTTTGTTGCAAAGGTTGGAACCAAGTTAAAGCGGTATTCTTTAACGTTAGTCCAAATGCGTTGTATTGCGTGAACATGTCCTCGACTTGTTCTGCTCTTAGTACTTGCTTGAATTCTGCAACATGGTCATAGGGATCTCCTGTCCCATCAAAATAATTCTTCATTGATTTTACTAATTGAGTGGGCCTCAATACTCTTGCGTGTTCACGTGGTCTAGGTAGAGGAAAATCATCTCTACCACCTAGTATTCCATGATCTCTTTGTCTCTCCGCTCTATTAGTGTTCGTGGTTGTTCTATCTCTCCCTATGGGGTGATTAATGCTTACTTCCGGTCTCTCTTTATTTCCTTCTCTTTGATTTCCATGGGCTGAGGATGTTCCTGCCCCTTGTTGACTTGTATTCATGTTCGTTCTAGATGGAGGGAATACCAATTCACCTCTCCATGTGTATGTGTTTTTAGCGCGGTCAGGCACCACAAAGACTCTTTTTGAAGTCTCATCCAGGTATACAACCTTTCCAGGTGTATCTGGGTCCTTGAATTCATAAATTGTAATGATGCCTATCTCACCAGGGTGTTCCTTTCTGTACCTCCAAAAGGCTTCATCTGTCTCTTTATTTACAAACAACTCGGTGCTCCTGTTATCTTGAGGGATCCATTCTGGGATGAGTACTCTTGTTAATACGGATTTCCCTCTAGGTGTTCTAGGTTCTTCTAACGGTTCTTTTCCTTGAAATTTCGCTTCCGTCTCTAATTGAATTGTGCCAAACTCATTAGTATCGTTTGGCTGCGTACTTAGAACGTACATGGTTCCTTCTTTGTCTATATAAGCGTCTCTCTCAAATTTCACCACTGGTCTTTCCAATCCAATGGGCTGATCAGGGTTATGCATTTGCACCACTTGCCTTCGCAAACCATCCTCATAGATGCGAGCACCTAATCGGTTGGTTCGGAGAAACTCTAATTGCGTTCTATAGGGTCCTTCAGGTTTTTCTAAGTATGCTACATGAGACCCTCCTTCTGGTCTGTCTGTGCTAAATGCCATTTCTGATTCGCTAGTATCTGAGCTCTCGTAGGGGTAATTACTATTCAATTGCTGAGCCCACGATCGTGCAGTAGTTCTTACACTTTCCTCTGATGATCTAAGGCTTCGTTGGTCCGACTTACCTATGTGTCTCCCTGATCTAAGGTTCATTAATTTTCTTCCTTGCACACTCAATTACACACTTAGATCGTCAATGGTTCTTTGTTATTACTTTCTTGATTCTTTTTTATTTTCTTTGGATTCTTGTCTTAATGCATGCGTCAAGAATTCGACTTTCCGTTATAATCTTGAGTTCTCGTTCCGTCAGACTTATGTTCTTTCCTTTAGGTTTTCGTGTCACACACCTTTTCTTGTAGTCTTAAACTTGAAAGAATTAAGTATCTTGAACTTGAGGCGTTCCTATCGTCTTAAATCGACAATGCTAACGTTTAGCCTAAGCTAAGAATTGACTGAGAGGGTTGAGTAATCTTCCAACCTCGAGTCGGCTTTTCTGGTTGCTCTGATGCCCAAGAAGCCGCGCTTCCCAAGCTTTGCTGTCTTCACTGCCTTGCTTGCTTGCCTTTGATTGCCCTTGCTAGACCTGGAGAAATCCAATATTAGACCAATTCACAATTGGATGATCAAGCACTTGAGTATATACACCTTTTAAGTCCCTTCCCTTTTGCCCAAATTTTCAATGTGTGCCCCCTGGCTTCCTAGTCCCAAACTAGGTGAACCTCAAAATAGCTTATCCAAAAATAAATGTATTCTTTATGAAAAAAAACATTTGAGGTCACGTAGTACTCGTCACGAGCTTTCTAACGAGCTATTAAGCTCAAAAAACGGACTTCGGATGAAAAAGTTATGAGCGTTCAGGCCTTGGGGGGTAAAAACTGATAATCAGGTTTTCCTTCAATTATGAGCTAAGGGGTCTCCTATGAGTCTAATGGTTCAAAAATTTCTCAAAAATACCCCCAAAATTGGTCAAAAAATGGAACCCTAAATTTGCGATGGGGGTGCACAATCGCGATGGTCTGGGACCGTCGCGATGGTCCAAGCGAACCGTCGCGATGACGTGGAATTTGGACAATCGCGATGGTGCGAAAAGGTGAACCGTCGCGATGGCCCGAAGTGAACGATCGCGATGGCGTGAGGTCGAACCGTCGCGATGGCCCGAAGTGAACGATCACGATGGCGTGGAAATGGACCGTCGCGATGGCCCGAAAAATGAACCGTTGCGATGGCGTGATCAGGCGGACAATCGTGATGGCGTGGTCAACGGTCAAAGGCGGACAATCGCGATGGTCCGAAGTGAACCGTCGCGATGGTCACAAGTGCGATGGCGTGAGCCAATCGCGATGGTCCGATTTTGGGCTGTCGCGATGGTCCGAAAAACGAACCGTCGCGATGGTCTATCTTGACACGTGGCACTGTCGTGGCGATGGCGTGAGCCAATCGCGATGGTCCGGGGTCAGTTGAACAATCGCGATGGTCCAAGTGGACCGTCGCGATGGCTCAAGTGAACCGTCGCGATGGTCCGAGACCGTCGCGATGGTCCGGCCGAGCCGTCGCGATGGCGTGAGCCTATCGCGATGGTGCGACACAATCGCGATGGTCCGAGCCAATCGCGATGGTCCACCAAACTGATGATTTTTGAGATGCGCCTGTGGATTCGTAGATGCGCAAGGGTCGCCTACCTCGTGGTGTGGTCGCCTACCAAGAATTCCGAAGGTTGCAGACCATCGCGATGGTCCGCCACACTCGGCAGATCTTTGACAGAGAGTAAATTTTTACCTTTTCCAAGCTTTCTTGATGCACTGGAGCTCTGTACCTGCAAGAAAACTCAAGAAAACACAAGCACACACAAGCACAAAAGTTCTCTCTCGCTCTCTCGCATGCACAAATGAGGGGAAATGAGGTGAATGGGTGGATATGGTGAATTTTCTGATTTTTTTGGAGATGAAGATGATGATGCGATGATGAAGATGGAGTATGGGGGAGGTGAAAAACACTAAAAACTAAGTAAAAACAACAACAAAAACTGAAATTTTTACCTTCCAACGCCACTTCTTGCTATACTCTTACCATCACACATTCGTCCTAGACTCGATCCCCGGCAACGGCGCCAAATTTGGTGTTGCTCTAGCACAATGGTGAGAACCACGTTAAGAAGCTCCACCTCCTTAATGTCAATCCGCGGAAGAGATAGGAGTGATATGAAGATCGTGAACGTGAGATGAAGTGAGAGTGAAGGTGAGAAGCACAAAGATGCACACACACATACACACACACAATGAAGAGACAAGCAAGACACAATGGAAGGTGAGAAATCAGCTCTATTACTCAAGAATACTCTTACAAGTTCAAAATAGCTCTAAGCTGTTCTCTACTCAAACAAGCTCACCTCAAAAATGAGCTCTCTAGCTCTTTTTATAGTTTCTAGACTAGTTTTGACCGGTTTCACATCTAGTGACCGGCATAGTTAAAAAATAGGTCCTAGATGCTATTTGGAAGGGTAAACGGTATCTAAAAATAACAAAAATTGGTACGTGCATTCTACCTAAGCTCCTCAAGCTCGAGGACTCCTCGGTTTGCACAAAATGGAGCTATGGATTACAAAATGGGGTTTTCTATGATACATATGTTACAATTAGTGATAACAATCACTGTTGAATGTTTGAAGAAATAATAAGAAACATATTTGTTTGGAAAATTGATCCAACTGGCTCCCTGCTCCGTCTTTACATGCTTCCGTGGCGTCTGTGCCTCTGGCTGCTTCCAACACGTAGTAACGTGTAGGAAGGCTCCACAAGAAAGACCACGGGGAGGAACAAATGAGTTTAGTCACCTATTTATAGGCCTCCCTACCCTTGGAGTTTCCTCTAGAAACTTCCAACCTCATCAACCAACTTTCCAATTTCAGACGACCATGCATGTTCACTTACTATTCTTAGAAAATCCCAGCTCTTGATTCTATTTTTTATTTTTATCCTTTTTATTTTTAGTTTTGGTTTCACACTATATATACAAAATTAATTATTTTCAAGGGTTTCACCTAGGATAAACGCCAATTCCAAGGGTCCGACCTAGGATTTTTGGTCGGAAAAATGAGGGTTTTGATCACAATTAACTAAAACACATTAATCCAAGGGTTTATTTATAATTTGGACCTAAACTCCAAGGGTTTCTAGGGTTTCAAGTCCAGTTTTCATAGGGTAAACCCACATTTTGAGTCAATTTCAAGGGTCAAACCTAAGTTTTCATGCGTCTAATGTCAGTTATTTACATACATGATTCTAGCGTACATCTCAAACATAGTTTTGCATCCCATAGTCAATCAAATCGGCGAAAGCATGCACAATATGTACCCTCTTCAGCCAAAACATCACACAAAAACGCAAAAACAATGAATTTTTGAAAAAAATTAGTGCACACTCCCTGCGGGATTTCATCCCGGCAGCGCATTCATCATGAATGCGTTATGGTTATTAAGCATGTTAACAAGGGAGAGCTTCCACATTCGCGTACTTTCTGTTCCCAGCCATTCAAGCCTCGCAACCCCCACCAAGAGAGCTCCCATTTTGTATCACGAAGAATCTGCCCAAGTGCCCGAAGACGAAGAAGATGATGAGGAAGATATCTTCCAACTCCTTCGCCGGAAAGGAAGAAGGATAAGCACCTCTGAAAGTCAAGAACAAGGTTTCACCGCTGGAAATAAAGTAGAACGAAATGAAGAAGAAATTTTCCATGACACTGCCACCTCAATTCACCTTGATTCGTCTACCCAGTCTTCTCCCATCGGGCAACAGGAACATAGTGTGTCCACGGCTGATTCCAAGGAAACCTCTTCTCGGGCGGATTCTCAGCACTCGAATCAAGAAGATGTGCAAATTATGATTGCGGGCATTCTCGATGAAGTGATCACTGTGGTGGAATCTATTATCGCTAGCACTCAAGCGACTAAGCAGCAACCTACCGGAATAATCTTGGTGCCCAACAGTCTTATCCTCACTCCTCCACCATTGCCTCTGGTCAAGCCCATTGTCCCCAATCAACCCATTATCCCTGTTCCACCGATTGTTTCTGAAGAAACTGCTACTTCATCCGCTTCACCTAACTATTCTCCACCATCTTCCCATCACGTCTTGTCAGCTTCGTCATCCCAGCCACTACCTCCTCTTTCTCTTCCGGTCCCCATGTTTACTGAGTTAGCATCCATGGGTCGGATGTTGATCCAATTGTCACAGCAGCTACCAATGCAGATGAAGGAAGTTTGACAATCTCCGACAAGAACTACAACACAAAGTAGGTGTATTAGAAGCAGATATTACTCCATTGCAAGAGGAAGTAGATGTAGTGAAGGTTGAAAACCATGCTTTGCATGTACAGATTCAACAGCTACAGGATAGACTTGTCGAACAAGATTCTTTGATCAGTCAAAGAGATGCTACGTTGGCTGAGTTAAGAGCCAAAGGTGATTTATTAAGTGCTTGTGATGCAAAAATTCTGCAGTTGAAACAACTAATACAGGATAAAGAGGATGCTCGTGTAGCACTTGGAAATTTACTAGAAGAAACGCGAGTACAGTTAGATGAAGTTGTGCAGAAAGGATTTAGCCAAACGGACTAATGAAGAGATGGCGGATTTAGCCAAACGGACTAATGAAGAGATGGCGGATTTAGCCAAACGGACTAATGAAGAACTCCAGAGAACAAATGCCAATTTGTTTGAAGCAAATGCTACTCTTAAAACTCAGATGATCTCAACTAATCAATTACAGAAGGAGATAGCAGGGGTAAGAAAGGAACGAGATGCATATTATCAAACTATGCAGTATCAAGCCAACGAACTAGAGCGAAGGGAAAAGCAATTAGGTGTTGAAGCTGATAGGCTTTCAAGGGTAGATGATCATATCAATGAGATGAAATTGCACCGCGATGCAGCACAGTCAAATGATTTCTACCTGCAAGAGGCCTTTTTGCAGACATAGGCTGAAATATTGATGACTCAAGTAATTGCGGCAAGTTCCGTTAGAAATGATGCTTAGCTCATAGAACCAGAAATTCTAAAAAAGATGTTAGACTCGCTAAAACAGAAGATTTCCAGAACCTTTAAGTTAGCCAGAACCATGTATATACAGGGTATAGTAGATGAGCCCTAACTTTTCTTCCATTGCGGGTTCAAGTCCACCGTGCATGCGAGTGTGAGCCGCCGGATTGGTATTTTGTATTTTTCATATTTCCTATAGTTTCGTATTCCACGTGAACCGAAAGGTTTCATATTCCGCACGAACCGAAAGGTCCTATGAAGAAATGTATCGACTTATTAACTAATAAAAAGGCATTACGGTGACGCTCCGGGAAGGAGGAGCAGTATCGCCAGACTGTCTGTCTGGGCGATTGCAGTCTGGGAAGTCGCTATAGTGCAGTGTTTGAGAAGTCTGAGTATTACTGTTTTCATATTTGTTTAGTTACATTAACTTGTGATTAACACATTCCATTATGTTAAGGCTTATAAGTCTGTGTTACGGTAATGAATAACTCCAGCGCTACGTACTGAGAAAGTATTAGTCTGAGTATGAACAGTAATCTGTGAGAAGACTAACTAGAGATTTGATAAGTAATTCGGATTAACAGAGTTTTTTTGAATGTTAACGTACTCTGATTTAGAAAAGTTAGTTGGGAAAATCAAGTTACAAGGCCTCTGATTTATCAGACCCCTACCACTCCCAAGAACCCTAAAGAACGTAAAATGCCTGTAATGTAAAAGTGCATTTTAACACATGCATACCTATGCATACATAATGCATATGCATATGCATACATACATACTTACATGCATACACACACATATTCATACATAATGCACATGCATACATACACATACTTAATGCATACACGTACATATGCATACATAATGCATACACACACACATATTCATACATAATACACATGCATATGCATACATACATGCATACACATACACACATAGACACATACACACACATAGACACAGACACACATAAACAGACATAAAGACATACACTCTCATAGACACATACACACTTACAATTGTACACACATCCATGCACATTTACACACACACATACACATGCACACCGACACATATTTATAGATACACACGTATATACACACATAGACACACACATAGACACACACATAGACACACACACACATACACATACACACAAATATACACACACACATAGACACACACCCTTACACACACACACACATCCACACACATTTACACACACACATACACATGCATACAGACACGTACATATAGATACACACACATACATGCATATGCATATATAATGCACATGCATATGCATACATAATGCATATGCATACATAATGCACATGCATATGCATACATACATGCTTACATGCATACACACACATACACACGCATACACACATACACATACACAGATAGACACACACACACACATACACACACAAACACACATACACACACATATATGCGTACACACATATATAGAGGGACATACACACACACATACACATACATGCATACATAATGCATATACATATGCATACATACATGCATACATGCATACACACACACATGCATACATAATGCACATGCATATGCATAGGTACATGCATACACATACACACACATAGACACATACACACACATACACACACATATGCATACATATGCATACATAATGCACATGCATAAACATACATACAGATAGACACATACACACACATATACACACAAATTTACACACACATACACATGCATACACACACATACACACATAGACACACACACATATACACACACATGTACACACATACACACATACACACATAATGCATATACATGTGCATACATACATAACACATACACACACATGCATACATATGCATACACACATACGTCACATGTAGAGAGACATATACACACACATACACACACATGCATACATATGCATACATAATGCATATGTATATGCATACATAATGCATATGTATATGCATACATACATGCTTACATGCATACAGACAGATACATATACACACATAGACACACACACACACACGTAGAGAGAGACATGCACACATACACACACTCGTAAAGAAACATACACACACATACGCATACATGCATACATAATGCATATGCATATGCATACATAATGCATATGCATACATAATGCATATGCATACATAATGCATATGCATATGCATACATAATGCATATGCATATGCATACATAATGCATATGCATAGGCATACATACATACTTACATGCATACACAGACATACACACATATAGAGACACACATATGCATACATACATACTTACATGCATACACAGACATACAAACATATACACACACATACACACGCACATGCATACATATGCATACACAATGCACATGCATATGCATAGATATATGCTTACATGCATACACATACACACATAGACACTTACACACACATGGACACATACACACATATACACATACATACATATATACACATAGATTTACACACACACATACACAAACACACTTACACATGCATACACACAGACATACACACATAGACACACACACACTTACACACATAGACACACACACATACACACATATAAACTTACTCACATAGAGATACACACACATATATAAAGAAATACATACACACAAAGACACATATAGACTTACACACACACATACACACATCCACACACATTTACACACACACATACACATGCATATAGACATATATATATAGATACACACATATATACACACATATATACACACATAGACACACACATATACACACACATACACACATAGACACATAGACACATACACACCTACAGAGACACATACACACATCCAAACACATTTACACACATACATACAAATGCATAGACACATATATACAGATACACACGTATATACACACAGACACACACACACATAGACACACACACATGGACACACACACATATATATGCATAGACAGACACATAGAGACATACACACATATATATGCATACACATACATAGAGACACATACACATGCATGCATACATAATGCATATGCATATGCATACATACTTAGTTACATGCATACACACACATACATACACATGCATACATTTGCATACATACATGTTTACATGCGAACACACACTCACATATACACCATACACATATATACACATACATATGTACACGTATATATATATATATATATATATATATATATATATATATATATATATATATATATATATATATATATATATATATATATATATATATATATATATATATATTGATTTCTAACTCATTTTGTTTTATATGTTAGGTATTATGGATCCTAGTAGAGAGAGAAAGGTGAAACGCACTCTCATATAAAGTCTTATGAGAGCAAGAGTTCGGTCTGATACTCGAGGGGTCATCATGCATGAGTACTCAGAGATGCCTAATGATGAGCTGCATTATACGATCTAGATGCTTACCCAGCGATCAGAGGAGGGCTCTTCTATGGCTCCACATGCAGGAAGACAGCTATCTGCTCATAGGTATGTTTTTTTTATAAACTTTTTTAATGATATTATAACACATATTTTTATTTATTTTTATCTATCTATTTTCAATACACCTATACCACATCCAGATCATGATAGCAAAGCAAAGTTGCCTATGAGGACATGCATTGGCACCTTAGGGCTACAGTGCAATATAGAGAAGAGGGGAACATTGTGTACATAGGGAATGGATTGGAGTTCAAGAGAAGAATGTGGGCATTATGCAACTCTTACCTGCATCTTGTCCACTTACCGTGGAAGTAAGTATAGATTCTACATATAAATTGAAAGAAATATCTTATGTTTTATTTACACGATTTTTTTAATTTTTGTAGTGAGCATGATGAGAGGGATAAAAAATACATACTTAGGTCACTTGAGCCATAGTTTGGGACAGGATGGTCCCATAAGTGGTGTCTAAAAGAGATGTGAATACTTATGGCTCATCGTCGTGATAATGCATGGTACACATTGCTTTTATGTATATATATGTGGACATGAGTATGTGTGTTTATGTATGTATGTATGTATGTATATGAGAGAGAGAGAGAGAAACGAGTGAGACTAGAGGTACAAATACACCCATAGACACACATATACATCATACATGCACATTTACACACATATACACATACATGCACATTTATACATACACAAACATACATGCACATTTTTACACACACATACACATGCATGCAATTACACACATACACATGTATGCAATTGCACACATATAATGAATACACATAGACACATATACATACTCACATACACATACACATACACATGCATAAGCATATGTACACACACATAGACTCATATAATCATATTTACATGCATATTTATATAAACACATGCATATACACACACACAACACATGCATACACACATATAGAAACACATACATACACACATGCATGCACACACACACACACACACACACACATATATATATATATATATATATATATATATATATATATATATATATATATATATATATATATATATATATATATATATATATATATATATATGTATATATATATATATATATGTTGATATATTTAGGTAGTGATGTGTGTGAACACTCTAGGACCGCCGGGGCACTTTTTTCCCTCTTTAGGAGGTTTTTTTCCCCCGGCTTGTATATACGCCTATTGCCCTCATGCGCTACTTATCTTTGTACATTCTCTAGTAATACATTCAGTCTTGTGTGTTGTGCTCCAAGCTTCTTCTTCTTCCTTGTGCTGTTCGCGTGCTTCTGCAGACGTCTAACTCCAACAATTGGTATCAGAGCAGGTCGTTGCGTCTTCTAGGGCGCCGTCGACACTCCTCCGTTTGCAGTCTCAGATTCGCACAAAATTTGGTGAGCATACTCAGGGTGTTTCCGAGATCAAAACAGCTTTGCTATGTGGTGCCGAAATCGCGATCTGAGCTCGTTTCGGCCTCCGAACGCACTATCGCAGTGCTTGTGTAGGCTATTTCGTCCTTTTGTGCCAAAGGTATATACCAGTTTTTGTTCGCCAGTTTAAGCGTTTCGAAGTCTGCTACAGGTCTAGCAGAACTCGTGTGAGCAGTTTTGTTCAACTTTTTGAGATACAGTCAATTTTCTGCATCAAGGTATTTTAGTCACCGGCCATGGCTGAAAGCAGTGATGTATTCCGTATGTTGGCTGTTGAGGATAAGTTGGATGGTACCAACTACCCATTATGGGCTTATATGATGCGACATGTACTGGTTGCAAAAGGATTGTGGAACATTGTGCAGGGTGTTGAAAGACGTCCTGTTACACCTGTAACGACAGGTACTGCAAATACAGGTGTTGGAGCTGATGAAGATGGTGTCGAAGATGATATTCCGCAGATTCCTATTCGTGCTGCTGTTTCTGTTGCACCTACTGCAGAGCAGATTCGATGGGATGGCAGAGATGCCCAGGCACATGCATTGATAGCTTTGTCTGTCAAACGTGCCATTATTCCTCACATTCGCTCTTGCAGAACAGCAAAGGATGCTTGGGATACACTTACCACTTTGTACCAGGCTAGGAATGAGGCTCGTGTTGCTTACCTCCGAAAACAGTTGGAGAGTGAGCACATGAATGAAGGTGATTCGATGGACAGTTTTCTTACAAAGATCAAAGACCTGAAGGAACAATTGATTTCTGCTGATGAGGTTATACCAGATAGCTCACTTGTGCAGACCGTTCTGAATGGTCTTCCTGATTCATATCAGAGTTTTGCCTCTACTCTTCGATTGATGATGAAAGGCAATCCGAATGCCTTGTCATTTGAGGAATTAGTCTCTGTTCTGTTGCAAGAAGATCAGTCCAGGCAGAACAGGTCCATTATGCGTGTTGCAGATCAAGCTTTCCTGGCTAGTGAGAAGGGCAAAGGAAAATGGAGCTCTTCTACTAGTAAGCAGAAATCTGCAAATGCTGCACAATCGAAGAACCAGGATAAAGATGAGAAGAAATCAGAAAAGCAGAAATTGTTCTGCAAGTACTGTAAAGGAAATGATCATATTATAAAGAACTGTCCAAAACTGGCTGCTAAAGAGGCAAAGAAGAAAGAGGCTGGAATGGTTGTTGCAGAGGCCTCTACACCAAAAACAGAGTCTGCAAATCTTATGCAGGAAGAAGAATGGGCGTTTACTACTGTCTGCAGTTTTGACCCACCTTCTCATGATCAATGCATGTCTACAGTAGACTCTGATGTTTGGTACTTTGACAGTGGGGCGACCAAACATATTACCTCGCAGCGCAGTTTCTTCTCTTCACTCGAGCCTGCCCCTACAGGGAATACTGTCACATGCGCCAATAACTCCTCTTATCCTGTTATGGGAGTTGGTAAGATCATTCTGACTACTGCTGATGGTAGTTCTTTCACTTTGTCAGATGCTTTATTTGTGCCAGGGATCAAAAAGAACCTGTTATCAGTTTCTGCATTAGCCAAGATTGGCTTGGTTGTGAAATTCGTTGATGACAGGTGTACAGTCCATGATCTCTCAAATGGCGATGTGATTATTGCTTCAGGCATCTTATGTCGTGGGCTGTATAAGCTCATAGACTATGAAAGATCTGTGAATGATTGGGCATGTGCAGTTCATGATTCTCAGGCTATGTCAGATGCAAAGCTTTGGCATGCACGCTTTGGTCATCTGAATTTTGCTAGCTTGTTACGCCTGCAGAAAACTGAAATGGTGTCCTCTTTGCCCAAACTTGAGGCACCTGGAAAACATGTTTGTGAAGGCTATATTTTGGGCAAAATGCAGCCTTCTTCCTTTCCAAAAGATGGTTCAGTTCGGGCTATGCAGAAATTGCAGCTTGTACATAGTGATGTCTGTGGTCCTATGCAGACACCCTCTTTTGGAAATTACCTTTACTTCGTGACTTTCATTGATGATTTTTCCAGGCATGCATGGGTATATCCACTCAAAGCAAAGTCCGAAGTGTTCATGTGCTTCAAACAGTTTTTGGTTTTGGCTGAAAATCTGTCAGCATGTAAAATGGGCACCCTCCGTTCTGATCGAGGGGGGGAATATATGTCTTCAGATTTTAATGCATTTCTGGCTGAACGTGGGATAAAACACCAGTGTACAGTACCGTATACACCTCAACAGAATGGAGTTGCTGAACGAAAGAACAGGTCACTCATGGAGATGGCGAGGTGCATGGTCAAAAGTCAGGCTTTACCACATAGTTTCTGGCTTGAAGCTGTCATGTGTGCAGCATATGTACTGAACAGGTGTCCCACGAAAGCGTTGCAGTCTATCACTCCATATGAGGCTTGGCATGACTGCAAGCCATCTGTTGCTCATCTGCGTGTTTTTGGTTGTTTGGCATATGCATTAGTGCCTGAACAACATCGCAGAAAATTGGATGATAAGGCAGTAAAATGTATTTTTGTTGGGTACAGTTCTGAAAGTAAAGGCTATCGTCTGTATCATCCACAGACTAAACGCATTCTGGTTAGCCGTGATGTTGTCTTTGTGGAAGATGCTATTCAGCCATTGCTTTCATGTACTAAGGAGACATCTGTTAGCTCCAAAGACATGTATGATACTTTGATGCCTCTTTTTACAGGTGGACAGGCTAGCGCTGGTCCTAATGAGGCAACTTCTCAGCCTTTGCAGGTTTCATATGATGATGCAGATCATTCCATTTCTGATGCAGATTTACATGATGCACTTGTTGATGAGAGAGCTGATATTGAACAGCCAAAAACTATGCCAAAATGGCTGGTGCAGACTTTGCGTGACAGCAAATTAGATGCACATTTGTCATATCGTACTCGTTCAGGCTCTCATAGTACCTCCTTTGCATCAGATTGCTATGCTATGGCTGCATCTAGTCTCTGTGATGAGAATGAGCCTGTTTCTTTTGATGAAGCACAAAATTCAGAAAATTGGATGGCTGTTATGCAATCTGAATATGATGCTATAATGAAGAATGGTACATGGTCTTTATGTGACTTGCCTCCTGGCAAGAAGGCCATTGGCACTAAGTGGGTATACAAGCTGAAGCGTAAACCTAATGGTACAGTTGACAGGTATAAGGCTAGGCTTGTTGCAAAGGGTTATGCGCAGGAAAGAGGCATTGATTTTGATGAGACCTTTGCACCTACATGCCGTATGACTACTGTTCGGAGCATTTGTGCACTTGCAGCCCATCATGGTTGGAATGTACATCAGTTGGACATTAAAACAGCATTTCTGAATGGTGACTTGCATGAAGAAGTGTATGTTTTTCAGCCCCGTGGCTTTGTGCAGAAAGGGCATGAAAACCAGGTGTGCAGGTTAAAGAAGGCGTTATATGGTTTAAAGCAAGCACCACGTGCTTGGTATGAGAAAATACATGCCTATCTGATTGCACATGGTTTTGAGAACAGTCCAACTGAAAGCACCTTATATGTTAAGCGTGCTAATGATGTGCTTCTGATCATTGTTGTCTATGTAGACGACATGCTGCTCACTGGTCCTCTTGAGAAGCATATTGCTGATTTCAAGGCTGATTTGCATGCCTCATTTGAGATGTCTGATTTGGGGCATTTGCATCACTATTTGGGCATTCAGTTTATGCAAGTTGATGGTGGAATGGCTTTGTGTCAAACGAAATATATTGACACATTATTGCAGCGTTTTGGCCTTGAAGACTATAAGCCTATTGCCACTCCTATGGAGACAAGTTTACGATTGAGTCTTCATGATGCTGGAGATGCATTTGATGCTGTTCTCTATCAGCAGGCTGTTGGATGCTTGATTTACTAATGCATTACTCGGCCAGATATTCAGTTTGCTGTCTCATAGATAAGCAGGTTTATGCATTGCCCAGAAGTCACGCATTGGAAAGCGGTTAAGCGCATCTTTCGCTACTTGAGTGGTACTCGGCTACTTGGGTTGTTTTATCCCAAGGGGGGATCACTACCGCCAGATTTGCATGCTTTTTCTGACTCAGATTGGGCTGGTTGCTATGACACTCGTGTGTCCACCAGTGGTTTTTGCTTCATGCTTGGTAGCTCATGTATATCTTGGTTGAGCAAGAAGCAGCCTACTGTGGCCACTTCCAGTTGTGAGGCTGAGTATAGGGCAGCTTTCACAACGACTGTTGAGTGTGTGTGGCTCAGACGCCTTATGGCTGATTTGGGTGTTGGCCAGTCTTCTGCCACCACCATCTTCACTGACAGTCAGAGCGCATTGGCAGTTGCGAGGAACCCTGTGTTCCATGCTCGCACTAAGCACATTGAGGTGCATTATCACTATGTCAGGGAGAGGTTCTCTGCTGGGGAGATCAGCTTGGCATATGTGCCCACGCAGGAGAACATTGCACACCTTTTCACGAAGGCTCTGCCTAGGGAGAAGTTTGAAGCTTTCCGCAAAGCTTTGGGCTTACTTCCTTTTGTGGAGTGATTTCCATATAGCTCGGCACTTCCTTATACATGAGTGCCAGCTCCTTGTTCACCGCATCACTCCCAGGGGGGATTTGTTGATATATTTAGGTAGTGATGTGTGTGAACACTCTAGGACCGCCGGGGCACTTTTTTCCCTCTTTAGGAGGTTTTTTTCCCCCGGCTTGTATATATGCCCTAATGGGCTACTTATCTTTGTACATTCTCTAGTAATACATTCAGTCTTGTGTGTTGTGCTCCAAGCTTCTTCTTCTTCCTTGTGCTGTTCGCGTGCTTCCGCAGACGTCTAACTCCAACAATATATATATATATATATATATATGTATGTGTGTGTGTATGTGTGTGTGTATATATATATATATATATATATATATATATATATATATATATATATATATATATATATATATATATATATATATATATATATATACATATATATATATATGCATATATATATATATATATATATATGCATATATATATATATATATATATATGCATATATATATATATATATATATATATATATATATATATATATATATATATATATATATATGCATATATATATATATATATATATATATATATATATATATTCATATATACAAATATATATATATACATACATACATATATATGTGTGTGTGTATGTATATATGTATATATATATATATATATATATATATATATATATATATATATATATATATATATATATATACTTAGATATCTATATATAAATAAATAAATAAATCCTATTTCAAAAAATCCTAATTTGAAAACACTAATTTTGATATTAGGGTCTCAAAACCCCTAATTTAAAAACTCTAACTCAGCCTCAATGATTCTAATTTCTCTTTCAGATGTGGATGTATTAGTATCTGATGCTCAATCATCAAGATGACTTTCTTCGATCTCTCTAACAATAAACTGTTCAAACAATGACCTACCTCTAGGTTGAACATGAATGACTTGCCACCAAGGGTGAGCATGTGGGTTTTAATAAAAAAATGCTTGTTCAATATGCCTAGGAAGCATATATGATTCTTTAGTAGATCGCATTACCTTGGAAGAATCAATTGCCCAAAACATAGATAATTCATTTCTTAATGTGGAATTATTGCCTTTATACTCGGCTCGAAACTAGTCAACGTTCAAAATGACCTATCAAAATATATAAAAACAAAAACCCATTATTAGGTGCTTAAAAATATAACTAACTCTATCATAAAAAATATAAACTTTTTTCTACCTGTTTGAATGTACAAAATGAAAATTTGTAGATACCAACAATAGTTCCTACATAACTAAGTTCACCATCTATAAGGTTCGTGTCTTTTGAGCTAGCATGTGATAGTTGCTTGAAAGAAGCAACAATACTAGAATCCTCTGTTTTATGTAAAGAATCAATGGCTTTGATTCTAATATGCTGTCCAAAAGCCCACATATTAGTGAACATTTGAGCCTGCAAAAGAAATTAAATTAGTATATAGAAACTAATATACATATATGAAACAAATAAAATATTATTAAAATAAAATTGCCTTTCGTTCACAACCTATCATTAACTCTCTCTCCTCATCTGAGATTTCTTCATTATTTGCTTTGGGACATTGCAAACGACTATATAGCCAATCCGTGAAAGAAGATATATATGTAATCTCATTATTATCGAGATTACATCTATATCTTTTGTTTCTTTGCCTATTACTTTGGAGATTTTGAAGTTCCTGTTCGTATTCGCTAAGGAATGCTTGCATGCATTCGCTTTTATATGCTGCAAAAGTAGAAATATCATTTTTTTCTTGAAATGTAAATAAAAATGGAACTCCCTTACTTGATAATACCTCATTTGTTATTTCTTAAGAAGACTCGTTGGTCCATGCACGTGGAGCTTGATGTAATCCACCTATACATATCATTAAAAAAATTATAAAGAAGTTAATTCAAAAATAAAAGATATCCAATATTCATACATATTAAATATAAGAGTATCATAATTACCTTATAAGCGATCCAAGTCGATAGATCACATCCTGTAATCCTTTCATTGTACTTCCGTCGATAACCAAAGGTAAAATATGTTTCAAAAAGTTATGCCAGTCATGGGTCTTTAACCCAGATAAGCTCTTATCATCCATAGTAAACATGTTTTGAAAAGATGCTCCATATCTTGTAGGAGTCTTAATCAATTGAATTCTATTGTTGATAGTCTGTATCTCTTTTGTTGTAAGTACCCAAGGAGCAGGTGCATAAGTTGTTTCCTATCAATGTCTATAAAAAACTGGCCATAACTTTGGTTTTGATTTTTGATCTTTCAAATCATTCCTTGATGCTATGGTATCTTTTAGTCCAACAAGATGCTCCATGGTGTATAACCAATATTCTTGAATATATGCATAGGATCAAGAAGATGACATACTTTTAACTCTTTCCAATACACCAAAGAATACCATATTGATATGTTCTCAGTGAGTGCCAATTTGCCTTTATCTCTCTTCACATACTCATTCTCTTCATCATCAATGAAGATTTCTGATTTTGGATTTCTGTCCAGTTTTTATACCAATCCATAGGCATCATAGGTTTTGGACACTTACCTGTTTCAAGATTTCCATTAAAATGTATTGCTTCTCTTTTAGATCTTAATGGATGATCATCAGGCAAGAATCGTCGATGTCAAAGATAAATATTTTTGTTGAGATTCTTACTATAGATTGATCTGAACCAATCACCACAATATGGACAAGCTTTATAACCCTTAGTAGATATTCTTGCATCATGAAAACGATAAAAATATAATTAGATTAAATCATATTTATTTATATGCATATTGAATAAAAAAATTACATCAATACCTGAACAAACACAATATCCTGTAAAATCGTGAATAGTCCAAGCCACAATACCACGAACCGTAATATGTCTTTCATTGATGCTTTATGATACATCAATGACATTAATACCTCTCCATAACTCTTGGAGATCGTCAATGAGAGGGGAAATATATATATTCATATCTTTAACTTGTCTTTTGCCTGGGCTTAAAAGTGAAAGAATTAAATGTTCATTTTTAACGCTAAGATATGGCGGAAGATTGTAGTTTATGACTACCACTGGCCATGTTGACCATTTAGTCGATCTCATGGAGAATGTATTAACCCCATCTAATGCAACTCCTAACTTTAGATTCTGTGGATTTTGTGCAAATTAAGGCCATGTAGAATCAATATGCTGAAAAGCGACACTATCATGAGGAATTCTAATTATTCCATCAGTACTTTTATGATCATGTCCCCATGTCAAAAGCTTTGATCATTCGGGGCTTTGAAACATATGTCTAATCCGTGGAGCCAATGGAAAATGTCTCATTAGCTTTTTTGGGATTTTACCTTCTTCGCCCTTATATCGAGGAGATTGACATTTGGGACATGTCAAAGAGTCTGCATATTCACGTCTATATAAAATACAATTGTTAGGACATGCATGTATACATTGATAATCTATACCAAGATTGTTGATTATCTTCTTCATTTCATCATGTGAGGTAGGAACAATATTCTGGCTTGGTAAAAACTTTTCAGATAATAACCTGTAAGCTCATCAAAAAAAGATATATTAAAAAAAGTAAATAAATAAATATACATATATATGCATATAATTTTATATATGTGTATGCTTATGTGTATGTGTATGTGGATGTGTATATGCATGTGCATGCGTATACATATGTGTATGTGTATATGTATATATGTATGTATATGTGTTTTATAGGTGTATATGTATGTATATATATGTATGCGTATATGTATGCATATATGTATATGCATGTGTGTATACATGTGTATGTATGTGTGTGTATGTATGTGTATATATGTATGAATGTGTATGTATGTATGTATATGTATGTATGCATGTGTAAGTATGTATGTATGTATATGTATGTATGTATGTATGTACGTGTATGTATGTATGTATATGTATGTATGCATATGTTTTTAATTGTTTTTTTGTATATTGTGGTTTGCAGATTTTCATATCTAGACCATTGAATCATCTGGCGGTCTCCCATTTTATAGTCAATATATTACCTATCTTGCTAAGTTGTTTACAAATATTAAGTATCAGTTACCTATGAATGTATTAATTCATATGTAAAATGGGAGGATCAAATTTATCACGAATATTTTGAAAGATGCATTAATAGTTTAAAAAGATGGGCGGACAAAAGTGTTCATTCAATGCAAGTTCTTGTTCTTACCTTATCTAAAGGTAAGAACAAGAACTTGCATTGAATGAACACTTTTTGTCTGCCCATCCTTTAAAATTATTTTTCCATCCTTCAAAATCTTCAAGATAAATTTGCTCCTCCCATTTTACATATGACTTAATACCTCCATAGCTAACTGATACTTAATATTTCTATTCAAAAGCGTTAGCAGCACAGGTATTAGGTCGACTAAAATAGGAGAAACATATGTGTCAAGAAGGTTCTAAGGTTGGGTGGACAATTCTAAAGGCTAGATGGACAAAACATCTTCATTCGATACAGGTATGTATAATTTGACCTTACTCTCATAACATGTGTATGTGTGTATATGTTTGTGTATGTTTATATATGCATATATATATATATATATATATATATATATATATATATATATATATATATATATATATATATATATATATATATATTTATTTATTTATTTATTTATTTATGCATATATATACATATATATAGAAAATTGAAAATTATACCTTAATAGTGTCAAAGCAAATACATTACTCCATCCAAAACAATTTTGAAGATTGAGAATAAGTAAGCTCGCATTTAATCGTGTCAAACAACTTCCTTCATATACATGCTTTAGACATTCCTCTCGAAGTTATTTCTCATTTTTAGAAATATCAATGCTCTCACTGTCATTTTGATACCAATCCTCAATAAAATCTACCATGCCATCATCTTCATCATTATCACACAAATCTTGATTTATCTTCTTTTGAATATAGATCTTTCAACCTTGCATATTCCACAGGATCACTTTTGCGTAGCCTCCTCATAGAAACTTCTGATAAATGAGGTCTTACTCACAATTGTGAATGGTGTGGAGGAATATCATCAATGTCCTACGTTGGAATCTACACATATAAATAAAATTCATTAGTATTCCATAAATGAATAAAAAGTAAACTTTAAACATAAAATTAAATACATAAGTTATTAAATACGGATATAAAATTTTTATTCTCTCTAGCTAAAAGGTGCTCTTGGAGGTCTACGCCATCCACAATTCACTATTAGCTCATTACTAGCATGTAATGTAATAATAGCATTGACAACTATGTATCTTGATACATCTCTACTCATGTATGGTGATTCATAACTATTTTCACGCTCCTCAAATGTGCAATTAGTCCTTGAACTATTATGTAACCCTTGACTACTATTTATTAAGCCTGCTATATTTCCATGTGTGTAAGGTCTTCCATCAATATATAACCTTTCATTTTCTACATGTAAAATCCTTCTACTAGTAAGGGATGGTGCGTTCAAGCATATTCCATAAGTACTCATGCTTTGAGCATAACGTGAAAGTTGATGCCAATCTCCCCATCCATATATAGGACTACAAAATGACATAAGAGTGAATTTAGAGTTTGGAGGCACATACAAATCCTCTACAATAAAGAGGCCACGACCAACATTACTAATGGTGGATGGAGCAATCATATAGCAATTACCCCAAAAGTTGAAAACCTCTCCATCTAAAGGAAGTGGTCCTCTATTCCTTCCGCCATATCTTCTTCTATCATATATTTGTACTAGAAAATGATCACGAGTTGGCAATGGATAATCTCCAGCCGTTTCAGCCTCTAAACCAGGAGGTAGAGGATTTCTAGAAACCTCTATTTGTAATTGAACAGCAAGTCCATGATGTGTACGAGGTATATTAACATTATGGGAAAAATTATCATCATCATCATCATCGAGCAAGTACTCTTGTATATCAACAATAATTTGATTTTGTATATGGTTCTTAAATAAAATAATAACATTAATTTATATAAAAAATACATACCCAAGCATTATCACGTTGACCAGGTGATGGTGCACACTCAAAAGTACCATACTCTGCCTCATGTTCAATACAGTCCAATCATGGTCTTTGATACATGCCTTAACAAGAGTTACACTAACATATAATATGCTCTTGATAGTAAAATTCATCATTTCCTATCAAAGGACACATGTGAAGTCCTTGCATGGGTATGAGGTGGTGGAGTACCCTCTGATTGATCAGAATCTGATTATAATAAGAAACAAAAAAATATATAAGTTATGTATCCATCAAATATATTTAAAATTAAATGTTTGATATACTTACAACATATAGTCGTTGCACGATGTGGAGACGGTGGTGGAGTTCCATATAATTAATCAGAATCTACAAATAATTGTATTTGATATGAATAATTTGATTATTTACATACATAAAAATTCACATATTCATATTTGCAAATACACACATATTCACATATACACATTTACACATACACACATACACACATATTCACATATACACAAATACACAAATACACGTTATTGTGGGATAAATGCATGTATTTTGTATGAATGAGTGTATATGCATGCATGTGTGTGTACATCTATATGTGGATATGTATATGTGTGTTTATGTTATATATATGTATATGTGTATATGTATGCATATATGTATGTGTATATGTTTGCATGTATATGTGTATGTGGGTATGTGTATGTGTGTGTGTATATGCGTATGTATTCTGATTTTTTTTTTCTGTTTGAGATTAAATTAACAAGAGATATTGTATGGTGGAAAAAAATAAGAGGTGACCTAACATACCACCTGAGACGTGGTAGTTTTTTCGTAGACAGCTACGTCTTCAAGAGTCATTTCCTCAGCAGAAGGTATACAAATTAATAGTTTATATTTATAATTTCAATATATTTTAGTAATTTTTACATTTAATTTATGTATTTTTTCTTAAATAAAGAGGCTGCTGCAAAGAAGAGAGTTGAGTCGGGCCACACATTGCACCTAGGCCAAATGGGCCATCATGGTTTTGTAGCTACATTTGTAAGTATATGTGTTATTGTGAGTATATTTTTTTATTTTAGTTAAAATGCAAGAAACTAATGGTTTTTATTTGTTTCAATGCAACGAAAGGATTATGTCCGATATACTATGAAACATGAGATCGAGTATGCTACACATTTTGGATATCGGTGTTTGAGAGAGTATATGCGAGATCATCTAGATGCCTTTGTGATTATTATTAAATTTTATATAATTATTTGATTTTTATGAATGGCTTAATTGTTTTACTTATTTATGTTTGTTATATGTGTTGGGAGTGATGGTTGGATGCACTCAAGAAATGAGTTGGTGCTACTATACCTGCTTCACACCAGCCCTCCTTTGATTCCAGAAATGCTTAGTACACACCTTGAGCTTTCAAATGATACCAAGAAACCATATATGTACTTTGCAAATGATTTGTGAATTGATTAAGCCAAAATAGATAACTTGGTTCCTTCACAAATCCAAAAGACTTGCTATTTTTGTAGTGATACCTGCTCAGTGTTATGCTCAGTGTGACCAACACACTTGCAATTGAAACAATTCCTTTTGGGAGTATTAAATTACCTTAATAAGCTACCATTTGCAAGTGGAATGAGCAGAAATGATAAACCACATCCAGAGAAATTGATTTAGCAAAATTATGATTACCCCCGACTTTTTAGGAGAGTTGAAATGCTCCTTGGAAGTTGACAGACTTGAAGTAGAAAACTCAGACAAAACAGAGATGATGAATGTAAGTATTTGTATTATATCATATGAATGTACATTCCCATTGGCATGATAGACAGAGCACAATGGTACTCAGAGGTGTAAGCTATGGAGTAAGCCTTACACACTCAATGAATGGTACAGAATAGCCTCGGGATTGATGATGGACACCCGCGACTTTTTCCTTGTAGTTTTTATAGAGGTTTCACTAATATTTGAATTTGAAATTCAAATGTAGGCTCCCTAGAATATCTCTACTAAAAGTAGGGAGATATTCTCTCCACTAAATCATCTAGGAATCCACGACTAATCAAGTTGGTGTGATTACAAGAAAATGCCAAGTCACTAAGGACTTTTACAATGAGTAAAAAGGTAAGAACTTATAAGCATAAGTTCCTATGGGTCTTCCCTTATGTAGGGTCTTCAAATCAATTGTCCTAGCCAAGTGTGATGGCTTGAATTGCACCAACAGCTCCCCCTCAAGCCAAACACTTTGGCTTAAGTCTTCATCTTCTTCATCTTTAGTCTTCAATCAAATCTTGCAATCCAATCATGGATTTAAATCTGCATAACTTGTTTCCATCCAATGCTTTAGTGAGCAAATCTGCACATTGCATATTGGTAGACACATATGTCAATTGAATGTCTTTACTAAGTAACTTCTCCCTCACATAGTGGTAATGAACCTCTATGTGTTTTGTTCTAGCATGATATATTGGATTAGCTGCAAGGTGAAGAGAGCTAGTGTTATCTCCAAAGATGATTGGTGGTCTAGTGTATAGACCTAACTCTGTATACAAGAGTTTCAACCAGATAGCTTCTTGAGTGGCATTGGCAAGCCCTCTATACTCTGCTTCAGTGGATGACAATGCCACTGTAGGTTGTTTCTTGGCTGACCAAGAAATAGGCTTATCTCCTGGAAAACAAATGTAGCCTGATGTGCTCCTCCTATCATCCTTGCCTCCTGCCCAATCTGCATCTGAGTAAACTTTAATGTCAATATGTGATGTATAAGGAAAATACAAACCATGACTTTGAGCTCCCTTCAAATACTTCAGGATCTTCTTTGCTGCTTCTAGGTGAGGTACCCTTGGTTTGTGCATGAATTGACTAAGCACACTAACTCCATATGCTATGTCAATTCTTATCAAGGTAGCATAGTTCAAACTTCCTACCATACTTTAGTATCCTGTGATGTCTTGGACTTCTTCTCCTTCATGAGCACTTAGCTTTAGGTTGACCTCCATTGGAGTGGTAGATACTTTAGCATCCTGCAAACCAAACTTCTTGACCATATCCTGTACATACTTCTTTTGAGTGATATATATACCTGAGTTGGTGTAGACTAACTCAAGACCTAAGAAGTACTTCAATAATCCAAGATCACTAATCTTGAATTCTTTCATCATCTGTCCTTTGATGTGTCTAATACCATTGACATCATTGCCTATAATAATGATGTCATCAACATAAACACATAAGTAGATTACCTCTGTACTACTTCTCTTTATGAATAGAGAAGTGTCTGCTTTACTCATCACAAATCCTTGGTCTTGGAGATAGGTTGTCAACCTATAATTCCATGCTCTAGGTGCCTGCTTTAAACCATACAGAGCCTTCTTCAATTTACAAACATAATGTACCTTTTTTGGATCTTCATAGCCAGGTGGTTGTGACATGTAGACTTCTTCAGATATCCGTCCATTCAAGAAAGCATTCTTGACATCTAATTGGTACATATTCCAATTCTTGGATGCAGCTACACTCACCAATATTCTGATAGTTGGCATCTTGGCCACAGGAGAAAATGTCTCCTCATAATCAATGCCTTGGGTTTGTGCAAAACCCTTGGCTACCAACCTAGCTTTGTACCTGTTTATGGTTCCATCTGAATTCCTCTTTAGCTTGTAGATCCATCTGGATCCTATCACCTTCATAGATTCCTTCTTGGGTACCAAATCCCAAGTATCACTC
The DNA here is from genome assembly GCA_020310875.1 of Ceratopteris richardii. NCBI lineage: Eukaryota > Viridiplantae > Streptophyta > Polypodiopsida > Polypodiales > Pteridaceae > Ceratopteris > Ceratopteris richardii. The sequence goes on along the minus strand of CM035442.1, from coordinate 46,415,168 downwards.
TCCTTGAGAGCTTCCATCTCTTCATCCATGGCTTCTTTCCACTCTGGTTTGGTGATTGCTTCTTCATAGGTACCGGGTTCTTCATTCAACAAGTCCTTTGCAAGATATACAGAATGTTTAGTTACAAGTGATGTGTCATACCCAAATCTGATAGGCTTCTTCTTTTCTCTCTGAGATCTCCTCATTGCTTGAGTTGAGGATTCTGGTTTATCTTCTAGTTGCTTCATCTTCATCTTCCCTTTGGACTTCCAAGCCTTGAATTCCTCAAGGTTTATTGTATCATCATCATCTGAGCTTGAATCTTCTTTCTGAATTGATTCCTCCTTGGTGAGCTTTGGGAAATCCTCTTCCATGTCATAGGGTAGACTAACCTTCCTGCATTCATTCTCATACCATGAGTCATTCTCATCAAAAATGACATCTCTGCTTACCTTGAAGCCTTTGTTTGTTGGGTTGTAGAATCTGTATCCCTTTTGGTTCAAATCATAACCAATGAAGATACATTTTTCAGCTTTAGGGTCTAGCTTTCCCCTTACCTGTGAGGGAATATGCACATATGCTACACAACCAAAAATTTTGCAATGATCCAGAGAGGGTCTTTTACCATGCCAAGCTTCATATGGTGTCATGCCATCAAGTGATTTGGATGGCAACCTGTTTATGAGATAAGTGGCAGTGGATACACTCTCTGCCCAAAGATAATTTGGCAACTTCTTTTCATTAAGCATAGACCTAGCTGTTTCTACTATGAGTCTATTCCTTCTTTCAGCTACCCCATTTTGTTCAGGTGAGTACCTTGTAGTAATCTCCCTTTTGATGCCTCTTTCCTGCAAGAAATCTTCAAACTCATTGGAGAAGTACTCTCCTCCACCATCTGACCTTAGCCTCTTCAAGCTTCTTCCTGTTTGATTTTCAACAAGTGCAAGATACCTCTTGAAACAATTAAACACTTTATCTTTATGCTTCATAAAGTATAAAATGGTCCATCTGCTATAATCATCAATGAAGGACACATAATACCTTGAACCTGAAATGGAAGGGTCCTTGCTAGGTCCCCAAACATCTGTGTGTACCAAGTCTAGGTAGTCTTCATGCATGAAACCTTTCCTTGAATAGGGTAACCTGTAAGACTTACCGAATTGACATGCTCCACACTTGTAAATCATGTGTTGCTTGGATACATTAGGTATCCCAAGCACACATTGATCCCTGCATATTTGCTTGAGAGTTCTTTCACCTATGTGACCTAATCTCTTGTGCCATATTTCTAACTCTGAAAGTGTTTGATCCTTGTAATTATACAAAGCAATGTTCTTGGTGTCTTCTAGCTCAAAAGTAAACAATCTACCTGATTTCTCCCCTTTGGCTATCCTTCTGAATCCATGTCTTGGGTCCTCCACATATGCTCCATGTTGTGTGAATCTGACCATCAAACCTTTCTCCACAATCTGGCCAACACTCATTAGATTCTTGGTGATGGTTGGTACATAGAGTACCCTGCTCAATAGGTTCTGGTTACCATCACATGTCTTCACATTTCCAATCTTAACAACGGAATGTTTAGTGTCATCACCTGTCTGTACCTGATGTTTGCCCTTGGGTTCTTCCAAATCAGAAAGTAGTGCCACATTGCCAGCTACATGGTTAGAACATCCTGAGTCAATATAGAATAAATGATCATCATTTGTACTTGCCTTGGAGGTCATATTCATGATCAATAGGGAGTCATCTTGCTCCTCTGTGTAATTGTTGTAGTCCCTTCTGTTTCTGAATCCACCTTGGTAGTTACCATTGTGGTTGTGATTGTAGTTTTTGTTGTATTGATTGTTGTATCCATTGTAGCTTTGATGTTGGTTGAATCTGCCTCTCCCTTGAGAGTATCCACCTCTTGAGTAGCCTGATTCTTGTAGTTCTTGTAGCATTCATCTGTGGTATGATTGGACAATCCACAAATGTTGCATGGTGATGAGTTGTAGGGTCTCCCCCTACCTGACTTACCTCCTCTGCCTCTTCCTCTAGATGACCTACCTCTCCCTGCATAGTTAGCTTGGGAGGTAGAGCCTTCTTCATCCTGTTTCTTCCCTTTACCCTTATCTTTAACTTTCTTATCAATATAGAGAGCAGAGGGGTTGTTACCTTTTGATTGATCTCCTGCTTTTGTAAACTTTGCTTCATGTGTGAATAGTTGGCCCATGAGTGTTGTGAGATCTGGGGTATGCATGTCCATATAGAGATCCATTGCAGTGGTGAAACTTTCCCACTTATCATCTGCCTTGAGTCCATTTGTTACTTGCCTGACTATTTGCTCCTCTTCAATCTCCTCTCCAATGCTTGCTAATTGGTCTGCCACATCTTTGATCTTTGTCACATACTCTGAGACTGATTGCTTGGGCTGCTTTCTAAGGGTTGTGAATTCAATCCACAGTTGATTCTTCCTGGCCCTTGTGTTGGAAGAAAAGTAGTTTGACAAGGTTTCCCAAGTCTATTGGGAAGTCTTACAATTCCTTACATGAGGTAAAAGAAAGTCAGATATAGAGTTTAGAAGGTAAGACCTTGCCAGAGCATCTTTTGCACACCATTGGTTGAGCTTCTCATGTTCATCCTTTGTGGGTAGTCCTCTAGTCTTGAATGAGGGCAATTCCTCATCTCCTGATATGTATCCAAATAAACTCCTTCCTTGTAGATAGGTCTTCATTCTCAATGACCAAGCTTGGTAGTTGTTCCTGTCCAATTTGTCAATGAATGAAGGAAATCCATCACCCATGTTTACCTTATTTGCTCTGATACCACTGTTGGGAGTGATGGTTGGATGCACTCAAGAAATGAGTTGGTGCTGCTATACCTGCTTCACACCAGCCCTCCTTTGATTCCAGAAATGCTTAGTACACACCTTGAGATTTCAAATGATACCAAGAAACCATATATGTACTTTGCAAATGATTTGTGAATTGATTAAGCCAAAACAGATAACTTGGTTCCTTCACAAATCCAAAAGACTTGCTATTTTTGCAGTGATACCTGCTCAGTGTTATGCTTAGTGTGACCAGCACACTTGCAATTGAAACAATTCCTTTTGGGAGTATTAAAGTACCTTAATAAGCTACCATTTGCAAGTGGAATGAGCAGAAATGATAAACCACATCCAGAGAAATTGATTTAGCAAAATTATGATTACCCCCGACTTTTTAGGAGAGTTGCAGAGATAGACCAGAGGTGACTTCGAAGCAGATTTCTCAAAAATGGCTGAATGAAATCTTCTGAACTTTTGTATGCTTGTAGAAGACCTTGAGCTGGTTCCAATGAGCTATTAAGCTCTTGATTTGGTTCAGTGAGCACTGAGAAATGCTCCTTGGAAGTTGACAGACTTGAAGTAGAAAACTCAGACAAAACAGAGATGATGAATGTAAGTATTTGTATTATATCATATGAATGTACATTCCCATTGGCATGATAGACATAGCACAATGGTACTCAGAGGTGTAAGCTATGGAGTAAGCCTTACACACTCAATGAATGGTACAGAATAGCCTCGAGATTGATGATGGACACCTACGACTTTTTCCTTGTAGTTTTTATAGAGGTTTCACTAAGATTTGAATTTGAAATTCAAACGTAGGCTCCCTAGAATATCTCTACTAAAAGTAGGGAGATATTCTCTCCACTAAATCATCTAGGAATCCACGACTAATCAAGTTGGTGTGATTACAAGAAAATGCCAAGTCACTAAGGACTTTTACAATGAGTAAAAAGGTAAGAACTTATAAGCATAAGTTCCTATGGGTCTTCCCTTATGTAGGGTCTTCAAATCAATTGTCCTAGCCAAGTGTGATGGCTTGAATTGCACCAACAATATGTAATACAGGAGTATTATGGAGAGGAAGATATGGATGAGGTGGAGAGCCAGACACATGAGGGACGATCTCGATCATCACAGGGTGATCATGATGATGAGGATGAGGATGATCAGGATGATCATGATGCTGCTGATGATGATGATGATTAGGATTCTTGATTATGACATTGGATTATATATATTTACTACATACACACACACACACACACACACACATATATATATATATATATATATATATATATATATATATATATATATATATATATATATATATATATATATATATATATATATATATATATATATATATATATATATATATATATATTCATTTCAATTATGTTTTGAATTGTGTGTATGGTATTAAGTAATGAAAATTTTTGTTTTATTGATTGTTATTATTGTTTATATTAAGCATGTGTTTTAGTACTTTAATTATATAATTCATTCATATGTGTGTACGTAAGTGTATATGTATGTGTGTATATATGTATGTATGTGCATGTGTATGTGTGTGTATATGTATATGTGGGTGTGCATGTGTAAGTGTATATGTGTGTATATGAGTATGTGCATGTGCATGTGTATGTGTGTGTATATGTTAGCTCTAAACGTGGTCCTCACATGTTGTTTCTTTTGTCATTGAAGCAATGATCTTATGCTAAGATGTTTTACTACAATTCCTTATGTACACCGTGATCTCATTCAAAGCAAAGCTAACAGTAGCCGCTTCTCTTATCTAGGCTTCTCAGATTTCTTTCCCGTTGTAGATCAGAGATGGAGAGGATTCTATGGGTGCCATAGCTGACTACGACTTGCGGTCTCTCTCTCTCTATCTCTCTTTATCTGAAATGCGACTTAATCTTCTCTAGAGCATCGATTAAATGATGTTTTTTTTTATGTGTGGCATGATGCGGTGTGCGACACTCACATAGAGCATCGCTAATGCGACGGTTTTAAAAAGCGTCACATAAGCGATGCTTTTTGCATTGCATAACTGACGCTTTTGGCATCGCATAAGCGACACTAAAAAATGTCGCTTATGCGATGCCAATTCCAGTGGTTTTTACCACGCCTTACCATGGCTTACACGACGGTCTATTGAGGAAAAAAATTAAAACGTTGGAGGCTCTTCGATCCGAATTTTCATGCATCTAATGGAAGAGCTCTCCAACATTCGCAATTGCACTCCGCTTACGAGCTGAAACAAGTATATGCAAAATTGTTGTTTTACCTAAGCTCTATCTTATTATCTCTCTCTGTCTTTGTTTCCCTCTTTCTACATCTTTCTCTCTTTGAATTCTCTCTCTCTCTCTATCTCTCTCTCTCCTCTCTCTCTCTGTCTTTATTGGAGGTTATTCAAGAAGCTAACCAAGCAAAAAGTATGGTTAACTATTGTAAGTACATTTTCTATTCTTTGTATATCATTTGAATAGTGTTATTTTGATATAGATAGCATACTCACACTTATTGATAAGCACATATACACTTATATATGATGAAGATGCACGTTCACACATATACACATATACACATGCACATACACACACATATATACACACAGATACATGCGCACATACACTTACACATACACACACATACACATGCATATGCACAAACATTTCTACAACCAAATAAAAAGACTTACATGCATGCATTATTGCATATATATATATATATATATATATATATATATATATATATATATATATATATATATATATATATACACATTGACATATGCTTAAATACATGTATATGCACATACACATGCATGCACATGGATGCAAATGGAAATGCATCCACACACACATGCATGTTTCATACATATACACATGCATATACATACATTTGTATATGTTTATATACATAGACATACATATGCACATATGTATATATATACACACATACACATATATACACGTATATATGCACATACGTACACACACATATACACATGCACACACACATGCACATACATACATATACACATATACATGCACATACACACATATACACATAGAGTTACACATATACATGCACCTACGTATGAGCGATTAAGGTAAAAGTTAATTCCTCCATTTGAAAGACTCGATTTCTTTTGCCAACCGACTTCTAAAGTTAATGGGAAAATGCACAAAAACAAATAATGTTTGAATGCGTTAAAAGCAACTAAAATAATAGCTTGTCTCACAAGAGGTGATGTTCATATACGATTAAAGACACCGAGAGGTAATGTTCATATGATTATAAACAAAGACACAGAGAATGGGGTGCTTTATTCACATCTTAATTATTTTCAAACTATGGAGATTCAAATAGTTTATGAATTTCTTAGTGTATCATCATGCAAAATCCACTTGCGATAGAGAGTTTTGCACAATGAATCCTCCATAAAAAGGAAAACAGATAGAGTCGGTGCCATATAAGAAATTCGAGAATTAAGAAAGAAAAGAAAAAGACAAGGCAAATTTTGGGAATTGTTTTTTTGGGAAAATAAAGAAAATTAAAATATAGAAATTAAGATGTAGAAGAAAGATAGAGGATTGTTTTTTTTTAGTATATTGTTTTCCAAAAGTACTAATGATAACCCCCTACCCCCGTGGATCTCACTTGTGGATCACCCCTCCAAATTATTGAGTGATCGGAGGCTATTGCAGTTTATGAAGTGAAAACAATTATTGGACGAAGACCTGAAGTAGAGCTTGGATCGAAGATTGGAAGAAAAGACCTATCCGCAAAAGTTCTGAAGACTGTCGAGACACGAAGACAACTTCCTGCACTATAGCGGGAGGCCTACGTCATATCCAGCCGATCTGCACTGTAGGGCGGCATATATTTGTATTCACCTGTCCCGCACTCTAGCGGATTTTCGCATCACCGACCCGCACTGTAGCGGGCATCTTTGTATCATTCAGATTTTATTGGACGACTACTACATTTTCATTGTATCATTGAGCTTCGTCTGCATTCCGTGTATTACTGCTGTATCTGGACTTTCTTTCTCTTTCGACGCCTACGGTCTCACGCGTACACACGTTCGCTCGAGGGTAGGGGCCTTACAATGATTGCCACACACCAGAGAGTGAGAGGGTGAGGCGCCTAGTGCGTACATGCCACTCGCCAGACAGTGGGAACATGCGCACACCAGAGGGGGCCTGATCCAACCCCGTGCCTATTCTTCCCGTTCGCTTGACCTCCTTATTCCTGACACCTAAACCTGATGTGAAGGGGAGGCAGTTGCCCGGTGATCCTTGACGCATCACCCACTCCTTGAGAAGACAGAGAGGAACCTCGCCATCAGATCCGATATTCCAGGTACCAGCATTTTAAGTTATTTGAATTATTTGCATTGATTACACACACTTTAAAGAGAAAGACTGTTTTACTGCCTGACTTTGATCATCCACTTTTGCATCAGTTTTGATCATACGAGTGTGCACTTTTCCATTGAGGCATAGATTAAGAATCCACTTCTCAGGTGAGATCATAAAACGAAAATGAACAAAAAGATTGAGGAACAGTTTAGGAGATATGAAGAGCGAATTAAGGAAATAGAATTTAACACGAATGAATCTATAAAATCAAAGTTTGGTATTGTTATGACCCTAATGCAAACTATAAATGCAATATCAGATACTATTCAGTTAATGGGCATAAGTATTAAAGACCTAAAAAATGAAATGGACTTTGAGATTTCTAAATTGAGAAATAAGGTTGACCTGTTGACAAACCAACTTAATGACCTACAAGTATTGAAATGTGATAATGAGCATGAGGTAAAAGTCCGAGGCATATTTGTACACAAACAATCATTAGGTCTTAGAAGACCCATGCCTAGAGTGATACCTAGGAAATCAAGTCGGGTTGAGAAGAGACCTATATGTTGCTTTTGGTGCGATCAATATGGATATACGTTTTGGGATTGTCTAGCATATGAAAGTGCATGCAAACATAAATTAGTAAGTCAACATGAAAATAAAGTTTGTAAATATCAAGATAAATCACCTTTGCATTTGAATGTAGGAAAAAGTGGGATAAAGAAATATTCTGAAGAGACCAAAACTAGATCTAAGTCATTCCAAAAGATATGGAAACCAAAAACTCATAAAGATAATAGATCTGAGGAACAAAGGAGTATGACATCTATTGAGAGTCAAGAGAAACCAATTGAAGAAACAAAAAGTACACATATAAAAGTTGAAAAATAAAAAATTCAGCAGATATTAAAAGAGCAAATAGAAATAGATCATAAAGGAGAGTCTGAAAGAGAAATTCAAGAGAAATCAAAGAAAGATCAGGATGTATATGTATCCTTTGATCCGAACCTTTTAACTAATGAGAATCTATTTGATCAAGAGAAAGTTGCAAAATTTCAGTCTCAATTAAACTTTGACAAACAAATTGAACATCGAAAGAGTGAAGAAGAAACTCAAGAAGATACAAAATATGGTAAATGAGTTAACAAAGCAGAAAAACAATTGCTTGATGATATTATTGCGCAAATTTAGGGGAATGTAAAGGCTACTCCAAAGTCGTCTAAGTCCTTGAAAAAGAACAAGAGAAGTAAGAATCTAACCCTTCAAGATATATTTTCAAGTATTGAATGATGATTGAACAAGAATCATAATGAAACATATGAGAATGATCTAGAGATATTTAATGATGATGAAGATTGATGATGATAGCTTATGATGATTATGAAGATTGATGATGATTGAATGATAATGATCGATGAGAAGATGATGATGATTTATGATGATTGAAAAATGAATGATGAATGATATTAATGAATGATGATTTATGATTGCTGATTGATTATGATGATGAATGATTGATGATTAATGACTATGATTGATGAATGATGATGATTGATTGATGATTATGATGATGATGATGATGATATTGTTGATGATACTGAGGCTGATACTGAAAAAGAATGATAGATCATGAAGTTGAAGAAAGGCTGGATCGAATCATAATGAAGATGAAGCAAAATGACAAGGTGAAATGTTTCTCATTTGAGACGTGTTTTCCTTCTGTTAGAGCATATGCATTGCATTTATGTGTATGATAAAGACATGTACAAATTTATGAAAATCATGTAGAACGAAGATAACAAATATCTAATATGGGTTTGCATGAAGCATGAGCGACTAGAGATTATAGGAATGAAATCAGTTAGCAGACTAGAGACTTTTGAGAGTTAAAGCTTCGGGATGTGATAGCATGCTTAGACTGAGTGCATGTATATGCTGATAGATTTGAACACTTAGTTAGTGGGATTCTTTGGGTCCTAGTATTTATTTCTTGTGATATCTTACCTCCATATGGATCATGATTCATGAAAAACATTCATACTCAAGCCAACTTATATGTATGTGCATGTTGTTAGAGCGTTGTGATGGGCTAGTAGGTGGGTGGAACCACCTTGGTCGGGTGATCAAGGCCACGAGCCGTAACTAGTTTCATCGTAGGCTTGACCTATCTATTATCATACACCTGCATGGGTCGGTAGGTGGGTGGAGTCACTCTGGCCGGGTGGTCATGATGGAGAGTGTTAATCTCCAAAAGAACAAGTTAACCTTGAATTTAGATCACCTCTATATCAAGATTAACCTTAGACTCCACCAAACTTAGAGATCATTCACCAATTTATCAGAAAATTGATTATTCTAAAAAATTCAACTTCTTCAGAAAAGTCTGCTGCAGATTAATCACTCATTGACTAATCAATTCTGTAAAGTTTTTGACAAAACTTTGCACAACACTTTGCCTTGAGATTGCGCAACTTTACCAAGTTAAATTTCTCAAAATGATTGAGTACACACTGAGAAATGTGTGAAACACTTTACCTATGTCTGAAACAGCTTCTCTGCAATGGCGACTTTGACACCTGCAACTTCTTAACACTGGTTCTCCCAAAGTAAATCCCGTTTGATCAAGATCTTTTAGCCATAGATGGCTTACCTTCCAACTTAGATTTTGAGCCCTCACTTGTGTAAACCTTTACACTGTGGATTGAGCAATGACCATTTCTTTGAAGATGAAATGTGCGCCAGTTCTAACGACTCTTAGAACATTTTCACATATGAATGTTCCTAAACAAAATTCTCTCAGCCTGATTTCAATTAACCTCTCAAATTCTAGCCATAGATAGATTAGCTATGGACTTAGATATGTGCAGAAGGATTTCTCAATAGATTAAACACAGAAAGAGCAGACAGCAAAACATCGGGCGCAAGTTTTCTCGATTTCTTCAGAAAAATTACATCTAAGTGAGGATAGACAATTCACTCACTTTCCATGTGTCTAATGACACTCTCTACAACTTATTTCTCTCTTCCTATTCTCTATTCTTCTTCTGCTCTCTTTGCCCGACATTTCCCAACATATTTATAGATGAATATATACAAGTGTATGACTAGACAAAAGTATAAGTCAGCTAATGTACATATGTGTACATATCTTTGGATTTTCTGAATATGTCCTTCCTTCAACCTTCTGAATTTATTCTCTTCTTGACTCCTTGACTTCATTTCTTCATAATCCTTCTATTGATGATTGTCATACACCAACAGCTCCCCCTCAATCATTAATTGAGATTCTTCTCTATCTTCTTGATTCCTGCCATATCCTTGAATCTTTGTAGTTTTGATCCATCTAGACTTTTTGTCATCATATCTACAACTTGATCTTTTGTAGGAGTGTGTATGACTTCAATCTCCTTCTCAATGACCTTCTCTCTCAGAAAATGATACTGTATTTCAATATGCTTAGTTCTAGCATGAAACACAGGATTAGCTGCCAAGTAGAAAGAACTCATGTTGTCTCCACAAACAATAGGAGTACTTTGAACAACATCAAAAACTTTCATAAGTGTCTTTAGCCATATTACCTCCTTTGCAGCTTCCACCATACCTTTATATTCTGCCTCTGTAGATGACAAAGCAATTGTATGTTGCTTCTTAGAACACCATGAAATCAATTTGTCTCCTACATAACACAAGTATCCATGTGTTGATCTTCTATCATCCACATTACCTGCCCAATCTGCATCACTATATATCTTCACTCTTGTATCAGAAGTAAATCCATAGTACAACCCTTCTCTGAGTGTACCCTTGATGTACCTAAGTACTCTTTGTCCTGCAATCCAATGTTCCTTTCTAGGACAATGCATAAATTGTGAAAGCACACCAACTGCATATGACAAATCAGGCCTTGTTAATGTAGCATAAATCAAGCTACCAACCAAACTTTGATAGAGTTTCATATCTCTGAACTCTTCTCCTCCAAACCTAGACAATTTATGATTCACTTCCAAAGGTGTAGGTGCAACCCTGCAATCTTCCATTTTAAATTTGGTTAGCAAATTTTTAAGATACCTTTCTTGGGTCACATATACTCCATGTTGAGTATAAGAAATCTCTATTCCCAAGAAGAATGATAGGTTCCCCAAATCACTAATTTTGAACTCTTTCTCCATCTTCTTCTTGATCATTTGTATTCCTTTATCATCTGTTCCTGTAAGTATTATGTCATCAACATAAATACAAACATAAATGAACCCATCTTCACTTGCTTTGACTAGCAAGCTACTATCTGCCTTTGATGCTTGAAATCCAAGATCATTCAAGAATTTTACAAGCCTATAATTCCATGCCCTTGGGGCTTGCTTTAATCCATACAAAGCTCTCTTGAGCTTACACACATAATTTGGATTCACTTGATCTTTGAACCCATCTGGTTGCTCCATGTAAACTTCATCTGAAATATAACCATTCAAAAAAGCATTTTTAACATCTAATTGAGACAACTTCCAACCTTTGCAAGCAGCAATTGCAATGAGGGTTCTGATTGTTGTCATCTTTGCCACAGGACTATAAGTCTCATCATAGTCCACTCCATATGTCTGTGCATACCCTTTCACAACAAGTCTAGCTTTGTATCTAGACACACTTCCATCTGCAAATCTCTTTGTTTTGTAAACCCACTTACATCCAATAATTTTCTGGCTATTAGGTTTAGGAACCTGATCCCAAGTCTCATTCTCTATCAATGCATCATACTCCTCTTGCATGGCTTCTTCCCAATTTCTCTGGCCTTTGGCTTCATCATATGTAGATGGATCTTCATCTGCTTTTACCAAATAAGCATAATCTTTAGTAGTCAAGAATGAAGTGTCATAGCTATACCTTGTAGGTTGCCATTTGTGCCTAGATGACCTCCTAACTTCTGCACTTCTTGAAGTCTCTGGTTCATCACATTCTGGATCAAACCTTGGCCTCTCTTCTACTTCAACCTGTACTTCATTGTTCTCACTTTCATCAAGTAATTGAATCTTTGCTTTACCTTTTCTTTGTTCCACTACTTCTTCATCATCTGCATGTACATTATATTTACCTGCATACCAAGTACCTTGCTCATCAAATGTAACATCCTTGGATACAAGGAATTGCTTTGTGGATGGACTCCACAACCTGTATCCCATTTGCTTATCATCATAACCAATGAATACATACTTTTCTGCCTTAGGCTCCAGCTTATGCCTCAATTGAGATGGCACATATGCATATGCCAAGCATCCAAATATTCTGCAATGATCCAAGGTAGGTTTCTTACCCCACCAAGCTTCATATGGTGTCATACCTTGCAAAGCTTTACAAGGCAATCTATTGACCAAATAAGTAGCTGTGTTTACAGCCTCTGCCCACAAATAATTTGGACAATTCTTCTCTTGCATCATGGACCTTGCAAACTCAACAAGAGTCCTATTTCTTCTTTCTGCTACCCCATTTTGTTGAGGAGAATACCTGCAAGTAACTTCTCTCTTTATACCTGCATTCCACAAATAATCATTGAACTCATTTGAAAAATACTCTCCCCCTCCATCTGACCTTAGTCTCTTCAATTTTTGACCTGTAATCCTTTCTGCATATGTATGATAGTGTTTAAATGTATTAAACACTTCTGACTTTTCTTTAATCACATAAATTGTGATCCACCTGGTAGCATCATCAACATATATGACATAATATCTTGAACCATTTATACTAAAGTCCTTTGAGGGACCCCACACATCTGTATGCACCAATTCAAGTCTTTCTGAATACATAAACCCATGCTTGGAATAGGATTGCTTATGAGCCTTACCTAATTGACATGCCTCACATCTGTATGTCATGTGTTGACCTGCAATGTTAGGCAATCCAAGCACTGAATCATTGTTAATCATTTCTTTAATACCTCTTTCATTAAAGTGTCCAAGTCTTTTGTGCCAAAGATCCAATTCTGACACCTTCTGCTCTCCATATGTGAACATAGCATGTCCAACATTTCCTTGTACCTTCAATGTGAAAAGCCTTCCTTCTTTCTTTCCTGTAACAACCTGTTTATACCCTTGACTAGGGTCTTCAACATAAACTCCATCATTGGTGAACCTTACCTCATATCCTTTTTCCACAATTTGACCTACACTGATCAAATTCTTTGGGATTGTGGGAACATAAAGAACCTTACTCAGAAGAGTGCTCCCATCCTTAGCTTTGACTGAACCAATTGACTTTACCTTATGCTTTGTATTATCACCTGTCTGAACTGTATGATTAATTGCATTATGATCTAGGTCAGTCATCAAAGCAATATTTCCACTTAAATGATTACTACATCCTGAATCAATGTAGAACACTCTCATGTCCTCATGTGAGGTTTCACATGTATTCATAATGAGAGTCGAATCCTCCTTCTGATCTGATGTATAGTTGTAGTAGGTGTTATTATAGGATTGGTTTTGGAAGTTTCTTCCTCCACCTCTTCCAAAAGAATTCCTACCACCTCTACCTCTGAAGTTTCCTCTCTGAAATCTACCACCTCTTGCTCTTTGATTAAAGTTCTGATAATTACCATTGTTTTGACTATTATGCCAACAATCATGAGATAGATGATTGGTCTTACCACATATCCAACAAGCTCTTGCATTATCTTTGTTGTTTCTGCCTCTTCCTCTACTTCTGCCACTTCCTTTTCCTCTTATGAAATTTGCTTGGTTTGATGTACCTTCTTCTTCACCTGATTGTTGCTTCCCTTTGTTAGCTTTCTTCTTGTCTTTAGAGTACATTGCATGACCTGCACTCTTATCAACATCTCCTTTGATATCATTCTCAAAAGTTAGCATATGACCTAACAATTGATTCAAATCAGGAGTAAAGTGATCTAATGAAAGTTCTGTAGATAAAATGAAAGGCTTCCACTTCTCATCTCCTCTTAGCCCTGTGAGTATTTGTCTTACCAATTTGTCTTCTTCAATGTCTTCATCCACTGCACCTAGAGAATCTGCAATGTCCTTCATCTTTGTCACATAATCAGAGATTGATTGTGAGGCCTTCTTCTTGAAAGTAGTAAATTCTGCCCATAGTGAAGCCTTCCTTGATTTGGTTGTGTTTTGGAAATGCTCCTCCAAAGCATTCCAAATGTCACATGCACTTTCAAGTCCTCTAATGTGAGGAAGCAAATAGTCATTGACTGCCATGTAGATTATGCTCCTTGCTTGAGCATCCTTCTTCATCCAATTCTTTAGATCTGACAATTCTTCCCTAGTTGGAACACTAGGATCTCTGAATTTAGGCTTCTCTTCTTCACCTGTAATGTAGGCTATCAAATCTTTGCTCATAAGATGAGCTTCCATCCTCATAGACCATGCAGGATAGTTCTCTCTATCCAACTTCTCAATTTGGAGACTATCTCCCATCCTTGCTTCACCTGTAGTCTCAAAACTTTAGACTTTACAAGGAATAAATGTACCTTTACTTTGAGTCTTGCTTCTTCTGATCCTTCTGATGGCTTCAATGTGTCTACCTTCAAGTTTTCTTCAACCTTTATCCTTTTTCACCTTCAAGATGTAAAGATTTGTATTTCTGCAGTAGTCGGAGTCTTCTTCACTTCAATTTTGACACAACCTGCTCTGATACCACTGATGGAGAGTGTTAATCTCCAAAAGAACAAGTTAACCTTGAATTTAGATCACCTCTATATCAAGATTAACCTTAGACTCCACCAAACTTAGAGATCATTCACCAATTTATGAGAAAATTGATTATTCTCAAAAATTCAACTTCTTCAGAAAAGTCTGCTGCAGATTAATCACTCATTGACTAATCAATTCTGTAAAGTTTTTGACAAAACTTTGCACAAAACTTCGCCTTGAGATTGTGCAACTTTACCAAGTTAAATTTCTCAAAATGATTGAGTACACACTGAGAAATGTGTGAAACACTTTACCTATGTCTGAAACAGCTTCTCTGCAATGGCGACTTTGACACCTGCAACTTCTTAACACTGGTTCTCCCAAAGTAAATCCCGTTTGATCAAGATCTTTTAGCCATAGATGGCTTACCTTCCAACTTAGATTTTGAGCCCTCACTTGTGTAAAACTTTACACTGTGGACTGAGCAATGACCATTTCTTTGAAGATGAAATGTGTGCCAGTTCTAACGACTCTTAGAACATTTTCACATATGAATGTTCCTAAACAAAATTCTCTCTGCCTGATTTCAATTAACCTCTCAAATTCTAGCCATAGATAGATTAGCTATGGACTTAGATATGTGCAGAAGGATTTCTCAAAAGATTAAACACAGAAAGAGCAGACAGCAAAACATCGGGCGCAAGTTTTCTCGATTTCTTCAGAAAAATTACATCTAAGTGAGGATAGACAATTCACTCACTTTCCATGTGTCTAATGACACTCTCTACAACTTATTTCTCTCTTCCTATTCTCTATTCTTCTTCTGCTCTCTTTGCCCGACATTTCCCAACATATTTATAGATGAATATATACAAGTGTATGACTAGACAAAAGTATAAGTCAGCTAATGTACATATGTGTACATATCTTTGGATTTTCTGAATATGTCCTTCCTTCAACCTTCTGAATTTATTCTCTTCTTGACTCCTTGACTTCATTTCTTCATAATCCTTCAATTGATGATTGTCATACACCAACAGGTCAAAGCCACGAGCTGACGTCGATTTCATGTAAGGCTGATGTTGTGTATGTCGTGCTCTATGTCGGATCGACACAAAGGTGGGGTAAACTTGTCCAGGCGGACAAATCCATGAGTCGCACCAGATTTTTACATAGGCAGATTTGTGAAATTAAAAGTAAAAAGAATAAATGCTGAGCTGAGATGAAGTGGAAAATAAAGAAAGAGAAAAAGTAAAATGAAAAAGAGAAAGGAAAAGAAAGAGATCTAATGGAGAGTTGGAAATTAGGAGATAAATAGTGGGAATCGAGGTATATTCTACAAACTAGGTTAGTAGAAACTTAGTATATGCTAGTACTTAGAATGAGCAGTTTGATCTGAACTAGTTGAATGAACAGAAGATCTAGAAAGCCAATGGTTTATTGATGTGATTACTTGTCAGATTGCAAGATTGCAGACGCAGAAACATAATATGATTTTTGTGAAGCTTGAATCTACCTAATTTTCTAAAATTCGTATTAATCTTTTTAAAGCTGCAGGAGTGCATGAGATCACGCTTTGATTTTTGAAAAGAAAAAGATAAAAAGTAAAAATAGTTTTCAAAAGAACCCTGATACGCTTTTGTTGAATCTTGCAGGTTGGCCCATCGGGGCGATGTGTAGGTTTAGCAGGGGTGAATATCGGGATAAAATCCCGCAGGGAGTGTGCATTGACTTTTTTTAAAAGTTGATTGATTTTATGAGTTTTTTGTGGTGTTTTCATTGAGAGACTAGTAAAAATTGTACATTTTTTGGCCGACTTAATTGACTATGAGATGGGAAACCATGTGATTTTGTAAATAGTCCATGCAACTAAGTCTAGCCCCATGGAAATCCTAGGTTGAAACCTTAGTTTTATCATTTACCTTAAGTGTAACCCTCGGAATTTATTTGATTTGTGTGTAAAGTGTGAAATCAAACCTTACTTTAAGAAAAATGAAAAGAGAAAAAGAAAAAGATTCAAAAATAGAAAGAAGAAAATTAGAAAAATAAAAAGAGAAAAATCCAAAAATAGAAACAAAGATGTGAGGTTCTAGGAATAGTAAAAGAACATGCCAGAAGGCTCCAGAAATAGAAAGTTATCTGAGGAGGTTAGAAGATTCTAGAGAAGTCCTAGATAGGGGAAGGCCTATAAATAGGTGACCTAACCTCATTTATTCCCCCCGTGGATCTTGCTTCTGGAACTTCTTTTCAGGTTACTGAGTGATTGGAGGCTATTGTGGTTTATGAAGTGAAGATAATTATTTGAAGAAGACTTGAAGTAGAGCTTGGACCGAAGATTGGAAGAAAATACCTATCCGCAAAAGTTGTGAAGATTGCTGAGACACGAGGGCGACTTCCTGCACTGTAGCGGGAGGCCTATGTATTCACCTGTTCCGCACTATTGCGGATTTTTGCATCATCGACCCGCGCCGTAGTGGGAATCTTTGTATCATTCAGATTTTATTGGACGACCTCCGCTACATTTTCATCGTATCATTGAGCTTCGTTTGCATTCCGTGTATTACTGTTGTATCTAGAATTTCTTTCTCTTCTGACACCTACGGTCTCACACGTATGCATGTTCGCTCAAGGGTAGGGGCCTTACGACGATCGCCACACACGAGAGAGTGAGAGGGCGAGGCACCTAGTGTGAAGACACCGCTCGCCGGACAGTGAGAACGGCGCACACCAGAGGGGGCCTAATCCAACCTCGTGCATGTTCTTCCTGTTCGCTTGACCTCCTTCTTCCTGACACGGTATATGTCAGGGACACTTCATTGAGATTTATTAGATTTATCTACTAAGATTGATGGCACATTTGTTTCTTGCCAGCTCACTCATTTGCGGATATCATGTTTTTCCTTATGTACTGGTCTTTATATATTGCAGTAGTTGTATTCTTGTTTTCCGGTCATTCTCGTACATTTCTTTTTCTGTAATAGAAGAAGAAGAAGAAGAAGAAGATAATTCTTCCTTGCCTCAATCTGAGTGTGTGCTTCTCCTTGAGAGTGAGAGTGTATGTGTGAGCTCTCTTCCTTATCCCCTTCCTTGTGACATGGTATCAGAGCCATCATGGCTATAGAGAGCTCATGGAGAAGACGATGGTGAAGAATACACAACAAGGCATGGAGAAAATGTGATTCATAAAAGACCTCCATTTGCTACGAAAATCGGTGTGAAGGTAGAAAAATCGTTTTTGCCAGATCGAAGTTTCAGAGCCATCTCAACCTCCATTTTGAGCCTGCAAGGTGGCACCCACAGAAAAACCAAGTTATTTTTAGAAACTATAACTTGCGTTGTGTTTGGCAACACTCATATATTCCAGATCCAAAATTCAAGCGATTCCGTGTACTATTGATACACAAAAACTGTGTTTTTCTAAGATCGATTGGACACATATAGGATGCCAAAACTCTAAAAGAGGCTTGGAATAGTTTGGTCACATTGTATGAGACCAATACAAAGACACGGAAATTGCAACTCAAGAACGAGCTGCATACATTGGAGAAGAAGAGCATGTCGGTAAGTGACTACACCTTGAAAATCAAAAGCATATGTGAGTCACTTGCATCTATTGGAGTGAATGTAGATGATGATGATAAGGTGGAAGTATGCCTTCGTGGTTAGGAGCTCCATATAAGCAGTTCAGAACTTCTATACAGACCAGGGGAAATATTCCAAATTTTGTTGATCTAGTATCTATGGTGATTATTGAAGAAAAGAATCTTGGTGAGGATTCAAACTCCCAAGGAGAAACCAATTCTGAGCAGGTATTCAACTTTGGAGGAGAAAGAGGCAGAGGCAAAGGCTTCAGAAGCAGAAGAGGACAGAATAACCAAGACCAAAATCAACAACAGAATCATGCAGGAGGAAGAGGACAATTTCAAAGCAAGGGGAGCCAAAGGAGTTGCAAAAATTTCCAAAGAAATGACTCAGGTAATGATAATAAAGGATGCTGGAATTGTGGTAAGCCTAGACATCTTGAACATGATTGCAGGTTGAAGAATCAAAATAACAGAAGGCAGCAAAATAACTATGCATCCACAAGTGTAGATGATTTTGAGAAGCTACTCATGGTTCAACATCATATGATGAATACGATGTTTGCTGATAATTCAAAATCAAATAATAATATCTGGTATGTTGATTTAGGTGCTTCAAATCACATGATCACTCATGTAGAGTGGTTTAGTAGTTTGCAAAAATTGCCAGTTCGTGGATATGTTGAAATAGGTGATGATACATCACATCCTATCGAGCATACAGGAAACATAGCATTGTCTATGGAGGATGGGAAGGTAAAACATATTGCTGATGTGTTGCATGTTCCAAACATAACAAAGAATTTGGTTTTTGTTGGACAAATGGTTGACCAGGGATTATAAGTCAGGTTCAATGCTGATGGGTTATATGTAGAAGAATGCAAACATGGTGGACGATTGATTGCCAAAGTAAACAAAGTGGGTAGGATGTTCACCTTAAATGTGAAAATTCCTAAAATGAATGCATCCATGTTTGCAAAAGGTGTAGGAGTGATTGCAGATATAGAGATGTGGCACAAACAAATTGGACATGCAAATATGCAAAGGCTAAATCTGATGCAGTCAAAGGAGATCATTCATGGACTACCAAATTTCAAGGTTTCAGAGATGCAAAAGGTATGTGCAGCATGTCAATATGGTAAATAGTCAAGATCATCATTTCCACATGATAAGCATGTTAGTGAGAATGTGCTAGAAATAGTACATACAGATGTTTGGGGTCTTGCAAAGACCACATCTATGGGTGGTTGTAGGTTTTATGTTACTTTCATTGATGACCATACATGGAAAGTATGGGTATATTTCATGAAAGACAAGAGTGAGGTATTCAGTCACTTTCAGATTTTTAAAGCTATGGTGGAAAAGCAAATAGGGAAGTATATTCAGACATTAAGGTCTGATGGAGGATGTGAATACATGTCAAATGAGTTCAGCAATGTTCTTAAAAGTCATGGAATTTGACGTCAGTTTTCATTCAAGTACACACCACAATAGAATGGCGTTGCTGAATGTAAAAATAGAAATATTGGAGAAATAGCAAGAGCCTTGATGCCTAAAAAGAATATGCCTCATTGTTATTGGGCAAAAGCTGTGCATACGACTGTATACATCATGAACAGAACTCCACGTGCAGTTGTACATCAAGCTACACCTGAAGAGAAGTTTAGAAAAGCCAAACATATCACATCTGAAAGTTTTTGGTTGTATTGCATATGTACATGTTCCAAATGAATTGAGGATGAAGCTTGATCCAAAAGTAGAACAGTGTATCTTCATTGGATACTCCCTTGAGCAAAAGGGATATAAATGTTATAACCCACTCACATGACAGGTGAAGGTGAGCAGAGATGTGGTATTTGATGAAATGTCAAGCTTCTATGCAGATGCCAAAGAAGGACTGAATCTTGAACCAAATGACAAAGAAAATGATGAAAAATCAAGTGCAGAATCTCAAGTTTTGAGTGGACTGGATGCATCGCCAAACAATAGTTCCAACTCAAATCCATGGAGTGGAAGATTGCGTGGCAATTTAAGTTCAGCAAATTCATCAAATACATCCAAGAAAGGTAAAGAAAAGCTTACTGCTAGTCATAAAACATGTGTAGGTTTTGAAGACGATGGAGATTCAAGCAGTTCAGAAAAGAGTTTTGATGAGGAACTTGGATTTCCCTCTATGAAGACTCTAGGAGTAAGAAAGGCACATGTAGATGAGACAAGAAGAAGTGACCCAAGACCAAGAAGATTCGGGAGGATATGGAATTTAGTGCAATGATTGATATATGATAGTTACATGGCTTGACATTGTGCCTATATGACAAAGGTGATACAAGATGCTGAACCTTCTTGTTTTGAAGATGCAATTGGAAATGCAGATAAGCTATGGATGAGGAGATGGTTGCACTTTATGGGAATGATACATGGAAGGTGGTTCCATTGCCACAAGGAAAGAAACCCATAGGCTACAAATGGGTTTACAAGGTAAAGCATAATGTTGATGGTAGCATAAGCATGTATAAAGCACGATTGGTAGCTAAAGGATATGCAGAGACATATGTGTTGGGAAAGATGGATGGACACTTCAAGTGATGAGTTGGTACACCATAAAAGTGCTTATGTACTTTGGAAATGATTTATGGAAAGATTGAATCAAAACAGACTACTTCCAAATAGAAGACTCAATGAAAACCTTCTATTTTGGATCATACACCTACTGCTTGTAATGCTTTGTGCTACCAGTATAGTAGGAATTGGAATAATTCCTTTTAGATGAATCTAATTAGCTTAGTAAGCTAATGATTCCAAGTGAAATAACTTGAAATGATCCACTATACACAGAGAAATCAATTTAGCAAATAGATCATTACCCCTAATTTTTTAGGACTTCTCCAGAGTTTGACCAGTGCGTGCCTCGATGCAGTTTTCTGCAAATTGGCTGAATGGATTTGCTTCAAACTCTATCAGCATGTAGATAACTAGGAGCTTTTTCCAACAAGCTATAGATCATTGAATTTGGTTTAGAAATGACTGCGATATGAGCAGCACAACGTGACAGTTAAGAATGACTATAATAGAGATATCATAGATGAACAATGTAGGTATAATGTATTAATGAACAATGCTGTACAAGATCATAGGCTTGGTAATCATAGCCTTATGATGGAGAATAGTGTATGCTACAATGTAGGCCTTACACACATACAAAATGGCAATGAAGAGCTCGGGATCAGTGACTTCTCCACACGATTTTTTTAAGTGATCTTTTATATGAGTTACATTCAAATTTGAATTTGAATTCACTTTTGGCTCTCTCTAAAAGGTGATCCTTCATTCTAGGAGATATTCCATCAATGTAGTGGTTACTTTCCTAACTAACAATTCCATGACTTTTCTTGTAGGTGATTACAAATATTCTCAAGTAAAAAAGAATGACTTTTTCAAATGGTAAAAGGATAAGTTTTCACTAGCAATGGTTTCTATGAAAATTCATATCTTTATGAACCTCAAGCCAAGTGTGTGGGCTTGTGACATGCACCAAAAGCTCCCCCTCAAGCCAAACATTTAGGCTTGGTCTCCATCTTCAACCTTCATGAATATCCTACAATCCAATCATTGATGTGAACCTGCAAAGTTTTGTACCATCAAATGCTTTAGTCAACAACACCTAGAAAATCAACAAGGGAGAAGAGACAACTAAAGAGGTATGGATATGATTCCATGTTTGATATAAAGAATTCAATTTACTTGGCAAAAGAATCAATTTTAGAAGAACCCTCTACCTATGAAGAGGCCATGGGAAACCATGATTGAGAAAAGAACATTAAAGAATAAATAGATGCTTTGAAGGAGATGGATACTTACAAATTGACTCTAATGTCATCCAATTAGAAGGTAATTGGTTGGAGATGGGTATATAAGGTTAAGGAAAACTCGAATGGATCAAATTTTAGGTGCAAGGATAGATAAGTGGCCAAAGGTTATTCACAAGCTCATGGTATAGACTATGAGGAAACATCCTCACCAATTTCAAAAATGACTACAATCAAAACATTGATAAGTCTAGCTATTAGATAAATTTGGAGACTCCTCCAATGATTTGAAAAGTACATATCTAAATGCTTGTATAAGTGAAGAGGTATACATGTCACAACCTCCATGTCTTGAAAATCCTAATCATACATCTTATGTTTATAGACTTAAGTAAGCATTCTATGGTCTCAAACAAGCTCCTAGAGCTTGGAATTACAAGTTGGTTACATACCTTCAAGATCAAGGTTTCACACTTAGCAACTCAAATCCTTCTTTGTTCATAAAAATAGATCACAATGAGATTATCTATCCATGTGTATATGTAGATGAAATAATTGTGAAAGGTGATCACTTGAATGGAATTTGAAGGAGCAAACGAGATATAAAAACATAGTTCAAAATTAGGGACTTAGGTGAGATCACATATTTCCTAGGTATTTAAGTGATTTATACAAATGAAGGGATGTATCTAACTCAAACAAGATACATTCAATACCTACTTCTCAAGTTCACAATGGAGAACACCAAGCCTATAGGTAGACCTTTGGAAATGAATCATAAACTAAGTGTTTATGAAGGTGAGTAGATTGATGATTCTAAAGAGTATAAGAGCTTAGTTGTTAGCTTCATATATTCTACTCACAAAAGACCAGATATATCCTATAGTGTGGGAGTGCTTAGTGTATTTCATGCCCTCTCCTAGAACACCACACATGGATGCTGCAAAGAGAGTACTCAAGTACCTCACAGAAACACTTAGTAAGGTAATTTCTATCCTTACTCTTTAGATTTGGATATCAAAATCTATTCAACTGCAAAATGGGCAAGAGCAAAGGATGATAGAAGAAGCACCTCTAGATACTTAGCATTTGAAGGTTCAAAATTGGTTTCTTGAAGTTCAAAGAAGCAACCAACAATTGCTTTATCTTCAATAGAAGTAGAGTATAGAGGTCTAACTATTGCAACTCATGAAGCAATATGGCTTAAAAAATTGTACTTAGATTTGGGACTTATATGTTCTAAGCCTCACATACTTCGAGATAATGTAAGTCCCATGCATCTAGCTACAAATCCAATTTTCCATGCAAGGAAAATGCACATAGATGTCCATTAACACTTTGTTAGAGAGAAGCTTATGGCAAAGGAAATTGGCTTATCATTTGTTCCTACTAAGAAACAAATAGCACACATGATTACAAAGGCACTTGATGGGATAAAATGATGGAAATTAAAATTTATGGAAGGTATCCAACCTATGAGAGAATGAAGACCCAAGCATACTTTTGCTTGAGGGGGAGTTGTTGGAACATCAAGCTTACATCATGCTTAAGGAGGATTAGCTCTATATCATCTTTGGATTGTGTGAAAGATATCCATTTAGAAGTCTCCTTATTTATGTTCATTTAATGTATTTTTTAAGGATAATTTATGATCATTTACCCAATGTGAAAGGCTAGAGGTTTACACTTGTAAGAGGATAAAGAGGACTCAAATTCCATGATTTTGAGGTATTTGAAGCTACTCAATCAATGAATCACCCAAAGCTAGATCAAATTAAATGTTCACTTTCTTCCTAGATTATAGGAAAGTACATTGATTCATTCCAACAAACTAGTGTGCCTTGAATTAGAACTCAAATCCTTTTAAAATAGGCATGGAACACTTTCAAGAATCTATATAAAGACTTTCAATTCTATTGTACATTAACATAAAAGCAATACACATACACTTTGGCCATCATTGTGTTTCTCCTTCATTTCTTTACACCTTCTTCTTCAACACTAGTAAAAATTCAGAGGTTGTTGCTCTCTCTATAGAGCTTCAAATTGGATACATGAACATTCATTGAAAAGCTTTTGTTGTCTAGTTTATGCATACTACGGGTTAGAGCATTTGGCTTCTTATATTTGGAGAATTTTTTATTTTATTGTTCTATGGTCTATCTTTGCATAACCTTGAAAAATCAAGGGTACCACCAATCAAGGATTATCTTATTGAAAGCTCATTAGTTGATGTTAAGTTCTTACCTTGTTCATTTTCGACACTCAACCCTATTTATAACATTCCTCCAAAAGGAATTTGTCCAATTGTAATCGTGAAAGAAACTCTGAGATTCTGTGTAAACATGTTTGTGAAGGTTGTATTTTTGGCAAAATGCAGCATTCTTCCTTCCCTAAACATGGTTCAGTTTGAACTGCTCATAAGTTGCACCTTGTTCATAGTCATGTCTTTGGTCCTATGAAAACACCTCGTTTTGGGAAATAACTTTGCTACCTTAGTTTTATTGATGATTATTCGAGTCATGTATGAGTGTATCCATTGAAAGGAAAATCGAAAGTGTTATGTGCTTTGAGCAGTTTCTAGTTATGGATGAAAATTTGTGAGCATGTAACTTGGGCACCCTCTATTCTGATTGAGGGGGAATATTGGTCTTCTCATTTTAATGCATTTCTAGCTGAGCCTAGGATAAAGCATCAGTGTATATTGCCATACACACCTCAATCAAATGGAGTTGTTGAAAAAAAGAACAACTCACTCATGGAGATGGTGAGCTATATGGTCAAAAGTTAAGATTTACCACATAGCTTTTGGCTCGAGGCCATTATGTGCACAACATATGCACTTAATAGGTGTCCCATCAATGCAATGCAAAATATCACTCCATATCAGGATTGGCATGGTTGCAACACATCTATTTCTCATCTACATATCTTTGGTTGTCTTGCATGTGCATTAGTGCTTGAACACTCATGACGAAAATAGGATGAAACGATAGTGAAATGTATTTTTGTTGGATACGATTATAAAAGCAAAGGCTATCATTTGTATCATGCATAAACAAAACAAATTTTGGTTAGTCATGATGTTGTTTTTGTGGAAGATGCAATTCAACCTTTACTTCCATGTACAAAGGAGACATCAGTTAGCTCCAAAGATGTGTATAAATATTTAAGAGTTGCTCAAAATGAGGTAATTTTTCAGCCTTTACTAGTTGCACATGATGATGTAGAACATTCCATTTGTGGTGAAGATTTAGATGATGCACGTTTTGATGAGAGGGCTACTATAGAGGAGGTGAAAACTATGCCTAAATGGATTGTGCAAAATTTGTGAGATCGCAAATTAGATTGCACCTTTGTCATATCCTACTCGTTCATGATCTCATAATGCTTCTTTTGCATCAAATTTCTATGCAATGGCTACTTCTAGTCTTTGTGATGAGATCGGGCCTATTTCTTTTGATGAAGCACAAAGTTCAAAAAATTGGATGGCTTCTATGCAATCAAAATATGATGCTATTATGAAGAATGGTACTTGTTCTTTATGTGATTTGCCTCCTAGAAAAATTTCATTGGCATTAAAGTGGTATACAAGCTAAAGTTTAAGCCTAATGTAACACTTGAGAGGTGTAAGGCTAGGCTTGTTGTGAAAGGTTATGCTGAAGAGAATGGCTTTTATTTTGATAGGGCCTACGATCCCACATGCGAAATGACCACCATGCACTTGCAAAACATCATGGCTAGAATCTACATGAGTTGGACATTAAAACTACATTTTTGAATGGTGAATTACATGAAGAAGTATATGTATTTCAGCGCTCTCATTTTTTGCAGAAAGGACATGAAAACAAACTGTGCAAGTTCAAAAGGGCATTATATGGTTCGAAGCAAGCACCATGTGCTTGGTAAGAAAAAATACATGGCTACTTGGTTGCACATGGTTTTGAGATCTGTCAAAGTGAGAGCACCTTATAGGTTAAATGTAGATGATGTACTTCTAATCCTTGATTTGAATGTTGAAGACATGCTATCCTTGGTCCTAATGAGAAGCATATTGATGAATTTGAGGCTGATTTGCATGCCTCTTTTATGATGTTAGATTTGGGGCATTTGCATCACTATTTGCACATTCCATTTATGAAACTTGATGGATGAATAACTTTGTGTCAAACTAAATATTAACACATTATTGTAGTGTTTTTGCCTTGAAGATTGCAAAACTATTACGACTCCTATGGAAACACTTTTAAAGTTGACTCTTCATGATGTTTGAGATGCATTTGATGTTGCTATCTATCAGTAGGCTGTTGAATGCTTGATTTACTTATGCATAACTTGGTGTGATATTCAATTTGTTGTCTCTCGAATGAGCAAGTTTATGCATTGCCTAGGTATAGAGCATTGGCAGGAGGTTAAGTGCATGTTTTGCTACTTGAGTGGTACCCAGCTACCTAGATTGTTTTATCCCAAGGGGGATAACTACCACCACATTTACATCCTTTTTATCACTATGAGAGAGCTAGTTGTTATGATAGTTATATGTCCACTAGTGGTTTTTACTTCATGCTTTGTATTTCATGCATATCTTGGTTGAGCAAGAAGCAGGCTTTTGTGGCCACTTCTAATTGTGAGGTTGAGTATAGGACAAATATCATTGTGATTGTTAAGTGTCTATTGCTCAAACACCTTTTGGTTGATTTAGGTGTTGGTCAACGTTTTGTGACCATGATCTTCATTGATAGTGAGAGCCCATTGGTAATTGCAAGGAGCCCTATTTTCCATGTTCACACAAAGCACATGGAGGTGCATTATCATTATGTCAAGGAGAGGTTCTCTATTCAAGAGATCAGTTTAGCATATGTGCCCACACAGGATAACATTTTAGATCTTTTTCAGAAAGGCTCTCCCTTAGGAGAAGTTTGAAGATTTTTTGCAAAGCTTTGAGCTTACTTCCTTTTGTGGAGTGATCTCTTTTCGCATAGCTTCGAACTTCCTTATACATGAGTGCTAGATCCTTGTTCATTGCACCACTCCCAAGGGGGACTTGTTGATATGTTTTGGTAGTGATGTGTGTGATCACACTTAGGACCATCGAAACACTTTTATTGCTCTTTAGGAGGTTTTGTTTTTGAGGCTTGTATATAGACCTATAAGACTAATGGGTTACTCATCTTTGTAAATTCACTTGGTGATACATTCAGTATATTGAGTTGTGATCTGAGATTCATCTTTTTCTTCCTTGTGTTTTTAGCATGCTTCTGCAAACCAAAATTTTGTTTGTGCACACCCTTTGGCCACAATTCTTGCTTTATACCTTCAAATTTTTTGATTTCCTTGTATATCCATCTTGAACCTATGATCTTCATAGATGGAGTCTTGAGCACCGATTTACAAGTTTTATTTTCCTCTAAAGCATCTATCTCTTCCTCCATGGCATTTGTCCATTCAAGATTCTTCTTTGCTTCCTCATATGATGATGCCTCCTCATAGTTTGAATCATGTGCTAGATATATATAATGTTTAGTAACTAGTGAAGTATCATAGCAATACCTTTCTATCTTTCTCTTCTCCCTAGTTAACATTTTAATTGTTTGTTCAGATGATTCTACCACATCTCTCAACTCTTGCTCTTTGGCTTTTGCTTTAGAGCTTTAAGAGTTGATTTTTCTTCTTGGAGTCTTCTGATTATCTTTGGAATCACTTGATGCTTAAAGTGTATGCTAATTCCTCTTTGACAAGGTTGGAAAGGCCTCGTTTGATCCTTCTCCAATTATCTTCAAACCATGATTTCTTTTCATCAAACACAAAATGCATACTTACAAAGAAACCTTTCTTGCTTGGATTCTACAATCGATAAATTTTCTTATTAAGTTCATTGCTAATGAAAATGCATTTGCCTTAGGGTCCAATGCACCTCTAATCTATGAAGATATGTGTGCATATGTGATGAATGCAAAGATCATGCAATGGTCAAGGATAGGTCCTCTTACGTTCCATGCCTCTTATGGACTCATTCCATCGAGAGCTTTTGATGAACATGTATTCAACAAATATGTAGTTTTTTATATTGCTTGTGCACACAAGTAGTTGGGGAGTTTCTTTTCATTTAGCATTGACCTTATAGCCTCCACATTTTTTCTATTTCTTCTGTCTACCACTCCATTTTGATTAGGATTATATTTGATGGTGATTTCTCTTTTGATCCCTCTTTCTTGGAGATAAGAATAAAACTCATGGGAGAAGTATTCTCTTTTGACCTTATTCTATCTAGGGGTTTTCATATTTGGTTCTCTACCACTCCATTTTGATTAGGATTATATTTGATGGTGATTTCTCTTTTGATCCATCTGACCTTATTCTATCTAGGGATTTTCGTATCTGGTTGTCTAGAAGAGCTTAATACTTTTTGGAACTTGAAAGCACTTCATCTTTATACTTTATAAAATAGAATATAGTCCAATTGCTACAATAATCATGAATGGGACATAGTACCTTGATCTAGAGATAGAAGGCTCCTGGCTTGGTCCTCATACGTCTATGTGGACCAACTCCAATAGGTCTTCTTGTATGTAGATTTTCTTGGTGAAGGATGGCCTATGTGACCTACTAAATTGACAAGCACTACATTTATATACTATATACTGTTTTCATATATTTGTTAGACCAAGTACAATTTGTTCCCTACTGATTTGTTTGAGATCTCTTTCTCCTATTTGAGCTAATCGCTTGTGCCAAATCTCTAATTTTGATAGACTTTGAGTGCCATAATTGAACAGTGCAATGTTATTGATGTGTTGGAGTTCAAAGGTAAACAATCTACTTGATGCTTCTCCTCTTTGTGTCTACTTGAATCCCTAATGTGCATCTTCAACAAATTTTCCATGCTTGGTGAATCTAACTTGCAATCCTTTCTCAAAAATTTGACCTACACTAGTGAGTTTCTTTGTAATAGTAGGCACATAGAGTACTCTTCTTAGTAAGTTTGTATTACCATCTACGGACTTCACATTTAGTATCTTCTTAGTTGGATGCCTTATGCAAAGTCCTCTTTGAACTTCATGCCTATTCCTTAGATCCTCCAAATTTGAGAGTAGAGCTACATTCCTTGCCACATGATTTGAGCATCCTGAGGCTATATAAAACACATGTTCATCTGCCTTAACTTCCTTTATATTCATGTTCATGAGAAGAAGTGAGTCTTCTTCAACTTGATCATATGCAAAGCTCTTGTAGTCTCTTCTTTCCTTGTATCAACCATGGTAGTTGTTGTTGTTGTTGTATGAGTTGTAATTGTATCCATAAGAGTTGGTGAATCTTCCTCTAGAGTTTCCATAGCCTTATCTATTCTATCCTCTTCCTTTTTGGTTTCTTGGGTTTTTGAAACAATTCTATGTATTATGATTGATTAGACCACATATGGCACAGGGTGATGAGCTTTGAGCTCTCCCTTTGCCTTTTCTACCACCTCTCCCTCTTCCTCTTGAGCCTCTATGTCTACCCGCAAACTTGTCTTGAGAGATACTACCTTCATCATCACACTTCTTACCCTTCACTTTTTTATCCTTGCTTTTATGCTTATTTGTATAGAGACAAGAGGGTATATTACGTTTTTGGTTGCCTTCATTCTTCATAAGATTTGATTCATGTGTGAAGACTTGTCCCATGATTTTGTTGAGGTCAGAAACATGCATGTCCATGTAAAGATCCATAGTTGTGGTGAAGGCTTCCCATTTTTCATCATCCTTAATACCATTTGATGAATTGCCTTAAAGTATTCATTATTCATCAATTAATTCTCCAATGCTTCCAAGATAGTTCGCAGTGTTCTTCATCTTCATGAAAAAATGAGTCAAACTTTTTTTGGGCATCTTCTTGAGTGTTTTAAACTCCATTCATAACTGATTCTTCCTAGCCTTTGTGCTTAATGAGAAGAGTGCTTCAAGAACATTACATGTTTCTTGTGATTTCTTGGAATTCCTAATGTGAATAAGTAAGAAATCAGAGATAGATTTTATAACGTATGACCTTTCCAAAGCATCCTTTGAGCACCATATATTTAACCTTTCCTACTCCGCTTTTGTTGGTTAGCCCTTGCTTCTGAGTATTGGCATAATCTCATCTCTAGATAGGTAACCAAATAGATTCCTTCCTTTTTGATAGGCTTCCATTTTGACTGACCATGTTGGATTATCACCTCCATCTAGTTTGTCAATAGAGGAGGGAAACCCATCACCAATAATGCTTAGTTGTTGTTGTACCACTCTAAAGAGGTGATGGAATATAGATAAAGATGAGTGGGTGTTTGCAAAATCATGTTCTACAACATCCAATGTAGCTCTAGGAATGCCGAATGTACTTTTTTAGCTTCCAAAATATGCACAAGAAGCACTACATCATTTGGATCATCATTACCATATGTCTACATCAAAATAGACAACTTGCATTTCACAAGATTTGAAGAAACCTTCTACTTCGGGAAGGGAAGGTTATAGAGAGCTCTTAAGCTGGTATGAATTGAACAGAAAGATTTTGTAGAAATCTAAATGAAGAGTCTAGCTAACTAAAGAAAGTTATTTGATGAGTTTAGCTAGAGCATAGAGGGAGAAACGAGTTTAACCAATCTAGGAGGTCACCCCAACTTTTTACGAGCAAGATGAAGTGCATTCATAGTAGCTTTAAAACATTCATAACTTGAGGTCTAGCAATCCAATGACAATGAAACTTCGTATCTAAACTCACAAGGGTCTTTGATAGCTGATATAAATGAGATCATATAATTGGATACTTAAACACAGGGAAATATATCAGACAAGCTCATTGTGTAACTCAAGGTGTTGTAGCAACACATAAAGAATGATTACTGGAGATAGATGAGTCATAATGTGTATTGATATTTCCCATATTATACAAATAAACTATGGAGGATTCAGCTCAATCTCTTAGGGATAAGCTACTCTGCTCGAGAATAAGATGCGGCCTCTTTTATACTCTAGTGTGAATTTGAATGAGGTTGAGTCCACCTAAAAGTAATCCTAAAACTTAGGATTCATCTAAATTTGAATCCCAACTAAAAGTTGTGGAATTTTTCTCCCTTCATTTACGAGATTTATGTCTACTTTTAGCTTTAGGTAAGGGGCCTCCCAAGCAAACTATGCAGGGAGAGGTAGATCCTCAAAAGGAAGAGGCAGAGGAGGTAAGTCAGGTAGGGGGAAACCCTACAACTCATCACCATGCAACATTTGTGGATTGTCTAACCATACCACAGATGAGTGCTACAGAAACTATAAGAATCAGAGAGGAAGAGGCTATCAAAGAGGTGGATACTCTCAAGGCAGAGGAAGATTCAACCAACACCAAGGCTACAATGGATACAACAATCAGTACAACAACAATTACAACCACAACCACAATGGTAACTACCAAGGTGGATTCAGAAATAGAAAGGACTACAACAACTACACAGAGGAGCAAGATGACTCCCTATTGATCATGAATATGACCTCAAAGGCAGGTACAAATGATGATCATTTATTTTATATTGACTCAGGATGTTCTAACCATGTAGCTGGCAATGTGGCACTACTCTCTGATTTGGAAGAGCCCAAGGGCAAACATCATGTACAGACAGGTGATGATACTAAACATTCTGTTGTTAAAATTGGAAATGTAAAGACATGTGATGGTAACCAGAACCTATTGAGCAGGGTACTATATGTACCAACCATCACCAAGAATTTAATGAGTGTTGGTCAGATTGTAGAGAAAGGTTTGCAGGTCAGGTTCACTCAACATGGAGCATATGTGGAGGACCCAAGACATGGATTCAGAAGGATAGCCAAGGGAGAGAAATTAGGTAGATTGTTTACTTTTGAGCTAGAAGACACCAAGAACATTGCTTTATACAATTACAAGGATCAAACACTTTCAGAGTTAGAAATATGGCACAAGAGGTTAGGTCACATAGATGAAAGAACCCTAAAGCAAATGTGCAGGGATCAATGTGTGCTTGGCATACCTAATGTGTCCAAGCAACACATGATTTACAAGTGTGGTGCTTGTCAGTTTGGTAAGTCTCACAGGTTGCCCTATTCAAGGAAAGGTTTCATGCATGAGGACTATCTAGACTTGGTACACACAGATGTTTGGGGACCTAGCAAGGATCCCTCCATTTCAGGTTCAAGGTACTATGTGTCCTTCATTGATGACTATAGCAGGTGGACTATCTTATACTTTATGAAACATAAAGATGAAGTGTTTAATTGTTTCAAGAGGTATCTTGCACTTGTTGAAAATCAAACAGGAAGAAGCTTGAAAAGGCTAAGGTCAGATGGTGGAGGAGAATACTTCTCAAATGAGTTTGAAGATTTCTTGCAGGAAAGAGGCATCAAAAGGGAGATAACTACAAGGTACTCACCTGAACAAAATGGAGTAGCTGAAAGAAGGAATAGACTCATAGTAGAAATAGCTAGGTCTATGCTTAATGAAAAGAAGTTGCCAAATTATCTTTGGGCAGAAGGTGTATCCACTGCCACCTATCTCATAAATAGGTTGCCATCCAAATCACTTGATGGCATGACACCATATGTGTTGATATATTTAGGTAGTGATGTGTGTGAACACTCTAGGACCGTCGGGGCACTTTTTTCCCTCTTTAGGAGGTTTTTTTCCCCCGGCTTGTATATACGCCTATTGCCCTAATGGGCTACTTATCTTTGTACATTCTCTAGTAATACATTCAGTCTTGTGTGTTGTGCTCCAAGCTTCTTCTTCTTCCTTGTGCTGTTTGCATGCTTCCGCAGACGTCTAACTCCAACAATTGGTATCAGAGCAGGTCATTGCTACTTCTAGGGTGCCGTCGACACTCCTCCGTTTGCAGTCTCAGATTCGCACAAAATTTGGTGAGCATACTCAGGGTGTTTCCGAGATCAAAACAACTTCGCTCTGTGGTGCCGAAATCGCGATCTGAGCTCGTTTCGGCCTCCGAACGCACTATCGCAGTGCTTATGCAGGCTATTTCGTCCTTTTGTGCCAAAGGTATATACCAGTTTCTGTTCGCCAGTTTAAGCGTCTCGAAGTCTGCTACAGGTCTAGCAGAACTCGTGTGGGCAGTTCTGTTCAACTTTTTGAGATACAGTCAATTTTCTGCATCAAGGTATTTTAGTCACCGGCCATGGCTGAAAGCAGTGATGTATTCCGTATGTTGGCTGTTGAGGATAAGTTGGATGGTACCAACTACCCATTATGGGCTTATATGATGCGACATGTACTGGTTGCAAAAGGATTGTGGAACATTGTGCAGGGTGTTGAAAGATGTCCTGTTACACCTGTAACGACAGGTACTGCAAATACAGGTGTTGGAGCTGATGAAGATGGTGTCGAAGATGATATTCCGCAGATTCCTGTTCGTGCTGCTGTTTCTGTTGCACCTACTACAGAGCAGATTCGTTGGGATGGCAGAGATGCCCAGGCACATGCATTGATAGCTTTGTCTGTCAAACGTGCCATTATTCCTCACATTCGCTCTTGCAGAACAGCAAAGGATGCTTGGGATACACTTACCACTTTGTACCAGGCTAGGAATGAGGCTCGTGTTGCTTACCTCCGAAAACAGTTGGAGAGTGAGCACATGAATGAAGGTGATTCGATGGACAGTTTTCTTACAAAGATCAAAGACCTGAAGGAACAATTGATTTCTGCTGATGAGGTTATACCAGATAGCTCACTTGTGCAGACCGTTCTGAATGGCCTTCCTGATTCATATCAGAGTTTTGCCTCTACTCTTCGATTGATGATGAAAGGCAATCCGAATGCCTTGTCATTTGAGGAATTAGTCTCTGTCCTGTTGCAGGAAGATCAGTCCAGGCAGAACAGGTCCATTATGCGTGTTGCAGATCAAGCTTTCCTGGCTAGTCAGAAGGGCAAAGGAAAATGGAGCTCTTCTACTAGTAAGCAGAAATCTGCAAATGCTGCACAATCGAAGAACCAGGATAAAGATGAGAAGAAATCAGAAAAGCAGAAATTGTTCTGCAAGTACTGTAAAGGAAATGATCATATTATAAAGAACTGTCCAAAACTGGCTGCTAAAGAGGCAAAGAAGAAAGAGGCTGGAATGGTTGTTGCAGAGGCCTCTACACCAAAAACAGAGTCTGCAAATCTTGTGCAGGAAGAAGAATGGGCGTTTACTACTGTCTGCAGTTTTGACCCATCTTCTCATGATCAGTGCATGTCTGCAGTAGACTCAGATGTTTGGTACTTTGACAGTGGGGCGACCAAACATATTACCTCGCAGCGCAGTTTCTTCTCTTCACTCGAGCCTGCCCCTACAGGGAATACTGTCACATGCGCCAATAACTCTTCTTATCCTGTTATGGGAGTTGGTAAGATCATTCTGACTACTGCTGATGGTAGTTCTTTCACTTTGTCAGATGCTTTATTTGTGCCAGGGATCAAAAAGAGCCTGTTATCAGTTTTTGCATTATCCAAGATTGGCTTGGTTGTGAAATTCGTTGATGACAGGTGTACAGTCCATGATCTCTCAAATGGCGATGTGATTATTGCTTCTGGCATTTTATGTCGTGGGCTGTATAAGCTCATAGACTATGAAAGATCTGTGAATGATTCGGCATGTGCAGTTCATGATTCTCAGGCTATGTCAGATGCAAAGCTTTGGCATGCACGCTTTGGTCATCTGAATTTTGCTAGCTTGTTACGCCTGCAGAAATCTGAAATGGTGTCCTCTTTGCCCAAACTTGAGGCACCTGGAAAACATGTTTGTGAAGGTTGTATTTTGGGCAAAATGCAGCGTTCTTCCTTTCCAAAAGATGGTTTAGTTCGGGCTATGCAGAAATTGCAGCTTGTACATAGTGATGTCTGTGGTCCTATGCAAACACCCTCTTTTGGAAATTACCTTTACTTCGTGACTTTCATTGATGATTTTTCCAGGCATGCATGGGTATATCCACTCAAAGCAAAGTCCGAAGTGTTCATGTGCTTCAAACAGTTTTTGGTTTTGGCTGAAAATCTGTCAGCATGTAAAATGGGCACCCTCCGTTCTGATCGAGGGGGGGAATATATGTCTTCAGATTTTAATGCATTTCTGGCTGAACGTGGGATAAAACACCAGTGTACAGTGCCGTATACACCTCAACAGAATGGAGTTGCTGAACGAAAGAACAGGTCACTCATGGAGATGGCGAGGTGCATGGTCAAAAGTCAGGCTTTACCACATAGTTTCTGGCTTGAGGCTGTCATGTGTGCAGCATATGTACTGAACAGGTGTCCCACCAAAGCGTTGCAGTCTATCACTCCATATGAGGCTTGGCATGACCGCAAGCCATCTATTGCTCATCTGCGTGTTTTTGGTTGTTTGGCATATGCATTAGTGCCTGAACAACATCGCAGAAAATTGGATGATAAGGCAGTAAAATGTATTTTTGTTGGGTACAGTTCTGAAAGTAAAGGCTATCGTCTGTATCATCCACAGACTAAACGCATTCTGGTTAGCCGTAATGTTGTCTTTGTGGAAGATGCTATTCAGCCATTGCTTTCATGTACTAAGGAGACATCTGTTAGCTCCAAAGACATGTATGATACTTTGATGCCTCTTTTTACAGGTGGAAAGGCTAGCGCTGGTCCCAATGAGGCGACTTCTCAGCCTTTGCAGGTTTCATGTGATGATGCAGATCATTCCATTTCTGATGCAGATTTACATGATGCACTTGTTGATGAGAGAGCTGATATTGAACAGGCAAAAACTATGCCAAAATGGCTGGTGCAGACTTTGCGTGACAGCAAATTAGATGCACCTTTGTCATATCGTACTCGTTCAGGCTCTCATAGTACCTCCTTTGCATCAGATTGCTATGCTATGGCTGTATCTAGTCTCTGTGATGAGAATGAGCCTGTTTCTTTTGATGAAGCACAAAATTCAGAAAATTGGAAGGCTGCTATGCAATCTGAATATGATGCTATAATGAAGAATGGTACATGGTCTTTATGTGACTTGCCTCCTGGCAAGAAGGCCATTGGCACTAAGTGGGTATACAAGCTGAAGCGTAAACCTGATGGTACAGTTGACAGGTATAAGGCTAGGCTTGTTGCAAAGGGTTATGCACAGGAAAGAGGCATTGATTTTGATGAGACCTTTGCACCTACATGTCGTATGACTACTGTTCGGAGCATTTGTGCACTTGCAGCCCATCATGGTTGGAATGTACATCAGTTGGACATTAAAACAGCATTTCTGAATGGTGACTTGCATGAAGAAGTGTATGTTTTTCAGCCCCGTGGCTTTGTGCAGAAAGGGCATGAAAACCAGGTGTGCAGGTTAAAGAAGGCGTTATATGGTTTAAAGCAAGCACCACGTGCTTGGTATGAGAAAATACATGCCTATCTGATTGCACATGGTTTTGAGAACAGTCCAACTAAAAGCACCTTATATGTTAAGCGTGCTAATGATGTGCTTCTGATCATTGTTGTCTATGTAGACGACATGCTGCTCACTGGTCCTCTTGAGAAGCATATTGCTGATTTCAAGGCTGATTTGCATGCCTCATTTGAGATGTCTGATTTGGGGCATTTGCATCACTATTTGGGCATTCAGTTTATGCAAGTTGATGGTGGAATGGCTTTGTGTCAAACGAAATATATTGACACATTATTGCAGCGTTTTGGCCTTGAAGACTGTAAGCCTATTGCCACTCCTATGGAGACAGGTTTACGATTGAGTCTTCATGATGCTGGAGATGCATTTGATGCTGTTCTCTATCAGCAGGCTATTGGATGCTTGATTTACTTATGCATTACTCGGCCAGATATTCAGTTTGCTGTCTCACAGATGAGCAGGTTTATGCATTGCCCAGGAGTCACGCATTGGAAAGCGGTTAAGCGCATCTTTCGCTACTTGAGTGGTACTCGGCTACTTGGGTTGTTTTATCCCAAGGGGGGATCACTACCGCCAGATTTGCATGCTTTTTCTGACTCAGATTGGGCTGGTTGCTATGACACTCGTGTGTCCACCAGTGGTTTTTGCTTCATGCTTGGTAGCTCATGTATATCTTGGTTGAGCAAGAAGCAGCCTACTGTGGCCACTTCCAGTTGTGAGGCTGAGTATAGGGCAGCTTTCACAGCGACTGTTGAGTGTGTGTGGCTCAGACGCCTTATGGCTGATTTGGGTGTTGGCCAGTCTTCTGCCACCACCATCTTCACTGACAGTCAGAGCGCATTGGCAGTTGCGAGGAACCCTGTGTTCCATGCTCGCACTAAGCACATTGAGGTGCATTATCACTATGTCAGAGAGAGGTTCTCTGCTGGGGAGATCAGCTTGGCATATGTGCCCACGCAGGAGAACATTGCAGACCTTTTCACGAAGGCTCTGCCTAGGGAGAAGTTTGAAGCTTTCCGCAAAGCTTTGGGCTTACTTCCTTTTGTGGAGTGATTTCCACATAGCTCGGCACTTCCTTATACATGAGTGCCAGCTCCTTGTTCACCGCATCACTCCCAGGGGGGATTTGTTGATATATTTAGGTAGTGATGTGTGTGAACACTCTAGGACCGTCGGGGCACTTTTTTCCCTCTTTAGGAGGTTTTTTTCCCCCGGCTTGTATATACGCCTATTGCCCTAATGGGCTACTTATCTTTGTACATTCTCTAGTAATACATTCAGTCTTGTGTGTTGTGCTCCAAGCTTCTTCTTCTTCCTTGTGCTGTTCGCGTGCTTCCTCAGACGTCTAACTCCAACAATATGAAGCTTGGCATGGTAAGAGACCTTCTCTGGATCATTGCAAAATCTTTGGTTGTGTAGCATATGTGCATATTCCCTCACAGGTAAGGGGAAAGCTAGACCCTAAAGCTGAAAAATGTATCTTCATTGGTTATGATTTGAACCAAAAGGGATACAGATTCTACAATCCAACAAACAAAGGCTTCAAGGTAAGCAGAGATGTCATCTTTGATGAGAATGACTCATGGTATGAGAATGAATGCAGGAAGGTTAGTCTACCCTATGACTTGCAAGAAGAGTTTCCAAAGCTAATCAAAGAGGAACCAAGCAATGGAGAAGATCCAAGCTCAAAGGATGATGATACTATCAACCTTGAGGAATTCAAGGCATGGAAGTCCAAAGGAAAGATGAAGATGAAGCAATTAGAGGATATTCTAGAATCCTCAAATCAATCTATTAGAGGATCTCAGAGAGAAAGCAAAAGACCAATCAGATTTGGGTATGACACATCACTTGTAACTAAACATTCTGTATATCTTGCAAAGGATTTGTTGAATGAAGAACCAGGTACCTATGAAGAAGCAATCACCAAACCAGAATGGAAAGGAGCTATGGATGAAGAAATGGAAGCTCTCAAGGAGAGTGATACTTGGGACTTGGTACCCAAGAAGGACTCTATGAAGGTGATAGGATCCAGATGGATCTATAAGCTAAAGAAAAATTCAGATGGAACAATCAACAGGTACAAAGCTAGGTTGGTAGCCAAGGGTTTTGCACAAACCCAAGGCATTGACTATGAGGAGACATTTTCTCCTGTGGCTAAGATGCCAACTATCAGAATATTGGTGAGTGTAACTGCATCCAAGAATTGGAATATGTACCAATTAGATGTTAAGAATGCTTTCTTGAATGGATGGATATCTGAAGAAGTCTACATGTCACAACCACCTGGCTATGAAGATCCCAAGAAGGTAAACTATGTTTGTAAATTGAAGAAGGCTCTATATGGTTTGAAGCAGGCACCTAGAGCATGGAATTACAGGTTGACAACCTACCTTCAAGACCAAGGATTTGTGATGAGCAAAGCTGATACTTCTCTGTTCATAAAGAGAAGTAGTACAGAGGTAATCTACTTGTGTGTTTATGTTGATGACATCATCATTACAGGCAATGATGTCAGTGGGATTAGACACATCAAAGGACAGATGATGAAAGAATTCAAGATTAATGATCTTGGGTTATTGAAGTACTTCTTAGGTCTGGAGTTAGTCTACACCAACTCAGGTATATATATCACTCAAAAGAAGTATGTACAGGATATGGTCAAGAAGTTTGGCTTGCAGGATGCTAAAGTCTCAACTACTCCAATGGAGGTCAACCTAAAGCTAAGTGCTCATGAAGGGGATGAAATACAAGACATTACAGGATATCAAAGCATGGTAGGTAGTTTGAATTATGCTACCTTGACAAGAATTGACATAGCATATGGAGTTAGTGTGCTAAGCCAATTCATGCACAAACCAAGGGTACCTCACCTAGAGGAAGCAAAGAAGATCTTGAAGTATTTGAAGGGAACTCAGAACCATGGTTTTTATTTTCCTTATACATCAGATATTGACATTAAAGTATATTCAGATGCAGATTGGGCAGGATGCAAGGATGATAGGAGAAGCACATCAGGTTACATTTGTTTTGCAGGAGATAAACCTATTTCTTGGTCAGCCAAGAAGCAACCTACAGTGGCATTGTCATCCACTGAAGCAGAGTATAGAGGGCTTGCCAATGCCACTCAAGAAGCTATCTGGTTAAAGCTTTTGTATACAGAGCTAGGCCTATACACTAGGCCTCCAATCATCTTTGGAGATAACACAAGCTCTCTTCACCTTGCAGCTAATCCAATATATCATGCTAGAACCAAACACATAGAGGTTCATTACCACTATGTGAGAGAGAAGTTGCTTAGTAAAGACATTCAGTTGACTTATGTGTCTACTAATATGCAATGTGCAGATTTACTCACTAAAGCATTGGATGGAAACAAGCTATGCAGATTCAAATCCATGATTGGATTGCAGGATGTGATTGAAGATTAAAGATGAAGACTTAAGCCAAAGTGCTTGGCTTGAGGGGGAGCTGTTGGTGCAAATCAAGCCTTCACATTTGGCTTGTATCCTTGGAAGGATGTGTCACATGTAGCAAGAACCATAGGAACACTTGCCTATGTGTTATTACATTTTACTCATTGTAAAAGTCTATATGACTTAGCATTTACATGTAATCACTTACCTACTTAATTGGACTCGTGGAAAAGTGGATGGTTTAGTAGAGAGAATATCTCCTTACTTTTAGAGGAGTGATTATAGGAGATTTGAATTTGAATTCAAATTCAAATCTCAACTCAACTTCTATAAAAGATGTAATGAGAAAGTCGCGAAAAAGCTAGTCTCATTGAGCTCACTCCCTGAGGCATTCTACTATTATAACTCTGTGTGTGTTAGTGCTACTTCATAGCCTACACCACAACACCTCATTTAGCTATGCTTGTCATGCTAATGAGATTGTACAACTACATCAATCAATAGAAGTATACACATTCATTATCTCTAGTTTCTCTGAGTCATCTACTCCAAGTTTGTCAACTTCAACAGGTCATATCTTAGGATCTACTTATCCAAATCAGATGATTCAAAGCACATTGGATTCAGCTCAAAGTCTTCTACACGCCTACAAATTTTTAAGTCAATTGGTTCAACCATTTTGGAGAAATCGCCATCGAACTGGTCTCTGGTATTCTTCTGCAAAGATCCTAAAAAGTCGGGGGTACATATAATTTTGCTAAACATCTTTCTCTGAGTATAGTCCATCAATTTATCTCATTCCACTTGCAAATGGTAGCTTACTAAGCTAATAGAATATCTCTAGAAGGAATTTTGCCAATTGTAAGTGTGCTGGTCATACTGAGTGAAAGACTAAGCAGGTGTCAATACCAAAATAGCAAGTTTTCTTGGATTTTTGAAGTCTCAAGTAGTCTGTTTTGATTTGATCATTACATACATCATTTGCAAAGTATATATATGCTTTCTTGGTATCATTTGGAGGCTAAGCATGTATACTAAACATATCTGAAGCAAAGGAGGGCTGAAGCAAAGCAGGTCTAGCAGCTTCAACTCAATCTCTTGAGTGCATCCAACCATCACTCCCAACAACCGCAAGAGTGAACGGAGACACGAATAGAGAATTCCAGAATCAAGCCTTGATGGAACTCGTAAAGAGCTTGGAATGCCAAGTCAATCAGCTTTGGGTAGAGTGGGATAGCGAGAGGACGAAGTTAGAAAAGCTTGAGGAAAGTCAAGCGAGGTTAGGAGAGGTTGTCGCAAAATGTGTAGAACAATTGCAAGTTGTGGAGAATAGAAACAAGGAGTTGAAAGCGAACAAAAACTTGAGGGAAGGCCTTGCGAGGTCTGAGTATGAAAACGTGGTCTTAGACCTAAGAAGCGGCTTGATGATAGCCGATTGCCATAATGTTGCGATCAAAGAGGATTCCCCTAAATATGATGATGACCTGGCACAAAGAGTCGATCGAATGGAAAAGGAAATGAAGAAATTGCGAGAAATGATTGATAAATATGATGAACAAGCGGATAAGGTAGCTGAAGAGTTTCACCTAGAATTAGAAGGGATGAAGAGTGCCCAAGTAGAGAGCGATCAGAAAGTGAGACGGGTAGAGAAAGAGAATACAAGGCTGAGTAGCAAGCTCGGTAGGTGGATGAATCAGAAAGACGATGAGATGCGAGGACAAGTAGAGGACCCGAAAGTAGGAAAAATGGAAGGAGAGTTGAAAGCCATGTTGGATAGGTTGGATGCGTTCCGAATGGAGTTAGAAAGAATGAAGAATGAATTTTTGAAGAAGGTAAATGATCTGGATGTAGAAAATATGAGTAGGATTTGGGAGGAAAGATCGATTAGAGAGGAAGTCGAGAAGTTGACCATTCGAGTTGAGAAGAGGGAGGATATTCCCCTCGGATCTGAAAAAAGGATGAGAGATTTAGACGAAGAGATGGAGCAAATATGGAATCGGTTCCGAAGCATCAACTGTGACCTGTTCCAATATCAGAGTGATATTGAGCACAACAAAGAAGGATTAAGAGACCTAGCAGCGAGGCTTGAGGCACTAAGAGGTACAACGGCTAATGATAGTTTTCAAGCTCATCTATTAGGTCAGGTGGAATCACTGCGAGGCAAAGGTTGGAGATGAAAAAGAAATAGGCAAAGCGATGGACGTCGGTAAGGACGGCTTGAGTCTGATTAGGGTTTGCTTTGTAGATTGTGAGTCAGAGATGTGAGGAGGGGCGGACCAAGTCTACTGTATGCTTATCAACTTAAGTGACACTTTTTGAGGTTTCAGGTCGACAAGGTAGTTATTGTGGGCGGGTTTCGATAGGAAAAGTTGACCATGGCATTAGTGGTCGGATTTTAGCTTGAGTAGCAGCAGAGAGGAGATGTGTTTTATTGGGATGTACACGAGGGGATATATGTGTGTGTGTTGTGATTGATTGGGTTGGGAAAAGGGCCTTTCTTCTGTCTCTTAATTCTCAAGACTTTGGAATTGAAAAAAAAGACAAGAAAGAGATAATTGTGTATATGTGTGTGTGTTGTCGGTGGGCTGCAGTGGGCTAGTAGGCGGGTGGAACAACCTTGATCGGGTGATCGAGGCCACGAGCTGATGCTAGTTTCGTTGTAGGCCCAATTTGTATGTGGCTACGTGCCTATGTGGGCCGATAGGTGGGTGGACCCACTTTGGCCGGGTGGTCAAAGCCACATACCGATGTCAGTTTCGCATAGGGCTAGCGTTGTGCATCGTGCGTAAATAATTACATAAAAAGGAAAACAAAAAGAAAAAATGGGAAAAAAAATCCTCGCTGGAGGGGGGGACAAAAGAGAGGTGAAAGCTTGATGCTCGGATGGGAATATGTGTCTGTGTTGTGGGGATCTGGGAATGTGTGGACTCCTGATGAGGCATGTCAAATCGAAGCTTAAGCTCAGCTAGGGTTTTGGCTGCGGTATGTCTATGGAAGACTTGGACTTGAGGGACCCAAGCGTGCTAGTTGCTTTGTTCATCTGTGAACTCTTAGGAAGTGTTCAGTTTGGCTCTTAGATGGTATGACAACTTGAGAAGTCCTGAATCGCGTTGATGATGACTGGTTTTGTCAAGGTGAGCTCGTGTTAGGCTTGAGTGGTCCTTCTCCTGTATCCGTCAAGTTAGAGTGGTGTGGTGGTGACCTAGCATGGAATTTGGTTCAAAAGAAGAAAAAAAAGCAAAGAGTCAATGAAAAGGAAAGCGGATAGTAGAAACCCTAAGTAGAAGGGGCATGGAAAATGGACAAGAGGATTTGATTAGAAATGGAAAAGAGATTAGGAAAGTGAACGTACAAACCAAAAAGAGTAGCACAAAGGAATAGCAAATGTGGCTCTTGCATGTATGTATGTTATGTGTGATGAGAATGCATGTGTGATGCGGGATCATGATGAGTGTGTTGAGTATATCTGTGTGATGTGGATGATTGATATGAATGTCGGTTCATTTTGGTTGTAGATGATATTGTAATTTGATGAAAGATGATCTAATATGTTTGATGAGTTTGCAGACAGGTGGACATGGTGATGAAGATCCGAGAAGATGGACAAACATGGTAAGTGAAATGATTGGATTTTGGTTCTAACTGACGATTATATGAGGGTGATTGCAGGTGCTACATTGAGGAAGAAGAGAATGGGCATGCAAGGTAAAGATTTGTATTTGATGGAGTGATGAGCACATGTCGAAGGATTTGAGTGCAGGTACATAGTTGGATCGTCCAGGATGACTTCGCAAGCAGAAGGGGAGAGTATGTTAGCTATATAATTTGTTTACGCGCACTGACAGACTTCCACTACAACATATGAGGGGCATACCGCTGCCCATACCGACGGTCACCCCTTGGCATCGGTATGACCGTTGAAAATGCTTGAAAAACCATGGATGCAATACTGACGTTCATTTAATCATTGGTATACACGACATTGGTATGAGCGCCGGTATAGGCATCGGTACTTTGCTGTAAGTTACCGACGCTTATATCGAGGCTCATACCGATGCTTATACCGAGGCAACTTTTAACCGCGCCCGAAAACAAAAATTCGACATCTGCTTGCATTTTGAACCAAATTTTTATTGTCGAGTTTGCGCGCGAGAACTACATTCCGAACCTATTGTGTACACACATCTCTCTCTTTCTCTCTCTTTATATCTCTTTCTCTCTCTCTCTCTCTCTCTCTCTCTTTTTCTCTACATCTCTGTTTCTCTAGATCTGAAATTTTGGTAAGAATTGCACATATTGTAGCACCCTTTCTCTTTCTTTGTGTTTTCCCTTTTCTAATTTCTCTTCTCTTTTGTTTGCAGGAGCTTTTTGGCATCAAATCTTTGGAATTCGACGAAGGGCAACATTAAGTGGGCGTTGATGACAACGCTCCAAACAATTACATCGATGCAAGTGATTGTTTTGTTTTCGATTGATATAGAGTGAGATAGAGAGAGATGAAAGAAAGAGAGAG
Source organism: Ceratopteris richardii (assembly GCA_020310875.1). Taxonomy (NCBI): domain Eukaryota; kingdom Viridiplantae; phylum Streptophyta; class Polypodiopsida; order Polypodiales; family Pteridaceae; genus Ceratopteris; species Ceratopteris richardii. Next base: position 46,370,647 of record CM035442.1, on the reverse strand, counting down.
ATCTAGAGAAACATAAAGAGAGAGAGAGAGAGAGAGAGAGAAAGAAAGAGAGAGAGATGAAAGAGAAAGATAGAGAGAGAGAGAGAGTGAAAGAGAGAGAGATGAAATAGAAAGAGAATGAGATAGAGAGAGAGATGCATACATACATACACACACATATGCATACACATACTCACGTACATATTACATACACACATGCATATTACATATACACTCACATACATATTACATGCACACATGCATATACATATTACATACTCACATGCATACACACATATACATACATACATGCATATTACATACAAACATGCATATTACATACACACATGCATATTAGATACACACATGCATATACATACACACACATATTCATTCTCATACTCACATACATACATACATGTATACACACATATACATACACACGTGTACACACACACATGTATACATACACACATGCATATGCATACATACATACACACATATTTGCATGTACACACACACATACATACATACACACATGCATATTACACACACACTCACATATGTATACACACACATATGTGCATACACACATGCATATGCATACATACATACACACACATATGCATGTACACACACATACATACATACACACATGCATATTACATACACACACACATATATATACACACTCACATATGTATACACACTCACATATGTATACACACACATGCATACATGCACATACACATACACACACATCACATATACATACACACATACACACATATGCGTGTTTTAGGGTTAGGGTTTTAGGCTTAGGGTTCACGAATTTCTCTTTTCTTTTGTTTTGCAGGAGATTTTTGGCATCAGTTCTTTGGAATTTGAGGAAGGAAAACATTAAGTGGACTTTGACGACAACACTCCAAACAATTACATCGATGTAAGTGATTTGTTTTGTTTTGGATTGATATAGAGTGAGATAGAGAGAGAGAGAGGAAAGAAAGAGAGAGATACATACGCACATATTTGCTTGTACGCACACATACATACATACACACATGCATATTACATACACACATATTAATACACACTCACATATGTATACACACTCACATATCTATGCACAAACATGCATTCATGCACATACACATACACACACATCACATATACATACACACATACACACATATACATGTTTTAAGGTTAGGGTTTTAGGATTAGGGTTTTTGAATTTCTCTTTTCTTTTGTTTTGCAGGAGATTTTTGGCATTGATTCTTTGGAATTTGACAAGAGACAATGTCAATTGGGCTTTGATGAGAGCGTTCAAAAGAATTACATCGATGTAAGTGATTGTTTTGTTATTTATTATAAATAGAGATAGAGAGAGAGAGAATAAGAGAGAGAAGGAGGGAGAGAGAGATGAAAAGAGAGAGAGAGAGAGAGAGAGATAGATAGAGAGAAAGAGAGAGACATAGAGATACATACACACAGATGCATACATATTACATACACATATGCATATGCATATGCATATGCATACATACACACACACATATACATGCACACACGTGTACACACACATGCATACATGCACGTACACATACACACACATCACATATACATCCACACAAACACACATATACATGTTTTAGGGTTAGGGTTTTAGGATTAGGGTTTTTTACTTTTACACATATACACACATAATACATACACACATGCACACATATACACATGCATACACACATACACATACACCTACACATACACATACACCTACACATACACATACACATACACATACACATACACATACACATACACATACACATACACATACACATACACATACGCATACACATACACATACACATACATACATACATACACACACATGCATACATACATAGAGACACACATACATACATACATACACACATAAACATAGAGAGAGAGAGTCACATGCACACACATGCATACATACACACATGTGACATATACATACACACATATGCATGTTTTAGGGTTAGGGTTAGGGTTTTTGGCTTTTACATATATACACACATGCATACACACATATACACATATGAACACATAATACATATGCACATACACATATATATTCATGTACATACACACATACACACATACACACATACACACATACATTCATAGACACACACACACATATATACGCGTGCATACACACACACACATGCATATACACATACACATGTGACATATACATACACACATATGCATGTTTTAGGGTTAGGGTTTTTGGATTTTACATATATACACATGCATGCACACATATACACATATAAACACATAATACATATACACATACACATATATATACACATGCATACACACATACACACATATACATATACACATACACATATATATATTCACCTACACTTATATATACACAAGCATACACACATACACCTGTTTTAGGTTTAGGTCTTTAGGATTAGGGTTTTATGGTTTTTACACATGCAAATAAATATTTACACATATAGAAATATACACACATAATACATGTACACATACACATGTATATACATAGGCAGACATACATATACATATGTTCTAGTTGTTGTTTATAAATATCATGTCTATGTGTCCCATTTCTTTGTACACAATTCATGATTCGTTTTGATCATGTCTTTTGTATTTGACAGTATGTTTTACTTTATCAAATCATTTTTTTGTTGCCTGTCATACATGTCACATGTAGTTGGGTTTTTCTTGGGCAAAGTGGATTGTCTTTTGCTACACAACAACATGGTAATGTTGCTATAGCAAGAGACAACACACTCTGCCCAACAAAATTTTGCAGATATGGTCGTCGGTATAGGCGACGGTATAAGCATCCGTATCCCCAGGCACATACCAATGCTTATACGGACTATTTTGCCCAGGGGCATACCATGGCTTATACCGTCGCTTATACCGATGCATATACCGACGCTTATACCGATGCATATACGGACGCTTATACCCACACTTATATCGACGCTTTGGTTCGGACGCCTACACCGACCCTTACACCGACGTCGGGGCAAAATCGCGCCCGTTCATTTTCCTCGGTAGAAGCCTCGGTATAGGCCTGATATGTTGTAGTGTTCCATTTTGCATATTCGATGTTTGATTGCAGGTATTTTGCATAGAAAGAAGTTGTTGAGGAAACTAAACTACAAACAAGTGATGCTTAAAACGACTAGGAATATAGCAATATGGACTGTACTGATCGTTGGAGTGGCAACTGCATTGTTGTAAGCTTTAGATCAATTATTGGTGTTTGGAATCCCCAAAATTCCCAAGAATATGGGGTAGGTGAAAAAACTGTGAAGGAGTGCTAACCAATGATGTGAAAGGGCATGGCAACAGTCGAGTAGTTGAGAGTGAAGTCTTCATGAAAAAAAATAAAATTGCAAGGTACAAGGGGAGATTTGGTGGCAGAGAGGGGGGGTTATGGTCCCTAAATGCACACGTGTTGGAGTTTTTGGGGAATTCACTTCTGACACAAAGGAAGATTGGAAAAAGATGCCTGAAGGACAGAGGGAAGTGCATAGTACGGGGGGGTGTCTCCTTTTTTGTGGATATACAGGTGTGCAGGGGAGTTTTTGGTGCTCACTCTCCATTTTGCCGTTTTTTTGTCCTCGTGTACACGAGGTGTCGGCTGCTGCTCAATAGCCAGTATTGGAAGGGGTAGATTTTCGCTAAATAGAGACCACAAGGGGGGAAACTAGGGGATTCGAGGGGATATAGGAGAGCAGGAGAGCATCAAGAGGGGGAAATCTTTCTCAGTTTTTTGGTGACTCTTGAGGGCAGCTACCTGTGTCTTCGAGCAGGGGGGGCTGGACACACACACTCACTGCTAGACAACAGCAACAGAAGAGGGATTTTTTCGCATATACAGGCGTGGAAGGGGGAGCTATGCCCGAGGAATGACACGAACGGGGTTCTCCAAGTGTGCATCGAGAGAGAAGCTGGGAGGAATTATTTTTGGGGAAAGAGGTTAAGGACTTCAGCTCCTTCTCCAGGCAGGACGATAGGGGCTTGGGGGCTGCTGTCCAGTCGAGGACTGGGGGTCAAGGTTGTTCATCAGATTGGGAGTGTCACTGATGTTGATAAGGTAGTAGCTCTTGGCGTGAGTGTTGTTATAGTGAAAGGAATGGAATGGAAGGTGGGGAGCATTACGCATCAGAGGCAGAAGGGGAGGGGACTCTACAAATAAAGGGGTTTGTTCTCGAGAACCTAAGCACACAGGCATTCTAAGCAGAGGGGGTGACCTTGTCGATATCAATTAATAGGAGTGTTTTCGGGAGGCGTTAGAGCTCTCAGTTGTGAATTATGAAGGAAAATAGCATTGATGATGATCCTGGGCAGTAGGAGATAAAGGATTTGGTGTTTTTTGGGGCTATTGTCTGACGGAGACTCCCTCTCTCTCTGTGTGGTTTTTTTTGGTCTGCTCTTTTTGTGTGTGTAGGTGTGCAGGTACAGGAAGAGAAGAGGCTGGAGGGGAATGTTCAGAGGAGAGTGAAGGGGACCGATTCTTCTCGAGATGCACCACGACAGATGCACATGGAGCACTCAACACTGAGTCACAACAAAGGAGAACAAAGACATGTTCTCTATTCCTTCTTACCTAAAGACCATGATATCAAGCAATAAAGTGGACATTTTACAATATCTAGAAAGCATCACTTGTTCTTGCTTGTAAATATTGACTAGAAGCTTGATCCCATATCCCAAGTAGTGAAGATAGATATGTTAAAATACTTGGTGCGATGAAAACTAGTTGTTCAGCACCATCAAGAATCCCACATCATGATCTTTGACAAGAGATTAGAGTTGAAGGTACAAGTAAGATTTCGGGAAGCTCCATTACATCTATAACCTCAACAAGCACAGATTATAGCTGATTAAAAGCTACTCGAAAATCAGAGTACATGTGTTGCAAAAATCGGAACATTTTAACAAGGCAATTAAGATCATCCCCTTTGTATAGTTAAGATCGTCATTGAATGTTGGGCCATATTCACAGAATATGAAATAAATTTCACAAAAGCATTCCCAAGAGAAGATTATAATCAACAAAATTATACTAAGAAACATTTATGCATTCATCAGAGAAATGCTCAAGATAAGTCAAGCTTAACACAAAGTGGAAGCAAAACTCGGCATTATATTTCTATTAAAATGATGTTTTACATTTCATGTGTTTTACAAGAGTAATATGAATCTACAATAGAAGCTGATCATAGCTTTCCTCATGCTCAAGCATAATGGGATCCTCTAGAACATTAGAACACATCTCCTGCCTCTCTTGCTCCAAGATTGGCTCTTCAAGGTCAGCCATGTCCCCCGGTTCATCTGCAAGTGGGGGAACAGGCTCCCTTGAAGCCGGTTGGAATCTCTCTGTGTCTGCAATGTGCTTCCTTCCAACCTCTTGGTCTTCCTCTAGGCATTCATTCAGCCCATTGATTCTCATTCTAATGAAGCTCACTTGAGCATCATCCTTCTCCACAACTATGCAGTGTCTGAACATCTTTAAGGAGCAAGCTAGAGTCGTTCCTGAAACAACAAAAAACCACTTAGAGGCCAATCAACATTATGAATAATGAAAATTGTTAAAATTGAAATTACATGTGCCCGAAAAAAGGTCTAACACCCAGTCATCATCATTGGAGAATAGTTGAAGCAATCTCATTATGAGCTTTTGTGGCTTCTGATAGGGGTTAACCAATGTCCTGTCCCGAGCTACATGACGAAGTTTCTTGGTAATGGCTGGGGACATGAGAAAATTTGAGATCCCATTCTCATTGCTATGCTCCCTCACTCTCCTTTTGCTTACTTCATCATAATAGCCAACTGTGATGCATTGAGTGGAGCTCACAAACCTATGCAAAGGAGTGTGATTGACGTTTGTCTTCACCCTGCCAACAAGAACTATAAGTGACAGAGAGCATCATTAAAGCCATGGAGATAGAAAGAAGATTACTTACCACGTGAGGCACTCCACAGCATGACATCTTGCCTTCAGAGCAGTTGAAACAAAGAAAGACTGGTCTCTGCTATGGAAAATTACTATCCTCCAAAGAGGAGACATAGTCAACTCTACAAAATCAGTGACCATTTTCCGAATTTGAGGGTGTTTGAGGGGTTCATCGTCATTAACTGATCCCAACATCCTAAATCCATAGGGTATGTCTGCTATGAGAAGGGAGAAATGCTTTCTAGGCACAACAGAACAAATGTTATTTACATCACTACAAAATACATTGTAATATACAGGCCTAAGGGGGTCCAGGGGATTGGAGAAACATTTCAGATCAGGTTCATAGTCAAAATCAATCTCCTTGGCTTTCAGTCTAGATTTCTCATGCCTTGCTCTTTGAATGTGAGCCAGGAATGTAGGGGCAATCATCTACTAGCTCTACGACTTACTTTTCTTTGGTTTCTGCAGAATAAAGTGGAAAGACAATTAAATGAGCTCTTCAATATAGCAAACAAAACATAAGGAATCGATGCATGGCATCGATTTTGTGTGTGGGTCGATGCCAGGCATCGACTTTCTACTCAAAGTCGATGCCTGGCATCGAATTTGGGACATAAGTCGATGCCTAGCATCGACTTATGCCACGAGGTCGATGCCAAACATCGACTTATGCCCCCAAGTCGATGCCAGGCATCAACTTATGCCTCCAAGTCCATGCCAGGCATCGAGTTCCTACTAAAAGCCTCGCATCAAATTGGTTAGGTGAATCAAGGCATCTAGTCTAATAGCAAACCAGGCATGCTCTCTGAAAGAGAACCTACCCAATCAGGAAACAAGATAAAATATTCTGATAAAGCTTTGTAGGATGATGTGGTTGGATAGTCTGCTTGGACCTCTATCCAAGAAAAGCAACCTAGCCTCTTCATCATCACCTCCTGAATCTTCATGTATACTTTATGACTAGAGTCAGAGAAATGAAAACGAGACTAGGTTAGACCAGAAACATGGGAGGAGGGAAAAAGGATGTGAGAATAACATACATACTTATTGAGCTCAGTCACCATCTCCTCCAGGCTTAACTCCTTGGAGATTACTCTTGACAAAGTTGATATAATCAATGTATCATCCTTGATTCCTTGAAGGGCCCTCCATGGTGTCAACTTCATGTCCTCAAGAGCATCTTCAATTGAGAGGTCAACTTTACTTCCCTTTCCCTTCACATCAACCTGTGGGTCTGGCCTCGACTTCCGTTGCTTCTGGCCCTTGACCTCCTTGTTCTCCCACATTGTGAAAATTTTATCATGTAGATCCCAGATCTCACCTGTTCTGAATGCCAGTTGAAACCATGGATCATATTTTCTCAAAGCATCAGACTTTTGATTCTCATCCAGTGCAATTCCAACCTCAATAAGGCATTGCTTTCGTAGATTGGGATGTATTCTTCGAGCTTCCTTCGTGAGACAATCTTCATATTCATGGTGGAAGAACCGAATTCTCTCTATGGAGGACATTTTTTGCCTGTAGTCATTGTCATTGTTGTGATCCCAAGCAAGAAGCTTGGCTTCCTCAGTTGTAAGACCAACATATATCTTGCACTCTGCATACCTAAAGAAGAATGTGGTGGGATGCTCCTTCACTAGCTGTCTGCGGGCCTCTGCAGAGTGTGAACCACCAATCACATAATATGTATAATCCTCAAACAGACCCTCATTGAACTCCTCCACAGAGCTCCACTCCTCCGGATCCACCATGACAAGGAAAGGCACAACAGTAGCATGAGAATTTATTTTCATTTTCTTCTTAAGATTCTGCACGTGCAAATTGTGTGGCTCCCTGATCTCAAGGGCCCTCCTCCTTGTGACTGGATCTATTGGTGGCCTATGGATGATATTGATTGGCAGGTGGAACAACTGCCCCTTCACAACTTTTCTTCTAGCTATGTCCTCCCACATCTTGTTCTGCTCAGTACCAAGAACACCCGAGGCAAGCTCTCCACCAGGTGCAACTATTATATCCTTAGAGCTAGAGCTTGAGTCAGAAGACTCCTCATCAGCAATTCTCTTCTTTTTCTTCAAGAACTTTTTTTGCACGCACTGCTTACCCCTTGCCTTTACAGGGGTTGTCATCTTCTGTTGTGTTGGCATGATGTTGCCCTGGATCCATGGCATCAAGTCCTTGATAAGATTATCTGAGTCCCTGCATATCTCTACAAGCCTCTCTGGAACACTAGGCACAAGAAATCCATCTTGCATATAACATTTTTTAAACCTTTTGATGTTGTTGGTGCATTTTGCCCAAGCCTACATGCTTGATATGCTTGATATTATCCTCATTTGTAAGTCACATGAGTAGTCATGTGAACACCTCTTGTAAAAGAGTACATTTTATCTCTTGTAAATGGAAAAAGAAAAAAGTAAAAGGATGGCTTACCTCATCCATGATGTAAAAGCAAATTCGTGGCTCCAACTACCAAAATCACGAATTTTTGAGCTGAGGGAATCTCTCCTAACTTTGGGGATCACTTTTAGGTGGAGCCATTCGAATTCAAATTCAAAACTCCCTCCAAGAATTGCTATAAAAGGAGCAAGAAGGAAGAGGCGATTAGCAAGCCTTGTACGTGACCACTTCATGTCATTTTGTAGAGATTGAAGAGCTTACTCCATAGCTCTATCATTCTACTCCCATTGTGCAAAGATTCATTGCCAATGTGGTTGTAATCATATGTGAATCTATACATTTATTATCATCTACCTCTCTGTTTTGTTCTCTGTTATACTCACTCAGAGCAGTAACTTCAGAAGGTCATATCTCGAGTTTTACTGAACCTTTTTCAGTGTTTTAAAGTGCGTTGGATAGCTCTCACTGTCTAGTTTCTACCTATAAATTTTCAAGGTCATTGGAGTTATACTGTTGGAGATATCTGCATTTTACTGCTTACTGGTCTATCTCTGCAGAGCCCCGAGAATTGTGGGAATGTTCCAGAACTTGATGAAACTTGTTCTCAGTGCTCAGTGCATCATTTGAAGTGTTTTAACTTGGAATAGGAAGCTTGCTAAGTCTATTTGCTATGCCCAAAAGGAATTTTTCTAATTCCTTCCAGGTTGAGAGCACTGTTCATTTTTTCCAGCAGGTGTGTGTCCAAAAATAGCAAGTTTTGGGAGCTAGTCATTTCGCAACTAGTCTGTCTTGACTTAAACTTTTGGGATACATGTTCCAAAGTACTTGGCTGATATTTTGGTGGATTTTGGAAGCTCAAAGGGTCTACTAATCAACTCTGAAGTCTCAGTTGGCTGGTGTGAAGCTGGTCGTAGCGGCACCTACTCATCTTTGGATTGCATCCACCATCTCTCTTCACAGTGGTATCAGAGCATAGTCAAGCAACATGGGAGATGGATTTCCATCAACAATTGACAAATTGGATCGAAACAACTATCCGGCATGGTCTCTAAGGATGGAGGCTTACCTTCAAGGAAGGAATCTATATGGATTCATATCCGGAGATGAAGCAATGCCAACCATGAGGAACAAAGGGCAACCATCACATGAAGAAGTGGAAGGACTTTCGAATTGGTGTTCGAAGGATGCACTTGCAAGGTCCTATATTCTAAACTCAATCTCTGATTTTCTTTTACCTCATGTCAAGGGATGCAAGACATCAAGAGAAACCTGGAATGCACTTGCTTCTTTCTTCTCTTCCAACACTCGAGCAAGGAAGAACCAATTGTGGATGGAGTTCACAACAATGAAGAAAAGCCCGAAGCAAAATGTGACTGATTATGTCACAAAGATGAAGGAGATTTCCAACCAACTTGGAAGCATTGGAGAGGTAATTGAAGAGGAGCAAATCATAAGACAAATCATGAATGGAATCAAAGCAGACGACAAGTGGGAGTCATTCACAACAGCCATGGATTTATACATGGATATGCATGTACCCGACCTCAACACACTCATGGGCCAACTCTTCACTCATGAAGCAAAGATTAGCAAAGGTGGTGAGTCCTCAAGAGGTAATCAAACTTCTGCCTTATATTCTGATAAAGCTAAGGTCAAGGACAAGTCAAAGAATAGAAAGAATGAAGATGAAGGAAGCTCTTTCCAAGCAAACTTTGCAGGTAGAGGAAGAGCTAGAGGAAGAGGCAGAAGTGGAAAGCAAGGCAGGGGGAGATTCCAATCATCTCAACCTTGCAACATATGTGGCTTATCTAACCATACTACTGAAGAATGTTTCAGGAACCCGAGGAACTCAAGAGGAAGAGGATTCAATAGAGGTGGCTATGGATCAAATAGAGGCAGGTACAATGGAGGCTACAACAACAACTACTACAACAACAATTACAACAACAACAACAACTATCAAAGTGGCCATAGAGGAAGAAGAGATTACAATAACTATGCAGAGGACCAAAGTCAAGAAGATTCATTATTGATTATGAATCTATCAACAAAGAAGGGTAAGGATGATGATCACATATTTTACATTGATTCGGGATGCTCGAACCATGTAGCAGGAAATGTGGCTTTACTTTCTGATTTGGAAGATCCTCATAACAAGCATGAAGTGCAGACAGGAGATGACACAAAGCACTCAGTGGAGAAGATAGGTAATGTGAAGACATCAGATGGGAATATGAACCTCTTAAGCAAAGTCTTGTATGTCCCTACAATTACCAAAAATTTAATAAGTGTTGGACAGATTGTTGAAAAAGGATTGCAGGTTAGATTCAATCGATTTGGAGCATATGTTGAAGACCCAAGGCAAGGCTTTCGAAGGATTGCCAAAGGAGAAAAGACAGGAAGGCTTTTCACTTTTGAAGTGGAAGATACAAAGAACATAGCTTTGTTTAGCTATGGATCTCAAACTCTAACAGAGTTGGAGATATGGCACAAAAGGCTTGCTCACATTGGTGAGAGGACACTCAAACAGATTTGCAGGGACCAAAGTGTACTTGGTTTGCCTAATATCACAAGGCAACACATGATTTATAAGTGTGAAGCTTGTCAACTCGGCAAGGCTCATAGACAACCTTTCAATAAGAAAGGATATATGTATCAAAATCCTTTGGATCTAGTGCACACGGATGTGTGGGGTCCAAGTAAGGAGCCATCTATATCAGGCTCAAGATATTATGTGTCTTTCATAGATGATTGTAGCAGGTGGACCATTCTGTTTTTCATGAAGCACAAGGATGAAGTGTTTAATTGCTTTAAGAAGTATATTGCTCTTGTTGAAAATCAAATAGGTAGGACTTTGAAAAGACTCAGATCAGATGGTGGAGGAGAATACTTCTCTTCTGAATTTGATGCCTTCTTGCATGAAAGAGGCATTAAAAGGGAAGTCACTACAAGGTATACACCTGAACTCAATGGTGTAGCAGAGAGGAGGAATAGAGCTATCGTCGAAGCTGCAAGGTCCATGCTGAACGAAAAGGGATTGCCGAACTACCTATGGGCAGAGGCTGTGTCGACAGCCACATATCTCATAAATAGACTTCCATCTAAGTCACTAGATGGAACCACTCCATATGAAGTGTGGAATGGAAGAAGACCTAGTCTAGAGCATTGTAAAATCTTTGGATGCTTAGCCTATGCTCACATTCCTTCTCAAGTAAGAGGGAAATTGGATCCCAAGGCAGAGAAGTGTGTATTCATTGGTTATGATCAAAACCAAAAAGGATATAGATTGTACAATCCAACCAATAAAGGATTTTCTGTGAGTAGAGATGTAATTTTTGATGAAAACAAATCATGGTTTGATGATGACAGGAAAGTGAAGCTGCCATATGACTTGGATGAAGATTTTCCATCACTTCAACCAAAGGAGCCAAAGCAGATTGAAGAAAGTGATTCGGAGATTGACCTAGAAGACTTGGAAAGACTAAAGCTATGGAAGAACAAAGGTAAAGCAAAGATGCAGGATGCTACATATGGACCCGAGAGCTCACATCAACCACTTAGAAGGTCTTCGAGGGAGAAGAAGAAACCAGAGAGGTTTGGTTATGATACTTCTTTGGTCACCAAGCACTCAATCTACATTGCAAAGGATTCAACCAATGAAGAACCTACCACATTCGAAGAAGCACAAAGCAAGAAAGCTTGGAGAGATGCAATGGATGAAGAAATGGAAGCCTTGAAGGAGAATGACACTTGGGAGCTTGTACCTAACAAGCCATCTATGAAGATAATCGGATCTCGATGGATATACAAAATCAAGAGGAATCCAGATGGAAGTATAAATAGACACAAAGCAAGGTTAGTTGCTAAAGGGTTTGCTCAAACCCATGGTATTGATTATGAGGAGACTTTCTCTCCTGTTGCAAAAATGCCTACAATTAGGGTTCTTATAAGTCTTGCTGCATCTAGAAATTGGAATCTTTATCAACTTGATGTAAAGAATGCTTTCTTGAATGGATGGATTTCTGAGGAAGTGTATATGGCACAACCTCCTGGATATGAGGATGCACATCATCCTAACTATGTATGCAAACTAAAGAAAGCTTTGTATGGATTGAAGCAAGCTCCAAGAGCTTGGAATTTCAGATTGGTTACTTATTTGCAGGACCAAGGATTCAAAGCTAGCAAGGCGGATACCTCTTTGTTCATAAAGAGGAATGGATCTGAAGTGATCTATTTATGTGTGTATGTTGATGATATTATTATCACAGGCAATGATCTTGAAGGAATCAAACAGGTAAAGAGTCAAATGAAGGAGGAGTTCAAAATAAGTGACCTCGGACCACTCACTTATTTTCTTGGATTGGAGTTGATCTACACAGATTCAGGTATATACATCACACAAAGGAAGTATGTCCATGACATGCTCGTCAAGTTCAAGATGGAAAATACAAAGTGTGCAGGTACACCTATGGAGCAAAATCATAAGCTTAGTGCTTATGAAGGAGAGCCAATTGAAGACATCACAAGCTATCAAAGCTTGGTTGGAAGTTTGAACTATGCAACACTCACAAGGGTGGATATATGCTATAGTGTTAGCATATTGAGTCAGTTTATGCATAAGCCGAGAAGACCACATATGGAAGCGGCCAAGCGAGTCCTCAAGTACCTAAAGGGGACCATGAATGAAGGTTTGTTTTATTCATTTACTTCAGATATTGAGCTAAAGGTCTACTCAGATGCAGATTGGGCCGGATCTAAAGATGATAGAAGAAGCACATCAGGGTATATATCATTTGCAGGTTCAAAAATCATTTCTTGGTCATCGAAGAAGCAACCAACCGTGGCATTATCTTCTACTGAAGCTGAATATAGAGGTTTGGCTAATGCAACTCAAGAAATCATGTGGTTAAAATCTTTGTACACAGATCTTGGACTTCATTCTTCAACACCTCACATTTTTGGTGACAACACAAGCTCACTACATCTAGCAGCTAATCCGGTATACCATGCTAGAACCAAGCATATTGAAGTCCACTACCATTATGTAAGGGAGAAGCTAATGAGCAAGGATATTCAACTATCCTACGTCTCTACAGATATGCAATGTGCAGACATGTTGACGAAAGCTCTTGATGGTACGAAATTAAGTAGATTCAAGTTGATGATTGGTTTGCAGGAAATCAAGGACAATTGAAGACTTATTTGGAGGCCAAGCATGTTAGGCTTGAGGGGGAGCTGTTGGTGCATTTTGCCCAAGCCTACATGCTTGATATGCTTGATATTATCCTCATTTGTAAGTCACATGAGTAGTCATGTGAACACCTCTTGTAAAAGAGTACATTTTATCTCTTGTAAATGGAAAAAGAAAAAAGTAAAAGGATGGCTTACCTCATCCATGATGTAAAAGCAAATTCGTGGCTCCAACTACCAAAATCACGAATTTTTGAGCTGAGGGAATCTCTCCTAACTTTGGGGATCACTTTTAGGTGGAGCCATTCGAATTCAAATTCAAAACTCCCTCCAAGAATTGCTATAAAAGGAGCAAGAAGGAAGAGGCGATTAGCAAGCCTTGTACATGACCACTTCATGTCATTTTGTAGAGATTGAAGAGCTTACTCCATAGCTCTATCATTCTACTCCCATTGTGCAAAGATTCATTGCCAATGTGGTTGTAATCATATGTGAATCTATACATTTATTATCATCTACCTCTCTGTTTTGTTCTCTGCTATACTCACTCAGAGCAGTAACTTCAGAAGGTCATATCTCGAGTTTTACTGAACCTTTTTCAGTGTTTTAAAGTGCGTTGGATAGCTCTCACTGTCTAGTTTCTACCTATAAATTTTCAAGGTCATTGGATTTATACTTTTGGAGATATCTGCATTTTACGGCTTACTGGTCTATCTCTGCAGAGCCCCGAGAATTGTGGGAATGTTCCAGAACTTGATGAAACTTGTTCTCAGTGCTCAGTCCATCATTTGAAGTGTTTTAACTTGGAATAGGAAGCTTGCTAAGTCTATTTGCTATGCCCAAAAGGAATTTTTCTAATTCCTTCCAGGTTGAGAGCACTGTTCATTTTTTCCAGCAGGTGTGTGTCCAAAAATAGCAAGTTTTGGGAGCTAGTCATTTCGCAACTAGTCTGTCTTGACTTAAACTTTTGGGATACATGTTCCAAAGTACTTGGCTGATATTTTGGTGGATTTTGGAAGCTCAAAGGGTCTACTAATCAACTCTGAAGTCTCAGTTGGCTGGTGTGAAGCTGGTCGTAGCGGCACCTACTCATCTTTGGATTGCATCCACCATCTCTCTTCACAGATGTCTCTACCAAGACAAGGAGGTTATCAAAGTCCTCATCTTCATAATCCAGTTTGAACACAAGGCCATACTGAAAACCCTGTGTTGTCATGATCTTTCCTCTCCCATATGCCCCTACGAACACAAGTAGGACTGCATTCTTTTCTTCCACATACTGAAGGCACCACTCCAGGTTTGTCATGTCCCGGAGTGGACGATCTGTCCTTAAGACCTCTTCCTCCCTCGACCTTTCCTTCCTAGTTGCATCATCCTCAGAAATTTTGATGCTACTCTGTCCACCAGAGGACATTCCAACCGGATTGCTCGCCTTCTCAGAGGATAAGGATGCAATGTTTTTCTTTGGTTTTGCTTGGTGACCAATGCCTCTATTACGTTGCTGATCCACAGAGCTCATTGTCACTTTCAGCTTCTTGAAGGGCCTCTCACTTTTGGACTCAGCATCCCTGAAAGGGATTGGAAATATTAGCTCATACGTTAATGTGTTTCTCGAGGGTCCAAGTCGATGCCAAGCATCGACTTTGTGTGCAAGTCGATGCTAGGCATCGACTTGAGGGTGCAAGTCGATGCCAGGTATCAACTTGAGGGTGTAAATCAATGGCTGGCATCGACTTGCACCCTCAAGTCGATGCTTGGCATCGACTTGGACCCTCAAGTCGATGCCTGGCATCAACTTGCACCCTCAAGTCGATGCCTAGCATTGACTTGCACACAAAGTCGATGCCTGGCGTCGACTTGCACCTAAAAGTCGATGCCAGGCATCGACTTTGCACCCTGAAGTCGATTCATGGCATCGACTTTCAGGCCACATTGGATGTCAGGTATCGATCTTCCAAGTCAATGCTAGGCATCGACTTGAGGATGCAATTCGATGCCAAGCATCGAATTTAAGTGAAAGTCGATGCCTGGCATCGACTTGAGGCTGCAAGTCGATGCGAGGCATCGAGTTGGACCCGAAAGTCGATGAGTGGCATCGACTTGAGGTTGCAAGTCGATGCCAGGCATCGAGTTGGACCCCAAAGTCGATGCGCGGCATCGACTTGCACCTAAAAGTCCATGCGTGGCATTGAGTTACACCATTAAGTCGATGGCTGGCATCGAGTTGTACCCTCATTGGATCTATATTTTATGAGCTAAGAAAAATAAAAACCTAGAAAGCATACTATTTACTCAAGCATACAAAAGGAATCTTTTTTTGTGGTATGATTTTGTCTACCTCTTGGTACTATTGCCAACATTCTTCTTCTCCATGAGAGTTGCTTTGCTGGTTTGCTGAGCTCTGTGCTCCATGGTTGTCTGTGCTATGTTGCTCTCTCTTGCTCGTGGATTTTGAAAATGAGAATGATCTCCTCCTCTGCTATTTATAGGCAATTGGGTAGCTTGAACAAGAGACTAACTGGATCTAACTGAATGAATCCAGTTGCTAACTATATCTGTCAACTTATCTAACCAGGAAATACCACTCACACAAATAGGCTGTTTCACCTCGACTTTAGTGAAATATTTATAGAACCTTGCAACTATTTATATACATTTGCATGTAATTTACACTTCAATGGCAAGAGTATGGTATGTACATGAGGAAGTCTAATCTCATGTATAAGTTGTTTCTTAGAATCTCTTGCTTGGGAAAAAATCAAGTCTAAGTTGTGTTGAATATGGGAGATTAATGACATCTTTATAGTGTTATCCTTCTCACTTCAGTTCATATTCACATTGTTGAAAAGGAAAATCAATGTATGAATAAACGTTCAACAAAGAACTTTGGGGTTCAAACGTCTTGATTAACAAACGTCACTCATTGTCTTTGCAAAAAAGAGAAAATCAAATGAAGTTATTCATAGCATTCAACATTTAGGAAAATCGTAGATTCAAAATTCATTTGAAAATCTTTTGTAAATTCAAAAATCATTTGAAAATTGTAGCTTTTACACATAATTCTTACATATACTTTTCCGTGTACCTCTTTTTTACATAATTCTTTATGAATATACTTTCATATACCTCTTTGAGATCTATCCAAGACCACAATAAAACCTAATCCTTGAAATCTTAACCAAAGGTAAAATTTCTTCTTGTAAAGTCTTCAATGGCACTACTCTAAACAATTTTAATATCTAATCGAGTTGGAACTCAACTTGGATATATTTTGATTCACTCATAATGCTAAGACTCAATGACTCATATCTAGTTAGAAATCAACTGTGTATCTCATCTTTCAACAGTGAATCAAATCTTTGGTTCCCTTATTAGTGTATATCTGAGTAATTAAGTACTTTAATTTTAGGCTTTAATGTAATTTGATGTTTAATGCACTTTAATGAACTTTTGATTTCATATCTACTTGATGTGACATTTGATGTGACATCTTCACTTGATCTCCGATTTCTACTTATTTAAAAAGGTCATTCATCTTCAATCTTCTTTGAACTAAGTGAAGATGAGCTCAATCTTTTCAGTGGATGCTTGGGCATCAACTTCCTCTGCTCATATTGATACAGTTTTAGATTCATTGTTCTCAGTTGACCCTTTCCACATAAGTGATGATCCCTATGGTTTAGAACGTGCTGATGATTCTATGTTTTCTGTTGAGTCATTTAAGTTATCCAATTCACAGTGCAATGCTGCTCAACCAAATGCACCTCTTGATCTCCCATATTATCCACCCATTGATCTCCCTTATGACTCAAGTGCATGTGGAGCAATGGAAAAGCAAAGCAAGCTCAATCTACGTTTTAAAAGGAGGCCTCGTGAATTAAGTCAAAAAAGATTTAAATTTCTTACTTCAGATAGACATATTGCATTGGATATTGTGAAGCATTGTTGTGGTTAGAAATGTTTGTACAATTTAGGAATGAAGAAACTAAAGCACCTAAGAGAGAAATTCCTCCATTTAGATAGTGAAGGGCAGGATATATACCTTGTTTCTCGCATGCAAATGATTGAGGATAACATGTCAGTAACACGTGTTGCTTTTGAATATTTCTTTAGTCAAGGGATGCGATGTTGTAGGGCTGCATTTAAAATTGCAGTGGGTGTGGGAATTTTAGAATACTTAGGGTTCAACAGGGGCTTATGAATGGGGATCTCATTTTGGATACGTTCCATGTTGGGACCAAAGGATCTGTTGGACATCATGCAATCAATTGGATGATGAACTATTTTAGGTTGCATTGTGAGGTTATGCCTACAACTGGAAGGTTGCACTTGTCTGATAACTTTACTCATCGAGAGGTATTTCAAATATATAGAGAAGACATGGAAAATAGGAGATGAAGTCCTTGTGCAAATGCATTTGGTTGGTGCTTTGGTATACAATGGAACTGTAATGTCCAAGGTTTTCTTCACATATCCGAATGTGCATAATGATCCAAACCTTACAGTTACTGTCATTCATCGTGTTTTGCAATCATTGAAGGGTCGTTTGCCACCAACTTTTGATGAGGAGGGTTGATGAAATAACCCTTTTATTTGCAAAGCAGTATTCATCTTCTCTTGGGTGGGAGCCTAAAGAGGGATGCAGATTTT
The DNA here is from genome assembly GCA_020310875.1 of Ceratopteris richardii. NCBI lineage: Eukaryota > Viridiplantae > Streptophyta > Polypodiopsida > Polypodiales > Pteridaceae > Ceratopteris > Ceratopteris richardii. The sequence goes on along the minus strand of CM035442.1, from coordinate 46,352,418 downwards.
TATTGCAGGTGCCTAATTTTTCTACAGTGTATGGTGTAGAACAATCACCATATGAAGATAAAAACAATACAGAAAGATGTGGAAATGTGGTTGGTCAAAGTAAAAGCTGGATGCATGCACTCATTGAAAAGAAGAGGCATATTGAGCGTGCAAAAAAATATGCTGGAGATCAAGATGTATCTTGGTGGGAGGACTTTTTCAATCATCAAGAAGAGATTATACAGTATACAATTGCAGGTCATTGGCCAGTTGATGTTCCATTCACATGGGATTTTTGTACACAAAGATCCGTGAATGTGGCCCAAGCATGTAATGCAGATGCACTTCAAAGTTTTATACATCCACCAGAAAGAAATATTTATGTAGGCACAAGGATGACAAAACAGGCAGAAGCAAGATGGCAAGGAAATTTAATAGAGATAAATGTTGGAACACTTATTGCCGTACTTGCTGATGGTGATGAGGCTACCAGACCATTTTGGATTGCAAAGGTTTTAGAGATAACTAACGATATTGATCAAAGAAGAATAGAGGCTTTGATGGTGCATTGGTATTACACTAAAAGTAGTAATGCATTCACAGGTAAATATAACTTAGAAATGGTGTGTGATACTAAACGAATAGGTTCAAAAAAGAAAAAGAATATTCGAAGCACATCCACTCTTAAAATGGATGATGTAGATATTCTTGTTTATGATTTTTCCTTGACAAAAACACGTCACTTGAGGAAAGCAACCATCAATATTATAAAACAAAAGCCTCCAAATGTATGTGGTACAGGAAATCATAGGCAAACAAGAAGATTTGTGCATGATCCTGCAGAATTTGGTATGTACGTGGATGAAGATAGAGCTCTTGTGGATATAGAAGAGGAAGAAGAGAGCTCTCAACAGAATGAGACTGAATCAAATGCATCAGGTGATGAGGGTGTAGACATAGATCGACATAGTTGTGAGTTGCATTGAACCTCTCTAACATTTTCAGTGCTTATGTAAATGCCTCGAAGTAGTTTGATTAATGAAACCATGTTTTGTAGCAATTTTGAATAACAATCAGATATCCACCCATTGAAAACATGTCTAAACTGTTATTTTTGTATACGAATTATTCAGTTTTACATTCTTTATATAGATTTTAGACATGTCAATGTCTTATCATATAGATTTTGGGCATGTCAATGTCTTATCATATAGATTTTGGACATGTGAATGTCTTATATAGTGAAATTTTGACTACATTTTGAGCTCTTTTTTTTATGAGAAAATGACAAAAAATGTCAAAAAATCACATGTTTTCACTTCATTTTTGTAATATATGTATACTGGTATAAAGGAAACTCAAACATAAGCTGCCATTTGCTTGATGTTTGAAGAGAGTGTTCTCTTTTTATGACATAGTTCTCATTTTCTACGACTTGTTGTTACTCTAGGAAGGTGGAAGGGAGGCAAAAAAGGGGAGGCTAAGTTGTGGTTCTCATTATCCCATCTCTCTGAGCCTAGTCGAAGGATTTCCCAACGATATAGGCCTGCGCAATTGCAGCATCACCGAGTCTTAAGTATCTTCGGAAGGGGGTAAATGTCCTAATGCAGTAGCAGATGACGATGTTACTGCACTTGTAGCGGCACCTGCAGCTGGGGTATGTACTATTGTTGACTTATTGATAGAGAAAGGAGCAACTATCCATATAAATGGAGGAGACGCTTGGCAAAGCTTGGCTATTGTAGGCAAATTCACTTGGCAGGTAACTATCCGAGAAGGGCAGGAAGGGAGCATGAGCAGCTATTTGTGAGCATTTTGAAGAGGGAAGCAATAGAGGAGGAGAACTATCGCGATTGAAGGGGACCAACACGAGAATAAGGAAGGACTACCATTACATTGGGCTCGTGCCAGGTCATTGCAGATGGACACGAATTCAAAGACGCTGGAGCAAAGGCGGTGTGGGGAAGTCCCTCAAATTTGAGCACTGATGTTGGGTCAGCATCCTGGGGTGTAGTTCTTGATGACAATGACAAGGATCTCGAAGCTGTAAGGCCAACGGTGGATTGGGCAAAGGAGATTGGTGTGCAACAGTTCGTGTTCCTGAGTAGTGCTGGAATATACAAGACAATAGATGCACCTCTACATGTTGAAAGGAAAAGAAGGCTCATTATCAGAGGTAAACATATTATTTTGATGTATTCGAATGTCTCGAACCTACTGAACAAAGATTTTGTAAAAACTGGAGTGATTGGGCAGGTCGTTGAGGAGGTCTCACACTCGATTATGGATGAATTGATGAGTGATGCTATTGTGGATTTGTGAACTTGCTTTGACTCTGAGAAGTTTGTGTAAGCACGTACGAACAAATGGGCTTAATGATGTATACAATGCATGCTTTGAACATATATTATTCTAAAGAATATTTTACCCCGAAATATGATTTTAGTTCTTACAATCACTTGCTAGGAACTCTATTGCATTAGTTTGCACTTATCATTATCACTCTTGAATGTGTGCACATGGAAGGGTTTCGGCCAGCAGCCATGACCGGAGGAGAAGTGTGAGAGAGAGAGAGCGAGAAAGACAGTGAGAGGAAGAACAAAAGGAAAAAGATAAGAGTGATAGGGGGTAGGAGAGAAAGAGAGATAGAGGGAGTGCACATGTAGGTGTTTGAAAATCAGTGGATAAGTGAGTCTTAAGGATGTGTATGAGAGTGCAAGAGGGTATTTGAATGCTTGAATGTTTGGGACTGGGCATGTGAAAGAGTTAGTCATGATTGACTTGTAGTGTTGGTGAGCATTAATGAATTAGTGAGAAGTCAAAAGTTGGAGAGTGGAAATTGGAATGAGGGTAAAGGGGAGAACAAATTCTGCCAAACCCGAAAAGGAAGAGTAAGGCCGTATGTGTATGGTTGAATACATATGCGCGAGTGTGTGCATGAGAGTGCATGTGTGAATATATGTGTGTGAAAGAGAGTGTGTGAGAAAGTGAAAGAGAAAAAGAGGGTAAGAGGGTGAATGTGTGTATGGGTGTGTAAGTGCATGTGTGTGTTTGGGTGTAAGAGAAGTGTGAGTGAGAGAGAAAAGGAGATCAAGGAAGAGAGAAAGAGACCGAGTGTGCAAGTGTAGGTGTAAGTGGGAGTATATAGGTGTGTGTGTGTGTGTCACAAAGGGGTGCTTGTGAGAAGGGGAAGGAGTGTGTGTGTGTGTGTGTCACAAAGGGGTGCTTGTGAGAAGGGGAAGGAGTGTGTGAGAGTTTGTGTTGATAAGCGAGTGTGTATGCATGAGAAGACGTGAGAGGGTAAGAGAAATTGCATGTATGTGTATGCAAAAAAGGGAAGGATGCACGAGCGAGAAGCCTATGAGCTAGTGCATAGAGCAAGGAAGCATCCATCGTGAGATAATTGTGGGCTCTAGGTAATCCAAGTGGACCGATTCCGATGGGTTTGAGTAGAATAAAGGCTTGTATAATCATATTTTGCGTGGGCTATAGGACTCTTCAGGTAGGTTCCTAGCTTTGAGGTCAGATGAGGTCTACAGTAGACCGTAGATGGATAGTTAGGAAGGTTACCTGCGCCATTGGATTTGGGATTGATCCGATGTGAGGATCAACCTAAATCAAGGGCTACAAACAAAATTAGCTTTCTTAACTTGGGGAAGGGTCTATTTGGTGTGGGCCATTGGATCTAGACTTGATCCTAAGAGTGGATTAAGCAAGATCAAGGGCTGCAAACAAATGGTTGTTGATCCTATCTTTCTACGATTAGATTTACCCCATAGATCAATGGTGGAGATTATTTTGGGCATGGATCAAGCTACCATGACCCTCCAACATGGGTAGGCCGACTTAGGCTTGGAGGACCTTATAAGGATGGTCCCCTTCCCATGTAGGATCATCGTTTGTGGTGTTTGGAACCATTAGGCTATCCATCTTAGTACCCATTGTGTTGGCCTATAGCCCTTCACCTAGCTTCTATCTTGATCACCATCTAAGCTCCATATAGGGAGTGCATAGATGGATGGAACCATCTATATATTGTTTAGTGTTTGATTTCCATTGTATTAGAGTTATGAGTTTAAGTTGAATTGAGTTGAGTTCATCTTCTATTCATTCTGAGTCCACTTTCCATTATAACCAAATATCTTATGTTATTCCCATGAGTATTGATATCTCTCTTTCTATCTAACCTTGATCTTGTATGTGTGTTGTGGTAACCTCTACATGGCATTAGAGTTACACCATTAGCCCACAAGTCAATCATTATTCATTTCATTTTATTTTTCTTACAGATACACTCTTTGACCACAAGTAATTAGGTAATTTTTTCTCATTTAACATTGACCTAGTTGTTTCAACAATTAGTCTATTTCTCCTCTATACCACCCCATTTTGCTTAGGGGTATACCTTGTTGTAATTTCTCTCTTGATTCCTCTGTCCTGCAAGAATGCATCAAACTCATTTGAGAAGCACTCATCTCCTCCATTTGACCTTAGTCTCTTTAGACTTATCCCTGTTTGGTTCTCAACAAGTGCAAGATACTTTTTAAAACAACTTAATACTTCATCTTTGTGCTTCATAAAATATAAGATAGTCCACCTACTGAAGTTGTCAATGAAAGATACATAATACCTTGATCCAGAAATTGAGGGATCCTTACTTGATCCCCATACATTTGTATGTACAAGCTCTTGGTAGTCCTCATGCATGTAGCCTTTCCTTGAGAAGGCTAACTTGTGAGATTTTCCAAACTAACAAGCACCACATTTATAAATCATGCGTTTCTTGGATACATTAGGTATCTCAAGCACACATTGATCTCTAAAAATTTCTTTTGAGGTTCTTTCATCAACATGCCCTAATCTCTTATGCCGAATTTCAAGCTCTAATAGTGTTTGGTCTTTGTAGCTATAAAGTGCAATATTCCTTATATCTTCAAGTTCAAAAGTAAATAATCTACCTGTCTTTTCTCCTTTGGCAATTCTCTTGAATCCATATTGGGGATCCTCCATAAATGCTCCATATTGGTTGAATCAAACCCATAAACGCTTTTCCACAATCTCTCCAACACTCATCAAATTCTTGGTAATTGTAGATACATATAGAACCCTACTCAACTGATTTCTATTTCCATCAGAAGTCTTAACATTTCCTACTTTAATCATTGAGTGCTTGGTGTCATCACCTATTTGTACCTGATGCTTACCCTTTGGTTCCTCAAGGTCAAAGAGAAGAGCTACATTGCCTGCCACATGGTTTGAGCATCCTAAGTCAATGTAGAAGAGATGGTCATCATTTATACCTAGTTTTGAGGTCATATTCATAATCAAAAGAAAATCCTCTTGCTCCTCTGTGTAGTTGTTGTAATCTTTCCTTGATTTATAGCCTCCTTGGTAGTTGCTATTGTAGTAGTTGTTGTAGTTGTTATTGTATCCTTGATGGTGATTGAATCTTCCTCTTGATTGTGTGTATCCACCTCTTTGATATCCTCTACCTCTCTGATTCTTGAAGTTCCTATAACCCTCATCTGTAGTATGATTTGAGAATCCACAAATATTACATGGTGAGGAGTTATAAGGTCTCCCCCTACCTTGCTTAGCTACTCTACCCCTTCCTCTTGAGGTTCTACCTCTCCTTGCATAGTTGGCTTGGGAGGTAGTTCCTTCATCCACAATCTTCTTGATTTTCCCTTTCTCTTTAGACTTACTTTTATCAGTGTATAAAGCAGAAGAGCTATTACCTCTTGATGAATCTCCATTCTTGTTGAGCTTTGCTTCATGGGTAAAGAGTTGCCCCATGAGTGTGGTAAGATCTGGAATCTACATGTCCATGTACAAGTCCATGGCAGTTGTGAAGCTTTCCCATTTGTCATCAGCTTTAATACCATTGATTACTTGTCTTACAATCTGATTGATCAGCTACATCTTTGACTTTGGTCACATACTCTGAGATGCCTTGATTGGGTTGCTTTTTGTGAGTGGTAAACTCAATCCACAATTGGTTCTTCCTAGCCCTTGTGTTGGAAGAGAAATATGAAGAAAATGTTTCCCAAGTCTCTTAGGATGTCTTAGAGTTCCTAATGTGTGGAAGAAAAAAATCAGAAATTGAGTTAAGTAAGAAAGACCTTGCTAATGCATCCTTGGCACACCATGTGTTGAGTCTTTCATGCTTCTCTCTTGTAGGTTGTCCTTTGCTTGTGAATATGGGCATCTCCTCATCTCCTGAGATGTATCCATAGAGGCTCTTTCCTTGCAAGTATGTCTTCATCCTCAAGGACCATGCTTGATAGTTGTTCTTGTCCAATTTATCAATGAAAGAAGGAAAACCATCCGCCATTTTACCTTAGCTTTCCTCTGATACCACTGTTTGGAAACATGGATGGACACTTCAAGAGATGATTAGGTACTGCCAAGTCCTGCTTTGTACCATCCCCTTCTTGCTTTAGAGTTGAGTTGTAGGCCCTTTTAGCTTTCCAATGACACTAAACAAGTGCCTATGTACTTTGGAAATGATGTGAGAAATGATTGAACCAGAACAGACTACTTCCAAGTTGAAGGATCAATGAAAACCTTCTATTTTTGTTCACACACCTGCTGCTTGTTATGCTTAGTGCTTCCAATACATTAGGAATTAGAAAAATTCCTTTTGGAGATATCAAATTAGCTTAATGTGCTAATGAGTCCAAGTAGAGTCACTTAAAATGATGCACTATACATAGAGCAATCAATTTAGCAATCAAATCATTACCCCTAATCTTTTAGAACCTCTGCAAAGTTTGACGAGTAGGTACATCGATGTGCTTTTCTCCCAATTGGCTAGATGGATTATTTTCAAGCTTTGTGCGCATGTAGGGGATTGAGAGCTGATTGCAACAAGCTATAGAACATTGAAAATGGTGAAGGAATGACTGCGATATACGCAATACAAAATGAGTGTTCTGAGTAACTATGACAGAGAGACCATAGATGAGAAGTATTGATCTATTGTATTAGAACATAATGTTGTACAAGATCAAGGCATGATAATCAAGGCCTAATGATGATGAATAGTATAGGCTATGATGTATGCCTTACTCTCTTACAATGTGGTCAAGGAGAACTCGGGAATGGAGTCATAGAGCCACACATTTTTTAACATCCTATCACACCTGCAACTGTTACAACTACAATGATGCAAGTTGATGCAGAAGATGTCGAAGATGATGATATTCTGCATATTCATGTTCGTGCTACGGTTTCTGCTACACCTATTGTAGAGCAAATTCATTTGGATGGCAGAGATGCCTAGGCACATGCATTGATACCTTTGTCTATCAAACGTGCCATTATTCCTCACATTTTCTCTTGTAATACAGCTAAGGATGCTTGGGATACACATACCATATTGTACCAATCTAGGAATGAGGCTTGTGTTGCTTATCTTCGAAAATAGTTGGAGAGTGACCACATGAATGAAGGTGATTCTATGGACAATTTTCTAAAAAAAATCAAAGGCGTGAAGGAACAATTGATTTTTGTTGATGAGGTTATACCAGATAACTCACTTGTGCACACGGTTCTGAATGGTCTTCTTGATTCATATTAGAGTTTTGCTTCTACTCTTGAGTTGATGATGAAAGGAAATCCAAATGCCTTGTCATTTGAGGAGTTATTTTTTGTTCTGTTGCAGGAAGATGAGTCCAGGCAGAACAGGTACATTATGCATGTTGCAGATCAAGATTTCTTGGCTAGTCAAAAGGCAAAGGAAAATGGAGCTCTTCAACTAGTAAGCAGAAATCTACTAATTCTGCACAATCAAAGAGGGAAGACAAAGATGAAAAGAAATCTGAAAAGAAGAAATTGTTTTGTAAGTACTCTAAAGGAAATGATCATATCATAAAGAACTATCCAAAATTGGTTGCTAAAGAGGAAAAAGAAGAAAGAGGCTGGAATGGTTGTTGCAGAGGCCTCTACACCAAAAACAGAGTCTGCTAATCTTGTGGAGGAAGAAGAATGGGTGTTTACTATTGTTTGCAGTTTTGACCCATCTTCTCATGAGCACTACATGTCTGTTGTAGACTCAGATGTTTGGTACTTTGACAGTGGGCGTCCAAACATATTACCTCGCAACGCAGTTTCTTCTCTTCACTCCAGCGTGCCCCTATAGGGGATAATGTTACATGCGCCAAAAACTCCTCTTATCTTGTTAAGGGAGTTGATAAGATTATTTTGACTACTGCTGATTGTAGTTCTTTCACTTTTTGTGATGCTTTGTTTATGCCACGGATCAAGGAAAATCTATTATCAGTTTCTACATTAGCGAAGATTGGCTTGGTTGTGAATTTTGTTGATGAGAGATGTACAATTCATGATCTATCAAATGGGGACGTGATTATTGCTTCTGGCATTTTATGTTGTGGGTTGTATAAGCTCATAGACTATGAAAGACCAGTAAATGATTCGGCATGTGCAGTACATGATTCTCAGGCTATGTCTGATGCAAAGCTTTTGCATGCACGCTTTTGTCATCTCAATTTTGCTAGTTTGCTACGCCTACAGAAATCTGAAATGGTGTCCTCTTTGCCCAAACTTGAGGATCGTGGAAAACATTTTTGTGAAGGTTGTATTTTAGGCAAAATGCAGCGTTCCTTCTTTCCAAAAGATAGTTTAATTTGGGATACTCAAAAATTGCAGCTTGTACATAGTGATGTCTGTGGTCCTATGTAGATACCTTCTTTTGGAAATTATCTTTACTTTGTGACTTTTATCGATGATTTTTCCAAGCATGCATGGGTATATCCATTGAAGGCAAAGTCTGAAGTGTTCATGTGCTTCAAACAATTTTTGGTTTTGGCTGAAAATTTTTCAGCATGTAAAATGGGCACCCTCCATTCATTTCTGGCTGGATGTGGGATAAAACACCAGTGTATAGTGTCGTATACACCTCAACAGAATGGAGCTGCTAAACGAAAGAATAGATCACTAATGGAGATGGTGAGGTGTTTGGTCAAGAATTAGGCTTTACCACATAGTTTCTAACTTAAGGCTGTCACGTGTGCAGCATATGTACTTAACAGGTGTCCCACTGAAGTGCTACAGTCTATCACTCCATATGAGGCTTGGCATGATCGCAAGACATCTATTGCTCATCCTTGTGTTTTTGGTTGTTTTCCATATGCATTAGTGCCTAAACAACATCGTAGAAAATTGGATGATAAAGCAGTAAAATATATTTTTTTGGGTACAGTTCTGAAAGTAAAGGCTATCATCTGTATCATCCACAGACTAAACACATTCTAGTTAGCCATGATGTTGTTTTTGTGGAAGATGCTATTCCGCCATTGCTTTCATGTACTAAGGAGACATCGGTTAGCTCTAAAGGCATGTATGTCAATACTTTGCTGCCTCTTTTTACAAGTGGACGGTCTAGTGTTGGTCCTAATGAGGCAACTTCTTAGCCTTTGGAGGTTTCATGTGATTAAGCAGATCATCCTATTTCTGATGCAGATTTACATGATGCACTTGTTGATGAGAGAGATGATATTGAGGAGGCAAAAACTATGCCAAAATGGCTGGTGAAGACTTTGCATGCCAGCAAATTAGATGCACCTCTATCATATTTTACTTGATAAGGCTCTCAAAGTGCCTCTTTTGCATCACATTGCTATGCTATGGCTGCATCTAGTCTCTGTGATGAGACTAAGTCTGTTTTGTTTGATGAAGCACAAAATTCAAAAAATTGGATGGGTGCTTTGCAATCTAAATATGATGCTCCTCGCAGGAACGCCATTCACACTAAGTGGGTATCAAGCTGAAGCGTAAACCTAATGGTATAGTTGACAATTATAAGGCTAGGCTTCTTGCAAAGGGTTATGCGCAAGAAAGAGGCATTGATTTGATGAAACCTTTGCTTCTACTTTCCGAATGACTACTGTTCATAGCATCTGTGCACTTGCAGCTCATCATGGTTGGAATGTACATGAGTTGAACATTAAAACAACATTTCTGAATGGTGACTTGCATGAAGAAGTGTATGTTTTTCAACCCTGTGGCTTTGTGCAAAAAGGGCATGAAAACTAGGTGTGCAGGTTAAAGAAGGCATTATATGGTTGAAAGCAAGCACAACATGCTTGGTATGAAACGATACATGCCTATCTGATTGCACATGGTTTTCAAAATAGTGCAACTGAAAGCACCTTATATGTCAAATGTGCTAATGATGTACGTTTGATCATTGTGGTGTATTTTGAAGACATGCTACTCACTGGTCCTCATAAGAAGCATATTGCTAATTTCAAGGTTGATTTACATGCCTCATTTGAGATCTCTGATTTGGGGCATTTGCATCATTATTTGGGCATTCAGTTTATGCATGTTGATGGTGGAATGGCTTTGTGTAAAATGAATTTATTATTGCAGTGTTTTGGCCTTCAAGACAGTAAAGCTATTGCTACTCCTATGCAATGTTTTGGCCTTCAAGACTATAGACCTATTGCTACTCCTATGGAGACAAGTTTATGCCAGAGTCTTCATGATGCTGGAGATGCATTTGATGTTGTTTATCAGCAGATGTTGGATGCTTGATTGAATTATGCATTACTCGGCCTGATATTCAATTTGCTATCTCACAGATGAGAAGGTTTATGCATTGCCCTCGAGTCAAGCATTGGCAGGCGGTTAAGCGCATCTTTCGCTACTTGAGTGGCACTCGACTACTTGGGTTGTTTTGTAGTGTTTTGGCCTTCAAGACTATAAACCTATTGCTACTCCTATTATTGCACATTATTGTAGTGTTTTGGCCTTCAAGACTGTAAACCTATTGCTAGTCCTATGGAGAAAGGTTCATGCCTGAGTCTTCATGATGTAGTGTTTTGGCCTTTAAGACTGTAACCCTATTGCTACTCCTATGGAGATAGGTTATGTCTGAGTCTTCATGATGTTGGAGATGCATTAGATGTTGTTCTCTATTAGCAGGCTGTTAGATGCTTGATTTACTTATGCATTACGCGGCCAGATATTCACTTTGTTGTCTCACAGATGAGCCGGTTTATGCATTGCCCAGGAGTCAAGCATTGGTAGGCGGTTAAGCGCATCTTTCACTACTTGAGTGGTACTTGACTACTTGGGTTGTTTTATCCCAAGGGGGATCACTACCATAAAATTTTCATGCTTTTTGTGACTTTGATTGAGCTGGTTGCTATGACACAGGTGTGTCCACTAGTGGCTTTTGCTTCATGCTTGGTAGCTCATGTATATCTTGGTTGAGCAAGAAGCAGCCTAGTGTGGCCACTTCCAGTTGTGAGGCTAAGTATAGGGCAGATTTCATAGCGATTGTTGAGTGTGTGTGGCTCAGACACCTTATGGCTGATTTGGGTGTCGGTCAGTCTTCTGCCACCACCACCATCTTCAATGACAGACAGAGTGCATTGGTAGTTGCGAGGAACCCTGTGCTCCATGCTCACACTAAGCACATTGAGGTGCATTATCATTATGTCAGGGAGAGGTTCTCTACTAGGGAGATCAGCTTGGCATCTCTGCCCATGTAGGAGAACATTGAAGACCTTTTCACGAATGCTCTACCTAGGGAGAAGTTTGAAGCTTCCCACAAAGCTTTGGGCTTACTTCCTTTTGTGGAGTGATTTCGACATAGCTTGGCATTTCTTTATACATGAGTGCCAGCTCGTTGTTCACCGCATCACTCCCAAGAGTGATTTGTTGATATATTTAGATAGTGATGTGTGTGAGCACACTAGGACCGTGGGGGCATTTTTTTCCCTCTTTAGGAGGCTTTTTGCCCCCGAATAGTATATATGCATATTGCCCTAATGGGCTACTTATCTTTGTACATTCTAGTGGTCATACATTCAGTATTGTGTGTTGTGCTCCAAGCTTCTTCTACTTCCTTGTGTTGTTCACGTACTTCCGCGGACGTCTAACTCCAACACTCCGAAATATAAAGCATGACTTGTTGCAAAGGGTTTTAAGCAACAACATGGTATTGATTTCTAGAAAATCGTCTCTTGATTGGTCAAGATGACTACCATGTACATGTTCCTTGGATTCATTGCAATGGAGGACTTTGATCTAGTCCAAATGGATGTGAAAACTACTTTCTTGCATGGAGATCTTACAGATGAGATCTATATGGAACAACTAGAGGGTTATGTAGTTCTTGGCAAAGAGAGTCTACTTTGTAAACTAAACAATGCCCTAGACAATGGTACCAAAAGTTTGATGTTTTTATGAAGTCTCAAGGCTATTCTCAAAGCAATGAGGATCATTGTCTCTACACAAAGAGATGCTTAAATGGCAGCTTGATATGCTTGATATTTTATGTCCATTATATGTTGATTGCTAGGAAGCCCTCTTATGACTTGTCAATTCTCAAAAAGGAGTTGAGTGAGACATTTGATATGAAGGATTTGGGGGATGCCAAACATATTCTTGGCATGCGCATTACTCGTGATAGAAGTAAAAGATGTATATACTTGTCTCAAAGTGAGTACATATCCAAAGTACTTTACACGTTCAATATTGCAGCGTGGAAAGGAATTGAGTAGACCTTTACCCACATATCTGAAATTGAGCAAGGATGATTGCACCAAATCAGATGAGGAAAACAAATTCATGACTAGAATTCCTTATCAGTCTATTGTTGGTAGACTCATGTATGCTAAGGTAGCTATGAGACGAGACATTGCAATTGCAATGGGAGTTGTGAGTAGATATATGTCTAATCCTTGCAAGCAACATTGCAATGTGGTCAAGATGATTTTGAGATATCAAAGTGGCACTAAGGACAAGTCTCTATTGGATATCAGCATGGAGCACTCCGGAAGGAGAGTGCACTATGGTGCATCACCATTGAAAAAATTCCCTCACTCACCACATTAAGTTTCTATGTTGAAATCATGTGATGCCACAAGGGCTTTATTTTCACCTTGAATGGAAACCCAATGACCCAAAAGTTTATAACCAATGACCCACAAGTTTATACCCAATGACCAACACGTTTATGCCCTACATAAGCTTATGGATAGGCTCACAAAGACCATTGTGTACCATTAGCCATCACACATAGAACTCATTTAGGTTGGAAGTTAGGGTTCCAAAAATGTATAGGCTCTCACAATGGCTTCTCCTCATCATTGGGGCCTGAGCACCATGGATCATTTGTGGTCACATGTGGGTGGAGTATTGTGTATATGAAATAAAAGCATCTCTCGAATCAAGATAGAAGACAATGGATCAGATTTGCAGACATTAACGCAACTTGGAGACTGGAGTATGAACACTCATGCATATCCATAAATAAAATCAATGTTTGGGATAGCTTGAAGTATTACCTCTTTCTCAATCAGGATCTCCCTTGGATAGAAGGTATAAAACGGCACAATGGCAATAGAATGGAAAAAATAGCTATTTGAAAAATGATTCTAGATTTCCATATCGTCCTTATAAGAAATGGTGTCCAAATTTGGTCGAGTATCGAATGGGATTTTAAGTTCTTGGACATATGGTATCCCCTCACTAAGAATACAAAAGTTGTGCTACTATGGCAATTATTCATTGAGGAATTTCGACTAATGTTAAAGCTAATATAATTTATGGGGACCTATGTTGTGTAAGCGTTTCCTCAATGGTAGAGAGGACTTAGGATAGCTCTTCTTTTCATCACTACGACAGATCGATGGTATACCGAGGTTTTTACCAAGGGAAATGAACGCAGCTTTATTTGCCGTGACGTCGGTGTAAAGGTCAGTATGCGAGTCGGTACCAAAGCATCGGTATAAGTGTTGGTATATGCGTCGGTATATGCGTCGGTATAAGCATCGGTAATACTTGCGCCCATACCAACACCTATACCGAGGCCTCTGCTGGGAGTACCGTCGTGTATACCATCGCCTCTGCATGGTGTACCGACGCTTATTCCGATGACAGTACTGGGAGTACCGTCACGTATACCAATGACCATACCTGCAAAATTTTTTTTGGGCAGATTGTGTTGTCTTTTGCTACAGCAACATTACCATGATGTTGCTTAACAAAAGACAATACACTCTGCCCAAAAAAAACCGAGTACATGTGATGTGTACTCGAATGTCAACCGAAATATGATTTCATGAAACAGAGTATTATTGGACACAAAAGAGATAATCAGAATGAACCATGAACCATATACAAAAGAAGTTATGTATTTCAATAATGAAGCATGTACAAGAGTGTGGCAAACCACTGTCATATATGACGCTTTTTTACAAAATGTGGCAAAGCAATGCATTGCCATATGAAAATCAAATACAAAATTTTGGTGTTCCACTGCCATACACATGCAAAGAACGTTCCCTATCAATAGTCCTGCAACAAAGAACATTAATGGAATGAGATAAATTCACATGAAAATTACAAACAACAAGTAAAAACCAAGTTTATAAATTAATTACCTCATCACAAATGCTCCCATGAAACGACCACACCGCGTCCCTCCAAGTCCTCCAATAGTGCAATCAACCCATGACGATATCCGTAAGACTCCTCTGTTCGTGTTGGAGGACGACCCATTACCAGCTCCTGAAACAAATATACAAAAGATTAGAGGAACATACATGAGAAATTTAACACAAATAAATTCAATAAATGAAATGGTACTTACAAACTCATGACGCATCGTGTCATATCAGTTGCTGCCCAAATGTGACGGTCCAACCATATCTAAACGTTTGGCTCCGACATCTTGCTACTAGCGATATCGGTCAGGAGTGTGCTACTACTCGTCACGAATCACATCCCACTCCTCAACATCTAACCATACAGGCTTTGGTAAGCCTACTCTGAAAGCATCACAAGCCTCGGATCGTCGATGGGACATAACCTCACGTGCGGTGTGCAGAATCCACTCTCAATTGACAAGAGACTGTCCATTGGCTAGTCAGAAATCCTGATAAATCGTCTGTGTGATATAATTCTTCCAATCTTTATCCTGCTCACACCATTTCAGCATGATAGAGTGTCCGAATTGGATGGAGTAAAGATGTCCTATGCGTGCACGCATTGCTTTGCCAGCTGCATCCATCACCGGAGCTCCATCTCGGATACTATACACCTTGGAGTCATCATGGTCATGAGCACCCCAAGGTGTACATGGTGTTCCACGTGGTGTACTGCGTGGCGTACCTACATCTGAGGTACTCGTCCTAGCAGTAGAAGGGGGTGACACAACGTCCGTCGCACTGCCTCCACAATAACTGCCTCCTCCGCCTCCAAACCTACCTGTAGATCCACTCTTAGAACCTCTTGCTCCAGAGCGTGACCTAGATCTACGAGACGGGCCAGAACCTGTATCGCACTGAGGTGTCGAATGCACATGTCTACTAGTAGACCTAGTAGGAGATGGCTGAAAAGATGGTCATGGTGGAGTCACAAAGCTAGGAGGCATACCTTCTACGGGAGTAGCACCACCCGCAGGAGTGACACCGGCGAGAGTGACACCGGCGGGAGTGAGGCCAGCGGGAGTGAGGTCCGCAGGAGTAAGGCCTCCAGGAGTGAGGCCGGGAGGAGTGCTACCACGAGCGATCCAATACTGTGATGCAGCGGCCATATATGCGGGAGAAACTTGAGAGATGAACTCCAAAAACTGCTCCTCTGTCATGGAATGTGGAGTGACTAGAGGGTTGTCTCCCATCGTGCTCTGTAATAAAAGAACTCAGATAATTAGAATGCGATAATAAAAGTAATATAGATGATAAACAAAAAAAAAACAAAAATTAGTACGTACATGTATATTTCTATACACATGTGTATATACATGTATATATGTATTATATGTGTATGTATATGTGTGTATATATGTTATGTAGGTGTTAAAACCCTAAAACCCTAATCAAAATGACCTAGACCTAAAACATGTATATATATGTATGCATGTGTATATATATGTGTATATGTATATATATATGTGAATATAGATAGTGTATAAGTATGTGTGTTTGTGTATGTGTATATATATTCACTCTATTTAAAATGATTAAAATTAAACCTATTTTTATATATTTAATCATATATATCTCATTTATCTATTTAAAACACTAGTTCTTATCATATTTTATTATCTATATAATTATCCTACTTTATATATATATATATATATATATATATATATATATATATATATATATATATATATATATATATATATTATTTATATATTCATATTTTTTTCTTAATTAATCCTATTTATATATATTTTATTATATATATTTAATTAAATTATTTAAAATACTAATTCTTTTTTTATTTATTTGTGTATATAATTATCTTATTTTATATATATATTTATTTATATCTTCAGATTTTTTCCTTACTTAATCCTATTTTTATATATTTAATTATAAATATTTAATTATATAAGTTTAATTAATTTTTTTCAAATACTAGTTCTTTTTATATTTATTTATCTATATAATTATCCTATTTTATATATATATTTATTTATATATTCAGATTTTTTCCTTACTTAATCCTATTTTTATATATTTAATTAAATTATTTAAAATTATATATATGTATATTTCTGTATGCATGTGCATCTACATGTATGTATGTATTATATGTGTATGTGTGTTTGTGTATATATGTTATGTAGGTATTAAAACCCTAAAACCCTAATCAGAAAGACTTAGACTTAAATCTGAAATACTAAAACCTCAATACTTAAACACCTATAAAAATCTAAACCCCTAATCCTAAAACCCTAATCATATTTTATATATATATTTATTTATATATTCAGATTTTTTTCTTATTTTTTTCTTATTTTTCTCTATATTTTTTCTTAATATAAATATAATTGAGTTATATGTATGCCTAAACCCTAAAACCCTAATCTTAAAGATCTATACCTAAAATATGTATATTTTTGTATGCATGTGTATCTACATGTATATATGTACTATATGTCTATGTGTATGTGTGTATATATGTTATGTAGGTGTTAAAACCCTAAAATCCTAATCTTAAAGATTTAGACCTAAAATATGTATATTTTTGTATGCATGTGTATCTACATGAATGTATGTATTATATATATATGTGTGTTTGTGTATATATATTATGTAGGTATTAAAACCCTAAAACCCTAATCAGAAAGACTTAGACTTAAATATGAAATACTAAAACCTAAATACTTAAACACCTATAAAAATCTAAACCCCTAATCCTAAAACCCTAATCATATTATATATTTATATATTTATTTATATATTCAGATTCTTTTTCTTATTTTTCTTTTTATTTTTTCTTAATATAAATATAATTGAGTTATATGTATGCCAAAACCCTAAAACCCTAATCTTAAAGATCTAGACCTAAAATATGTATATTTTTGTATGCATGTGTATCTACATGTATATATGTATTATATGTGTATGTGTATGTGTGTATATATGTTATGTAGGTGATAAAACCCTAAAACCCTAATCTTAAAGATTTAAACCTAAAATATGTATATTTTTGTATGCATGTGTATGTACATGTATGTATGTATTATATGTATATGTGTGTTTGTGTATATATGTTATGTAGGTATTAAAACCCTAAAACCCTAATCAGAAAGACTTAGACTTAGATCTGAAATACTAAAACCTAAATACTTAAAACACCTATAAAAATCTAAACCCCTAATCATATTTTATATATATATTTATTTATATATTCAGATTTTGTTTCTTATTTTTCTCTATATTTTCTCTTAATATAAATATAATTGAGTTATATGTATGCCTTAAACCTAAAACCCTAATCTTAAATATCTAGACCTAAAATATGTATATTTCTGTATACATGTGTATATACATGTATATATATATTATATGTGTATGTGTATGTATGTGTAAATAGCCTAAAAACCCTAATCCTATTTTTATATATTTGATGTAAAAAAAACTTCAAAATAAAAAATTTATATATTTAATTATATATATTTAATTAAAACACTAGCATGTGTGTATATGTCTGTATGTGTGTGTATATGTGTGTATGTATGCATGTGTGTATATATGTGTGTCTATGTATGCATGTGTACATGTGCGTGTGTATGTATGCATGTGTGTACGTGTGTGTGTGTATGTATACATGCATGTGTGTATATGTGTGTATGTTTGCATGTGTGTATATATGTGTGTATGTATGCATGTGTACATGTGTGTGTATGTATACATGTGTGTACATGTGTGTGTATGTGTATGTGTGTGTATGTATGCATGCATTTGTGTGTATGTATGTGTGTATGCCTGTGTGTGTATGTATGTGTGTATGCATGTGTGTGTATGTATGCATGTGTGTATATGTGTATATGTGTGTATGCATGCATGTGTGTATATGTGTGTGTGCATGTGTGTATATGTGTGTATATATGTGTGTGTGTATGTATGTGTGTATATGTGTGTGTGTATGTGTATGTATGCATATGTGTATATATGTGTGTGTAAGTATGTGTGTATGCATGTGTGTAAATTTGTACGTATGTGTATGCATGCATGTGTGTATATGTAAGCATGCATGTGTGTATAGGTGTGTGTACATGTATGTGTATGTATGCATGTGTAAATGTGTAAATGTGTGTGTATGTGTGTGTGTGTATGTATGCTCTATTTTCCTATCTCTATCTTCCTTTCTTTCATTATTCTTTATCTCTCACTTTCTCTCTCTCTCTCTCTATCTCTCTCTCTCTCTCTCTCCCTCTCTCTCTCTCTTGCTCTCTCTCTCTTCTCTCTCTCTCTCTCTCTCTCTCTCTCTCTCTCTCTCTCTCTTTCATCTCTCTCTCTTTCATCTCTCTCTCTCTCTCTTTCTCTCTCTCCTTCTCTCTCTATCAATAGAGAATAAAACAATCACTTACAAGTATGTCCCTCTTTTGGATCGTTGTCGTCAAAGCGTAATGTCTGTCGCCTATTGTTCAATTCCAAACAATCGACGCCAAAGAACTTCTGCAAAATCAAAGAAAAGAGAAATTATAAAACCTAAAGCATAGAGAAACACAAATGCTAACCATATGCACAACACTTACCAAGATGTGAGATCTAAGCCGAGAGAGAGAGTGTGTGTGTATGTAGAGAGAGAGATCTGTGTGTGTGTGCACAATACAATGCAGGTCGCAGTTCGGTTCGTGCGCACAAGTTGGACAGAAGAGCAACAGTACTCAAACACGCGCTAAAATGTGAAGTTTTGCTCTCGGGTTCGCGGTATGTTAAAACTCGCCCTCAATATATGCGTCGGTATAATTGTCGGTATGGGCATCGGTAACTTCCAGTAAATTACCAACGCCTATACCGATGCTTATACCGACGCATATACCGAGGGCTGCAGGCCACACCGACGATCCGTTTAAAACGATCATAGGGACGGTCACTTGACCATCAGTACCTCTAAGTGACATTTTCCAACGCCTATACCGACATCGAGTGTGACCATCAGTATATGAAGCCTCGGTATGCCCCTCATATGTTGTAGTGCATGCACAAGGATTTTTTTTGGTTTTGCATGTTGTGGGGGGACTTATTGCTATAGAGAATCAAACAAAATGGAAACAAGCTTTACTTGGAGAAGCAATTGATGGCTCTACTACCTTGTGGAATGCAATTAGAGGAGAAGCTATTCAGAAGATTTGGAAAGAAAGATGCTCTGCTAACTTTGGAAACTCTCCAAAAAAATGGTCTTTTGAAAAATCTGTTAGCCTTTAAAAACAAAAGAATTTACAATTGTAAGAAGTCCTCTCTCTTCGCACACCATAGGCTTTCTCTTTTGGAAAACAGCAAGATCCATGAAGAGGACAAAAAGGTTTTTAACCTTCTTTGTAACTTTCTCTAATGGATTTTTAATTTTTTGTTGTTCTGAGTGTCTTTCCATCTCCTAGACCTAGTTTTCTTATCGCCTTTAGACCATCACCATTTTATCACCTTCGGGTCCGGCTACGCTTATGTGGGTGGTCCCATTATCTTTATGCCCCTTCACTTGTAAAGTGGTTCTTTCAATTAGTTAATGCAAGAAGAGTACCTCGACTGAACTTCATCTTATTAAAAAAAAAAAAAAAAGAGTGAAACGTTTGTGATGTATTTTAGAACTTGTAATTGCATCTCCTATTCACTCTTATGTACTTGGATAATTGCCCATATTCGTTCTACCGATTGTTGACTTCAGTACCGTATCTAACCTTTCCACTCACGCCTGTTGAGCGAACGACTTCCATACTTAAGATTCATAAACAATGCACAGATGTGCTTCTACAGACAAGCAGCAACTAAAAGACAGAAACTGAAATCAAGCCGCAAGTCAAAAACCAGAAACATATTTGCTTCTAGAACAAGCCGCAACTAAAGGGCAACTTTCCCATGAGATCAGAAATCATGAAACTGAATCATCTTATTCCCCCTTTTTTTTTTGGCGGGAGGGGCGATCTAAACATAGATTTGTTTGGCAACAAAGCTATCTATAGAGTTAATTGTAGACAAATCCATGAACAATCTTTTTTATGAGGGTTTGAGATGATCATGTGGTGATGCCTCCGGAAATGGGCATAAGCCCCTAATTTCAGTTTGTGAATAGTACTTTGTCGACACCACATGAATGGTTTTGCACATCTTGATTATACCGTGAGTTCGCAGATACATATCGACATCTATACCGGTGTAAATTTACTGACACATATGTTGAGACTAATACCGATGTTAATAGATGATTACCGACACTTATGTCAATATGTATATCGATGCTTATACCAAAGCTTATATGAACACCATTGTTTTAGCATGCATACTAGCACTTATACGAATGCTAAAGCAAAAATGCGCCCATGTATTTGTGCCAGTATAAGTTCTGGTATGCCCCAATTTAACCATCAACAACCGCAAAATTAGGGAGATAACTGAAGTGAATAACAAGCAACTCAAAGATGGCTTTGGCTATCAAGGAAGATGTCCGAGAATTCCATCTCGTCACCTTCTCTTGCTCTCTTCTCTCCCTTCCATGCACGCATGCTTTCCCTCTTTCTTTTCTATCTCTTTTCCTTTCTTTTTTTTTTTTATAAAAGGAAGTTCGGCCATGGCCTAATCTCCCAGACTTTAATTAAAATAATGAAGAAAAAATACAGGTGAATGGGACTAGTGCCGATGGGACCCCCCAAATCCCACAAAGCAGGGGACGAGTTTGGTAAGCTAAAGGGCGTTACAAATGAGGCGTACAAAACTATCATCTCCTTCATGGGGGACCCATTTGGGTTTCAGCTTGTTATCTACGAGGAGATAAATACAGTGGTGTCTAAATGGAGGAGATCTCTTGTCTCGGGAGATTCTTTTACCTAGAAGAAACAAGGATTTCTCAATCGACCATTCCTTTGGGGTTTGGCCAAAGTTGACAGCACATCCTTCCCTCCAAATTTTCCAAAGAGTCCCGCCTTTGATGGCATTCCACAGCCTAGAAGAGCAGCCAACCGCCTCACCCAACAGTGCCTGTTGCCAATTGATTTGGTTCAAGAGATGCAGAATCCGTGTCACATGATGCCAGATAACACGGGACTTAGGGCAATCGAAGAAGAGGTGAACAAGGTCTTCGATGCATCGGTGGCATCGCTTGCACCATGGAGGCATACCACAAATTTTGTTGGCCCTTGCATTGTACCAGATCCCTTTATGCAAGATTTGCCACATGAGAACGGATTTCTTGATCTCAATAAGGGGGTGCCAAATCGACATGAACTTAAGTTCCCATCGAAGTTTGGCCCAAGAAAGACACCACACCTTGTTAAGAGTGTGATGAACATCTAAGTTTTCTTTGAAGTTGGGAATTCTGGATAGTTTGTTACCATTGTTCCATTTGAGGCCCTCTAGGCAAGGAAGATCCTGTCCATAGAGAAGGTGGGTAGTTGAGTGGTCCCACGCTGAACACCTGCTTTGAAGAAGATTCCATTCTTCGAGAGAAATTCTATGTCTTGGGTCTAATTCTTCAAACCTAACCCACTCGCCGGTCTCTTGTTTCCAGATCTATTTCCATTGCTTGTACCCCTTGTTCCAAAGCCGCTTAGCCGTTTGGAGGTTCCAAGACTCCACCTCCCTAAAGCCACTGATCGAGAACTAGATAGAGTCATTTTGTCTTATCCCCGCGGCCCACTTCCACTCATCACTCACTCTGATGAATTGTTTGGCTTTTTTCCAACTCTTCCATAAGGAACACATGAGGCTAGAGCCTTTAGGGGACACGGGGTGGGGGGAGAACAACAGCGTGAGGATCCCAATGTCCTGCCAGCCGGGAAGACCAACTAAGGTAAGGTCTTTTGAATTTCTGAAGATCAATTTAGCCCAAGAGGACTCGCTATTGCACCAAGCCTTGATAAAACACTTTGCCGCCAGCTTGTCAGCTAACCCAATGATATCCAAGATACCCAAGCCCCCCAAGTCTTTTGAGCTAATACAAGTTTCCCATTTGAAGTTTCTGCAGATCCTTTCCACTTTGGCAAATTCTTTCTCCTTAGGTCTCCAACACGAGATATAGTAAATAATTGTAGAAAGCATAAATGTGTCCATAAGAAGTTTCTGCAGATCCTTTCCACTTTGGCAAATTCTTTCTCCTTAGGTCTCCAACACGAGATATAGTAAATAATCGTAGAAAGCATAAATGTGTTGACAACCATTGCACGCCCTGCCAAGTTAGCTTGCATACCTTTCCAATGATTTAGTTTGCTATCCAGTTTGGATAGAATCCAGTTCCACCATTGGTCCATTGAGATGTTGAAGCCCATCGGAATGCCGAGGAGACGGAAGACTTGGCCGCTAGGGATAACTTGACACCCCTGATCAATTCACAGTTGGGGCGGAGGCCCATGGGTTGCTCTGAAAGCAGTTTTAGCATGGTTGATTTTTGAACCTGACACCTTACAAAAGGTGTCGAGGTAGTTCCAAAACACCTCAATCCAGTTTCTATCGTTATGAACAAAAGCATTCATGTCATCGGCAAAGAGTCTAGCAATCATCTGGTCGTGACCAAGGGGTAGGGAGAGACCTTTGGGATTTCCAGCATCCAAGTGATGCTTAAATAGACGACTGAGGCCATCCGAGGCAATAGCAAAGAGTAATGGAGCCAGTGGGCAACCTTGCCTGATAGATCTTTTTAAACATATGGGTTCAGAGAGCTTACCATTGATGTTTATTTTGAGGCATTTCCGAGTAGAGTGGAGACCATCTTCGTGAACTTTTGGCTGCATCCAAGATCATTCAGAGATTGAAGAATAAAGTCCCATTCCAATCTGTCATATGCTTTGTCGAAGTCGATCTTATTGAATATCAACTCTTGAGCAGACTCCTCAGCAAATGCAAGGCCTTCCCAAATATCGACGATTGCTTCAAGTATAGATCTACCTTTGATAAAGCCTTTCTGGTCCTCACAGAGCCATAACTTTAAATGACACGAGATTCTGTTGGCAATTACTTTGGCAATTATCTTGTACCCAGTTTGGAGCATGGTAATTGGCCGCCAGTTTTCAATTTTGTTCCTATCTCCCCTTTTGTGAATTAATTTGATGACACCATTATTAAAACATTCAGGGAGGGCACCGAAGGAGAGAGCCTCTTGCCACACAAGACACAACGGGGTGGCCACCACGTGCTTAAAGGACTTGAAAAACTCATTGGTGAGCCCATCCGGGCCTGGACTCTTCCCATTGGGGAGAGAATCAATAACCTCGATAATTTCATTCTCTGAAATGTTAGCATCCAACAGAGAAATCATGTTCAGAGGGATTCTAGATTGAGCCACCCTTGAGATGGCTGCCATGCAATCACATCTGTGCGGGGAAAGAGGATTCGAGACCCCAAGAAGATGGGTGAAGTGCTCGACGATGATAGATCTATTTTCAACTTCCATGCTGCATTCGATCCCATTGTTGTCGACCAAGAAGGGGATGGATTCCCTAGCTTGTTTTCTTTTAAGGATGTTACACATCTCTCTTGAAGGTTTGTCAGCCTTCCCTGCCCACCAATCTTTGAAAAATATTTGTAGATTTTTCCTTTGAACCTCTTCCTCGAGTCTTCGTCTTCCCCTAATTTTTAGAAGCCCTTGTTGGCATTGCAAGTTACCTTTGTTTACTTCTTCTTCAAGACGTGAGAGCCTTCGATAGACCTTTTCTCTCCTTTTATTCGGAATATCTCTTATGGCCTTAAGTGTCCTGATCAAAATTTTTCTAGTACTTTCCACTGCTCTTCTCCAGCACTTAGCCGGTTCATTACAGTGGGCAAAAGCCTCCGCCCAAACTGTGGAAATTTCTTGGTGCATAGAGGGGAGGGAAAATGATGTCTGGCAAGCTTGAAACCAAGGGGATTTTCGAAGCATGGGAATCGGTTTGAAGGAAAGAGTAATCGGGTAGTGGTCCGAGATAGTCAGGTCCATGTGTTGGGAAATGGAAGGAATACCCCACTGGAGGATGGTGTTTTGGTCGATGTAACATCTATCGAGTCTAGCTTTCCTTAGAGAGTCCCCCAATTGGAGGTTAGACCAGGAGAACCCCTTCATGTCTTTCACCTCGACTAGGTCGATATGGAACTTAATTTTATCCCATATCTCTTTCTCCTGACCGTCAATAATTTTCCACTTGTTATTCCAACGATCCTCAGGAAATTCAACCATGTTGAAGTCCCCGCAAAGCAAAACATTGTGAGAGAGGGAGTCAAGGGAAGTCCAAGTGTCGATTCTGTCCGTCTCCCCATTAGGGGCATAAATTGAGACCATAGTGAATTGATTAGGAGGCCTGATAGAGGAAGCAATCCACCGATGATTCCGATCTTCACAAGTCGATGTCAATCTACCGGACCAAGAGTGATGAATACCGATGGCAGCATCCCCCACGCCCCTAGGGTGCAAAGTGGAGAACCAAAGGTGGTTCGGAGAAATGCGTTTAAGCCGTTTTTGGAGATCCTCTCTGTTGATTTTAATCTCTTGTAAGCAGATAAAGTCAAGGTTGAGGCACTTGTCTTTGAACCATTGACCAAGAATCGCCGCTCTTGAAGGGTCTGACAAACCCCTCACATTTAGCGAAGTGATTTTCATTATTGATGGTTGCCCTCTATAGGGGGAGGGACCCGATCTTTTTTTTTCTTTTGATCTTCTTTTTTCCTCCCCGCTTCTTGACTTAGGATCCTACTCTTGAGGGGGCTCTTCCACGGCATACCCGACAGCTGTTTCCCTTTAAGCTTTGACTTTTGTTGCGGTAAGCTTGGCATGCTTGCCGAAAGAGTAGGGACAGGGAAGGAGCTGTCACTATCTTGGTTGTCTTCATTGCTGGTCGAGAAGCCATCCTCTTTACAGGTTGTGTAACCTTCGTGGTTGTCTTCTTTGCTTGTAGAGCATCTAAGGGAATTGTCCGCCG
Source organism: Ceratopteris richardii (assembly GCA_020310875.1). Taxonomy (NCBI): domain Eukaryota; kingdom Viridiplantae; phylum Streptophyta; class Polypodiopsida; order Polypodiales; family Pteridaceae; genus Ceratopteris; species Ceratopteris richardii. Next base: position 46,327,061 of record CM035442.1, on the reverse strand, counting down.
GGTCTAGAGGCGATGCTGAGGTGGCACAGACCGTCAAGGATTTCATTTTTTAAAAAGATTGTTTTCTTGTAAAAGTTAACTTAACATGCCCACTGATTAGCCCCATAGGGCAAACCCAGGAGTTCAGCATAGTAGAATGAAATTTGAAGCCCGCCGGTGTGCTAAAGTACTTTGGCGCAAGTGGTACCCACTAGCAGCACTCCAGAAAGCGATGCAGGGAGGATGGTCGCGATGGCCCAGGTGTGAAGGGTCCTCGGGAAACGTGCCTCAGGCGAGCGAGCGCTTTTTTTCGAATCGGAGCACAATGACGATGGTCGTGAGCCACACCGTCGCGATGGGTCGTTAGACACCGTCGCGATGAGACAAAGGAGGTTGTCGCGATGGGATGACTCCGAGACAGTTGCGATGGGAGCCCGGCCACACAGGTGATGGTCCAACAACTAATACTTGTTAACAGCACGGTCAGAAGAAAATTCTTCATCTAAGAAAAAAAATGGCCTTCTCTCCGACGGCATGAGGAACTCGAGTCTCTGTCCGTCGCGACTGAGTCTCTATCGATCGCGATTGCTCCTGTCCGTCGCCTTTGGTCCTGATGGCCTCACCAATGGCCTCATCATATGCTCTCCGTCATTCGAGAATGCAACTCCCTCAGTCGTATCATCTCGAAGAAGTCCCGACTCAGGGCGATGGAGGCCACTGATGTGAGACAGCTTACCAACGCACGCATAGAGGATACTTCAACTATTAACTACAGCGATTAATACACATCGCTTGCTGGCGGAGGTGACAGACTGCAAGTTAATGGTGGCGAAGAAACATCGGCATCAGCCGTCGCGAGTGTGTTCCTGTCCATCGTGAGTGTGCTCTTGTCCATCACGATTGCTTGCCCCTGTCCGTCGCGATTGAGTCTCTATCGATCGCGATTGCTCCTGTCCGTCGCGACTGTGTTCCCTTTCTTTGGCGACTGACTGATCCTTAGCCTGTCCCTCGCGACTCAGTCCCGAGTCCCGACTGATTCCTTGGGTCTCTCGGTATGCACATGGTTTTAGGAGGCGAAAGTCTGCATCCCTAGACTCTAGTGCGCGCGCGTGGCAGCCTTCGTTCAAGAGGCTTTTAAAAGCCTTCTTTTATCAATCTGGGCGTCGCTTGAGTGCTTCGTTTACATTGAGCACTCGTATGTCATAGTAATTTCCTGTTGCGATTGAGTGCCTCGTATATCTAAAAGAAAAAAGGGAGAAGAAAAAAGAAAAAAAAGGGTAGAAAAAGAAAAAAAGAGAAGAAAAGAGTCAAAACTTTCGAAGAAAAAGAAAGGAAAAGAAAATAAATAGAGCTACCCTTTAAGATGGGATGACCGTGGACTAGCAAGCGATCGTGCCATTGAAAAGGATTGGTGAATTCGCTTCCATGTCTATCGTCATTCCATCTTTGGTCTTGAGCAATGTGGCTCCCCCCCACTCCCCGTGCCCCTCGGAGGTAGACTCCGTCCCCTCAGACGTTGCACCTCCGGTGGTCTCTTTGTGCAAGGAATCGGTGGCGGCAAAGCAAGAAGTATTGATGAAAACGTGTCTCATCTGCCAAGTTTTTGGCCCTAGGCCCCCTCCAGAGAATGTGAGAACTTGGTTGCGTAAGGAGTGGTTCCCGCGTGGTATAATTGTGTGCAAATGTCAATTCTTGCCGACGAATCACCTACTTCTAGTGTTTGAGAATGAAGAGATGGCCTTCCAGGCCCTACAAGCCGGCTCCTGGCTGGTGGGCCGGTCAACCTTATGCCTTTTTAAGTGGACCCCAGACTTTGTTGCGAACAAGTCAAAGCCTCTTCGTTACCCGCTCTGGGTGGAGCTTCCCAATCTACCCTATTTCCTGTATGGATTTCTTCGAGAAATCGTTTCACCGATTGGTCGCCCGATGGCCTCAAGAGAGGATGTTGGGGGGTTAATATACGAGGGTACTCAATACTCTTTCAACGCACGCTGGCACCCACAAATTTGCGTTGAAGCGGACTTGAACGAGGTCCTCCCAGCGAAGATCTCCATAAACTGCGGTGATGGTATGATGTGGGTTCAGGAGATTACCTATAAGAATTTGCCCAATGCATGCTTCCATTGCAGGCTCCAAGGTCATAGGATCAAAGACTGCCCCTCGAAGCAAAATACCAAGAAAAATAAGCCTAAACCAGGTGGGGCCCCAGATCCTTTCCCTCACGTTGGCACTAGGGGCCGTCCCTCTCCGGTGGAGGAAGAAGCAGGCACTCGGGTTGCAGAGACGGAGTCAGATGGGTTCACCGAAGTAAGACATAAGAGGAAAGTTAGCCCTCAAAGAGCACTAGCAAGGAATGTTTTGACCATTGCCCCTTCGAATAACATGTACTGCAACCTAGAAAAGGAGATTAATGAGTTCGACCTCCCAGGGGACAACCTTTACGAAGAAGACCCTGCTGACAATTCCCTTGGATGCTCTACCAGAAAGAAGACAACCAAGAAGGTTACACCACTAGTAAAGAGGATGGATTCACCACTAGCAATGAAGACAATCAAGACAGTGAAAGCTCCTTCCTCGGACCTACTCCTCCAGTATGCCTGCCAAGCCTACCGTAACAAAAGTCAAAGCTTAAAGGGAAACAACCGTCAGGCATGCCTTGGAAGAGCCCCCTCAAGAGTAGGATCCTGAGTAAAGAAGTTGGGGGTAAAAAAGATCAAAAGAAAAAAAAAGATCGGGGTAGGCCTTTGCCTGCTGTAATGAACCGGCTAAGTGCTGGAGAAGCGCGGTGGAAAGGACTCGAAAAATTCTGATCAGGACTCATAAGGCCATAAGAGATATCCGGAAAAAAAGAAGAGAAAAGATATACCGGAGACTCTAACGACTTGAAGAAGAAGTGAACAAAGGTAACTTGCAATGCCAGCAAGGTCTTCTGAAAATCAGGGGAAGACTACGATTCGAGGAGGAGATTCAAAGGAAAAATCTTTAGATATTCTTCAAAGACTGGTGGGCGGGGAAGGCCGACAAACCTTCGAAAGAGATGTGTAACATCCTCAAAAAGAAACAAGTTAGGGAATCCATCGTCGAGCACGGGAGTCGAGAACAGATCTATCATCGTCGAGCACTTTACCCATCTCCTTGGGATCTTGACTCCTCTTTCCCCACACAGGCGGGACTGCATGGCTACCATGTCAAGGGTAGCTCATTCTAGAATCCCTCAGAACATGAGTTCTCTTCTAGAAGCTAACATTTCTGAGAACGAAATTATCGAGGTTATTGATGCCCTTCCAAATGGAAAAAGTCCAGGTCCTGATGGCCTCACCAATGAGTTTGTCAAGTCCTTCAAGCATGTGTTGGCCACCCCACTACGTTTGGTGTGGCTCGAGGCTCTGTCCTTCGGTGCCCTTCCTGAGTGTCTTAATAATGGCGTCATCAAGTTAATTCACAAAAGGGGAGATAAGAACAAAATTGAAAACTGGCGGTCGATTACCATGCTCCAAACTGGATACAAGATAATTGCCAAAGTTATTGCCAACAGAATCTCTTGTCATTTAAAGTCATGGCTTTGTGAGGACCAAAAAGGTTTTGTCAAAGGTAGATCTATACTTGAAGCAATTGTCGACATTTGGGAAGGCCTTACATTTGCTGAGGAATCTGCACAAGATCTGGTATTCATTAAGATCAACTTCGACAAAGCATATGACAGATTGGAATGGGACTTTATTCTCCAATCATTGAAAGACCTTGGATGCAGCCAAAAGTTCACAAAAATGGTTTCTACTCTTCTCAGAAACGCTTCAACTAGAATAAATATAAATGGTAAGCTCTCTTAGCCCATACATTTAAAAAGATCTATCAGGCAAGGCTGCCCTCTGGCTCCTCTACTCTTCGCTATTGCCTCGAACGGCCTCAGTCGCCTATTAAAGCATCACATCGACTCTGGCAATCTCATGGGTCTTTCCCTACCTCTAAATCATGGCCAAATGATTGCTAGACTCTTTGCCGATGATATGAATGCCTTTGTGCATAATGATATGAACAGCATTGAGGTGTTCTCGAGTTGCCTGTGTTCTGGAGTTGCCTTGACACCTTTTGTGTGGCATCAGGCTCAAAAATCAACCATGCTAAAGCTGCTTTCAGAGAAATCCGTGGATCCCCACCCCAATTGTTGTTAGATCAGGGGTGTCAAGTTATCCCCAGAGGTCAAGTCTTCCGTCTCCTCGGCATCCCGATGGGCTTCGACATCACAATGGACCAACGATGGAACTGGGTGCTGGCCAAGCTGGATAGAAAACTAAATTATTGGAAAGGTATGCAAGTCAACTTGGCAGGGCGTGCTATGGTTGTTAACACATTTATGCTTTCAACGACTATTTACTTTATCTCGTGTTGGAGACCGAAGGAGAAAGAGTTGGCCAAAGTGGAAAGAATCTGTAGAAACTTCCTTTGGACTGGGGACCCCAACAGGAGGGGGATCCCCAAAATCAATTGGGAAACTTGCACTAGCTCGAAAGACTCAGGGGGCTTAGGTATTCTGGATATCGTGGCTTTGGCTGACAAGCTGGCAGTTAAGTGGCTTATCAAGGCCTGGATCAATAGTGAGTCCTCTTGGGCTAAATTGATATTCAGAAACTTGAAAGACCTTACCTTTGTTGGCCATCCTGGCGGGAAGGACTTAGGGATTCTCACGCTTTTGTTCTCCCCCCTTCTGGTGTCCCCTAAAGGCTCTAGCCTCGTGTGTTCTTTTTGGAAGAGTTGGAACAAGGCCAAACAATTCATCAGAATCAGTGATGAGTGGAAGTGGGCAGCTGGGATAAGGCAAAATGACTCTATCTGGTTCCCGACCAGTGGCATTAGAGGAGTGGAGCCTTGGAACCTCCAAACTGCAAAGCGGTTATGGAACAAGGGGTTCAAACAGTGGAAACAGCTCTGGAAACAGGAGACCAACCAGTGGATTAGGTTAAAAGACTTAGACCCAAGACATAGAGTTACCCTCGAGGAATGGATTCTTCTTCAAGGCAGATGTTTGGCGTGGGACCGCTCAACTTCTCGCCTTCTCTCTAAACAAGATCTTCCTTGCCTTGAGGGCCTCAAATGGAGCAATGGTAAGAGAATATCCAGAATACCCAACTTCAAAGAGAGCTTAGATGTTCATCACACCCTCAACAAGAGGTGGTGTCTTTCTTGGACCAAACGTCGATGGGAACTAAAGTTCATGTCTATTTGGCACCCCCTAATTGAGACCAAAGAGTCTGTTCTCATGTGGCAGATCTTGCATAAGGGAATTTGGTCCAAATCAAGGGCGAATAAAATATGTGGTGTGCCACCATGGTGGAAACGTTGCCATCGATGCATCGAAGATTTAGCTCACCTGTTCTTCGATTGCCCCAAGTCTCGTATTATCTGGCATCACGTGACACGGGTTTTGAGACTCACACACCAAATCGATTGGCAACAGGTGCTGTTGGGTGAGGCGGTCGGTTGTTCTTCGAGGCTCTGGAATACCATCAGGGGTGAGACTCTTTGGAAGATTTGGAGGGAGCGATGTGCTGTCAATTTTGACCAAACTCCTAAGGAATGGTCGATTGAGAAATCATTGTTTCTTCTAGGTAAAAGAATCTCCCGAGATAAGAGATCCCCACCATTTAGACATCACTATATTTTATCTCCTCGAAAACAACAAGTTGAAACCCAAATGGGTCCCACATGAGGGTGATGATAGATTTATCCACCTCATTTGTAATGCCCTCTAGCTTGCCACACTCGTCCCCTGCATTGTTGGATTTGGGGGGTCCCATGGACACTAGTCCCACTCAATTGTAACTTTTCTTCTTTACTTTAATTAAAGTCCGGGAGAATAGGCTAAGACCGAACTTCCTTTTATCGAAAAAAAAGAAAAACAGCACGGTCAGAAGGTCTTGGTGCGGCAGCCTTGAGAGCGACGATGAGAACGCAATTCAATTCTTTCCGACAGACAACATTCTTGCTCCCGGAGATCTTCCATATCATCAACATTCTATTCGGTCGTTCGTCAATGAGCAGACGAGGAAATCCATGAGTGATCTTCTTTTCTGCCTACTTGAGCTCTTTTCCTTTCTTTGAATTCTGGATATTCCATCTCTATAGTTTTCTACCTCCGTATCAGGCATACACGTCCATTCGCACGTGCAGAGGCATATCTATGTAAGTACGTACGCTTCCTCTCTGTGGGCGTGCGTGTCTTTATTTGCCATTGATATTTTGACCAAATGCTGGAAGTCTCTGTGCATTTCTAGCTCCTAAGGCTTCTAGATCACAGGATTTGCTAAAGCGCGGACAAATTTCTTCGCCAAATGCGCTCATTTTCATGGACTAGCTATTACTTGATCGATCATATAAAATCGGATAGCAAAGAAGCGCATGAAGTAACGCCGAAGCTGTTACTAAAAGACAGTACATATGTTCAACAGAGGTTGATAGAAATCTAGCTCATCTTTCAAAAGCATGAAAAGAACTTCCCAAAAGCATCACTCTACTGAGTTCAGAAATTTATGGTATTTCTCAAAATCAATGATATATAGATCTACACATGGGCCATGCTTATATAGCTCTAATAAGAGGAACTACATTAGGGCGAAAAACGGCCGAAAAGGGGCTGTTTGCTAATGAGAGATTAAGGAAATTGACAAATAGAGTCTTTTCACGTGTACAAGAATATAACATTGTTGTCTCCTTTAACCGTATGAAGAAATTCTTTTTTTAAGAGAATATGATCTAAAAGCGCCGCGAAAGTGATGAAGATTCTTGTATTCAGTGTAGAATTTCTTGGTTTGATGCAAAAAAAGATATTTTTGCACATCACACAATGCATATCTTTAAAGTTCCAAGAAGGAAATGATATTTGAAGATACGAAATATTTTTGGGTTCACAAAATTCCATGGTCATTCGGCGACAGGGTTTACATCAAATCAAAAGTTTCCACGTGTACAAAGCCTTTTTATCTATAAATGTTGGCAAAGTTTGTGAATGTCGGTTTCTCGCTTTGAGCATTCTTCTTCTTCTCGATTCTAATGGCTTCTTCTTCTTGTCGTCCTTCCAATCGTGTAACCTCATGTGAGGTTTACAACAGAAGAGAGGATTCTTTATGGAAACCTCTTTCTGTGAAGTTAAATGAATGAGTAACTATGCTTCCTAGCTATAGAGGTGCCCATAAAGTCAAGCATGCTAAAAGAGATGACACAAGAAACCATTGCAGGGGACATATTCTTAGTTTCAAATTGAAGAGATGCGGTTGGTTTGCAAGAGTACAACATGTGTACAACGCTAAGGATCTTGTTCTGGAAAAGCATATGCAATTCCCTTTGTACTGTAAGTGAAGTTTTACAATGATCGTCTATCATTTCAGTTGGTGTTGTATAACAACATATATGTTTTTGTATTGCAGATATTTTTCCTTCCAATATTTTAGAGTGGCAACCTCTTGAATGTCTAACACGAACATTCAGAGTTCTTCGTAAGGAATATGCAGAGCTTATGTATGCAGACAAATCCGCTCCAGTTTTCAATAGCACAGAGTTATTTGTCCATTTTGCATATTATCAGGTGCCATTAGGGAGGAGCTCTTATGGAAATCATATACATTTGCCTGGTCCTTGCATCTCTTCATTAGATTGGGATGCTCCTGAACATTCAACAAAAGGTGGAAAAGAAAGCTTGGACTTTGGATAGCCTTGGACTTAGAGGAGAGTTGTCCAGAAGTACTGATTCATCCAGATTTTCAATCTAGAAAGATAATTGTCACTGCAAATTGGAAATTCAAAAATGTAAGGGAGCTCTAGAATACCTTGATGAGGCATCATCACAATTCAAATTCTCAATTGATGATGCAAAAGTTAACATTAGATTAGAGAAAAAACATTATCTTGCATAACTTGCCTGCCACCCAGGGTGATCAAGTTGCAACCCTTTAGATTGTAACAAGTCTCCTTCTTTAAGAAGCTTTTTTTCAAACTTCCATTGATTTTTCGTTGCAGAATGGTGACTAAGAATGTGACTGATTACATCACTTCAATTGTCTTTTTATGGACTATATTCATATTGGCATTTTTTTGTTTAATTTCAAGATTCTGAGGAGGTTTCAATGGTGCAATGATTATACAGGAACTTGCATATGACAAAATGGAAAAGATTGGATGACACGACCGATACAAGCGATACGGGCCATCCAAAATTCTCCGATTGCTCATATCGCTTGCATCGGTCGTGCCATAAAAACTTCTCTATCCTCCTCACATTTAACTTTTCTGCAGGATGGTGACTAAGAATGTGACTGATTACATCACTTCAATTATGTCTTTTTATGGACTAGATTCATATTGGCATTTTTTGTTTAATTTCAAGATTGATGAGGTTTCTATTGTGCAATGATTATAAAGGAACTTGAATGAGTAAATTCTAGGTGATTCAAGAATATAAACCAAGAAATTCTTACATAATATATCTCCCCTTTTAGAACCTTTTTCCATACTTCCATTGATTTTCTTTTGCAGGATGGTAACTAAGAATGTGACACATTAGCTTTTTATGGACTATATTCTGATTGGCAATTTTTTTGTTTAATTTCAACATTTTGATGAGGTCTCAATGGTGTAATGATTATACAGGAACTTGCATATGAAAAAATGGATGGTATGAAAAATGGAAAAGACTGGATGACACGACCGATACAAGCGATATGAGCCATCCGAAATTCTCCGATTGTCCCTATCGCTTGCATCGATCGTGTCATAGAAACTCTCTATCCTCTTCACATTTAACTTTTCAACAAGAATAAGGCAAAAACAGACACAAAATAGACATTTTGATGATAGGAACAATTCAATTTTGCTTGAACCATGCAATGAAGTCACTTTTGCTTAGTTCTCAAGAGGATCCAAGGCATATAAATATATTACAATGTATCTATGTACATTTCATGAGTAATAAGCTTTGAAAAGAAATATATTTAATCCTTGTTGAGCCTTTTGAATGAACTTGTCTCTAGCAAATCTCCTCTATATCTGAGGTACTCTTTTCTCCTGTAGACAATAATACTTTGAACATATGACACCCCTACAGCCATTGCATAGCTTGAGTAACAAAGGAAGTAGCCTGCCCTTGAAGCATTGAATCCTGGGGCATATCCAAAAATTCTTAATGCACCTGTTCTTTCAAGTAGAAAACTCTGTATGCATTAAAGGGTATTGAAGTAAAAACCATGTATCTTGAAAGAGTCCTCAAGGAGAATAGTGAAAAATCTGCCTCTTCACTATACTGCTTATGAATAACACAAAATAATTTTGGATTCAGTTTTGGAAGATAGTGGATCACTGAATGAATATTCATCTTTGTCTTTCCTTTCTTCTCTATGGTTTTCCTTGCTCCCTTCCCCCTCCCAATGTAGTTGTCTTCATCCAATATAGATATCTGTGGAAAAAATTGAAAATCTAGGTTAGAAAAAGTAAAAGGTCTTTTAAAGTCATAGAAATAACTGGAAACAGAAGTAGAAATAAAGCATGAGATATGGCCGATCCAAGCGATTAGGGTCATCAGAGAATATCCGATGGGCATAATCGCTTGCATCAGTCATGTTTGATTTATCATCCTTAACTTTATAGAAAAATATAATTAATGTTGAAAATAATATTTATAAACACATTTAGTTGTTCTATATGGAGCATTCATTCATATGGCTATAAATATGATACTTGATTGGACACAACCAATTCAAGTGACTAGGCCCATCAAGGAAGTTTGGATGGTCCTAATCGCTTGAATTGGTTGTCTCCAAAGGAGGTCATCTTGAAGCTTAGATTGCATGTGAACTTTTGTATCTTATTATTGGTTAAGAATTTGGAGAAGATAATTTCCGAAAGGTCTTGATAAGCCTTTTTGTATTGATTTCCAGACACAACCGATGCAAGCGATTAGGCCCATCCAACATTTCTAGATGAGCCTAATCGCTTGCATTGGTCATGTCCTACATTCATGCACAAATAGGCTCATCAAGACCTTTCCATATCAGAATCATACAAATAGACAGTCAACCTTAGGGTTTTGGCATGTTCCTCCGGATGCAATGGTAGCATTAGGTTCTTGATTCCGAGCCAATAGTAAGATAGGGAAGTTCATGACCGATGCAAGCGAAATAAGCTAGTCAAAGGTAGGTCAAACGCGTGTAATCGCTTGTATCAGTCGTATCGGGTATGTAGCACAAGTATGCATGGGTGATGAAGAGAGAAATTCTATGAAGGTTGAAAATGTGAAATGGTGAACGGGACCCGTGTTTATAGTCGAGAAGGACCGGGTAACGGTCACATGACGTGGACCAATAAGTGAGTGCCATGTGGCAAAAGACGTTGGGAATCACAACAGCTAGATGATGTGGCCCACTCAAATGATGCCACGTGGCATTGTAACGTTGGGATTCGCAACGGCTAGATGACATGGACCAATCACACATTGCCACGTGTCACCAACGGTCAAATCATCCCAGAGACCTATTTAAGCTCCTCTATTCACTTTTTTCATTTTTGGTGAAACTCCTTGCTACCATCAACTTGCCGTTGTCTTCGCGTTTTTACATGCTTTTCAAAACTTTCCATAGACCACATTTTGTGTGAGGGTTTAGGGTCATCATGATCAATTATTTTACAACACGACCGATACAAGCGATTAAGGACATTCGAGGATTTCTCGATGACCCTAATCGCTTGTATCGGTCATGTTTCTTGAGTGCTTTGTGAAAGCTTTTTTAATTAGTTTTTCTGCGTTTAAAATTTGTTCCAAGCTTTTAAACTCTTTTTTGTGCAAGTTGGCTTATTTCGCTTGCATCGGTCATGAATTTCCCTATCTTACTATTGGCTCATAATTTCAAGAAACTAATGATACCATTGCATCCGAAACGTGCCAAAACCCTAAGATTGACTGTCTATTTGCATGATTCTGATATTGAGAGGTCTTGATGAGCCTATTTGTGCATGAATGTAGGACACGACCAATGCAAGCGATTAGGCTCATCTGAAAATGTTGGATGGGCCTAATCGCTTGCATCGGTCGTGTCTGGAAATCAATACAAAAAGGCTTATCAAGACCTCCGGGTATCAAAATCATGCAAATAGACAGTCAATCTTAGGGTTTTGGCACGTTCCAGACGCAATGGTTGCATTATTTTCTTAAAATTCTTAACTAATAATAAGATACAAAAGTTCACATGCAATCTAAGCTTCAAGATGACCTCCTTTGGACATGACCAATTCAAGCAACTAGGACCAATGCAAGCGATTAGACCCATCCGATATTCTTTGATGACCCTAATCGCTTGGATTGGTCGTGTCTCATGCTTTGTTTCTGCTTGTGTTTCGAGTTATTTCTATTAAATATATTTCTTTTCAAAGCTTATTACTCCTGAAATGTACATAGATACACATATTTATTGCCCAAAGGGGTACAAGACATTGCAAATATGAAGGATGTAATCTTTTTTGTGTAATTGATCCATGTCCTAATATTAATCCCTACTGATCCATGATTTGTTTTTCTCTAGTAAAAGTCCTATTTATCTGATGATAATAATCTTTTTTTTGTAGGTTATGGCTAGGACAAAGAAGATAGCAAGGAATTCTCTCCAATCACAACATGGAAACTCCAAAGTGTAAGCCTCGCCATACGTTTTGTTGTGTTCTATTTTAAAGCCTTGCCATCCATTCTAAATTTAAGTTTACCTTGCAGTGCTGCTAAGCTTCTCAAAATGCATATTGATCAAAACATTCTAGGAATTCCTTCATTGAAAGAAGAAAAAAGGTTTGGATACATTCAAATACATGTGCCATTACAGAAATACAACACCTCGTGCGACTGGAGGGTGATTGCAAATGCAGTAAGGTTCTTGGAAAGCAGGTTTTACAACCCTGAGTTGAACTTGTCAGACTATCCATATGCTTGGGTCATCTTGATCAAGGAGAGAGCAATAAATGCCATTATGGAACATGCAATATGCCCTTATATTTTTGGAATGTAAGATTGTAATCTAATGTGTAACCAACATATGTTGGAAGATTTATTGATGTACAAATTGTATGCAATTATGCCAGTCTTCATCTGGAAGATGGTCATTGTAACTATATTTATATGCCTTGAGTAATGTAATGTTGAATTGATCCTCTTGAGAACTAAGTAAAAGTGACTTCATTGCATGGTTCCAGAAAAATTGAATTGGTTCTATCATCAAAATTTCTATTTTGGGTGCTTTTTGCTTTATTCATGTTGAAAAGTTAAATGTGAAGAGGATAGAGAAGTTTTTATGACACGACCGATGCAAGCGATATGGGTAATCGGAGAATTTTGGATGGCTCATATCGCTTGTATCGGTCATATCATCCAATCTTTTCCATTTTTTCATACCATCCATTTTGTCATATGCAAGTTCCTGTATAATCATTGCACCATTGAAACCTCATCAAAATGTTGAAATTAAAAAAAAATGCCAATATGAATATAGTCCATAAAAAGCCATAATTGAAGTGATGTAATGAGTCACATTCTTACTTACAATCCTGCAAAAGCAAAATCAATGGAAGTATGGAAAAAGGTTCTAAAAGGGGAGATATATTATGTAAGAATTTCTTGGTTTATATTCTTGAATCACCTAGAATTTACTCATGCAAGTTCCTTTATAATAATTGCACAATAGAAACCTCATTAGAATCTTGAAATTAAACAAAAAAATGCCAATATGAATGTAGTCCATAAAAAGACATAATTGAAGTGATGTAATCAGTCACATTCTTAGTCACCATCCTACAGAAAAGTTAAATGTGAAGAGGATAGAGAAGTTTTTATGACACGACCGATGCAAGCGATATGGGCAATCAGATAATTTCGGATGGTCCATATTGCTTGTATCGGTCGTGTCATCTAATCTTTTCCATTTTGTCATACCATCCATTTTGTCATATGCAAGTTCCTGTATATTCATTGCACCATTGAAACCTCCTCACAATCTTGAAATTAAACAAAAAACTGCCAAGATGAATATAGTCCATAAAAAGACATAATTGAAGTGATGTAATGAGTCACATTCTTAGTCACCATCTTGCAAAGAAAAATCAATGGAAGTTTGAAAAAAAATCTTCTTAAAGAAGGAGACTTGTTACAATCTAAAGGGTTGGAACTTGATCACCCTGGGTGGCAGGCAAGTTATGCAAGATAATGTTTTCTCTGATCCAATGTTAACTATTGCATCATCAATTGAGAATATGAACTATGATGATGCCTCATTAAGGTATTCTAGGAGCTCCCTTACATTTCTAAATTTCCAATTTGTTGTGACAGTTATTTTCCTAGATTGAAAATCTGGATGAATCAATACGTCTGGAGAGCTCTCCTCTGAGTCCAAGCTATCCAAAGTCCAAGCTCTTTTGTACATTACCTGTATTTTGTAGAAGCTTTGGATATTTTCTTAGATGAACATCACCACCAAGAAATCCCATTTCTGAAAGTAGAGATTCACATTTTTTAATGAAAAGGTGAACGATAGCCTTGTGAAGGTAGACTTGCGTGCACTTGATTGCAGTGCTACCCTTGTAGACGACATTGGTCACTTCCTGCACGGTGCCGTAGTGCTCCTGCACATACATAGATAGATGGGCACTACTTCAACGGACGCCGCTATCATCATCACGGGCGTGGACGAAGCAGAGGAAGTGTGATTACCTGATTGATGGAGTCCCAGCTCGTGACAGTTCCGGTGTTATGAAACAGAACAGTCGCTTGTGTAGCTCTCCACATAACGGCTCCGAAAAAAAGTGGTAGGAGCAGTGTATGCAAGTCAGTCGCCATCCTGAAATGTAGCTTCCACTGCTTGCGATATTTCTTCTACATAAGAAGGGATGCCCATGTTTCTCCTAAAAGTCTAATTAGATCATGAAGATTATGAAAAGGGGTATACCTTCCAGTTTGTGGATCAATTGGATAAACAAATCCATCTGCCCATATGTCGATATGTTTTTTGCCTTCTTTCTGCAATCCAACCACTTTAGAATGTTGAAGAGCCCTTCGGCATACCTTTTTTGTCGTTGCATACTCATGACTAACTGCAATGTTGATATGGAACTTATCACAATGATTTTGGCTGGTTGAAAGGTGAGTGAGAGTGTTTGGGTTGAGGTTCTCCATGGTCTACTACGAAGAGTGACACGAAAGTGTCTAAAAAATGATATGAAAGAGAGAAACAAGCCTGCTATCGAAAGTAGAGTAAAAAAAGTGCAAAACGGCATAAGCACACATTATATAGGTCCGTGAACAAGAGGAAAATTCAAATTTTCATGAACGCCCCATGAGCACAAACTTTGAGGCATAAGGTATCACACATACTTTTCATGATTATCACACGAGTTTCTCTCTCTTCAAAATTTACACAAGATACGTTTTAAATGCGCTTACACGGATTTTTTTAAAATGAGTTGACAACTTTAATCCAGATTAAGCACAACTAATTGAAATCCTTACACGGCCCTTTTTTGGCCGTTTTTCGCCCTAATGAATATAGATAAACATGGTCGAGAAAGAAAAATTAGCCGGAAAAAATATATAATCTGACAATATTTCCATGTGAAGAAGTCCCATTGTCTGGGTCCTATGGGCCAATGGAATAGGCGCCTCGGACCCCACTAAAGGGGGAAGGATCCCCTCTTCACTCCCCCATCAATGTTCTATGTGAAAATTATGCAAAGCCACTAGGCCTTTATTTTCACCTTGAATGGAAACCCAATGACCTGGAAGTTTATGCCCTATATAACATAATGGATAAGCTCACAAAGATCACCTATTAGCATCAGTCATCACACATAGAACTCATCGAAGTTGGAAGTTAGCGCTCCAAAAATTTCTAGGCTCTCACAGTGGCTTCTCCTCATAATTGGGGCCTCATAACTGAGAGCACCATGGATCGTTTGTGGTCACCTTTGGGTGAAATATTGAGTATACCTAATAAAAGGGTCTCTCGAATCAAGATAGAAGGCACTGGATCATATGTTTAGACATTAACCTAGCTTGGAGACTAAAGTATGAACATTTGCACCTACTAAGAAATACAATCAATGCTTGGGATATCTTAAAGTCTTGCCTCCTTCTAAGTGAAGAGCTCTCTTGGATATAACATATTTTCAAGCTATAAAATGGCACAATGGCAATAACTTGGAAAAAGTATGTTATATCCAAGTTATTGCCATTGTGCCATTTTATGTTATATCCAAGAAAATATAACATATTTTCAAGCTATAAAATGGCACAATGGCAATAACTTGGAAAAAATACATAGTTAGATTTCCATATCTCACGTGTCCAAATTTGGTCGAGTACCAAATGGGATTTTAAGTTCCTAGACCTATGGAATCCCCTCACTAAGAATAAAACATTTGTATTGATGTGGAAATTCTTCATTGGGGAATTTTGACTACGGTTAAAGCTAGCAAAATTTATGGGGCCTTATGTGGTGTAAGCATAATGGAAACAAACTTTACTTGAAGAAGCAATCGATGGCTCTAGTACCTTGTGGAATGCGATTAGAGGAGCTCTTTGGAAGATTTGGAAAGAAAGATGTTCTGCTAACTTTGGAAACCCTCAAAAAGAATGGTCTATTGAAAATCTGCTAGCCTTTTAGGCAAAAGAATTTATAATTGTAAGAAGTCCCTTCTCTTCACACACCATAGGGTTTTTCTTTTGGAAAACAACAAGATCCATGAAGGTGAGAAAAATATTTATAACCTTCTTTGTAACTCTCTCTAATGAATTTTTTATTTTTTGTTGTTCTAATTGTGTTTCCATCTTTAAGACCTGGTTTTCTTATGACCTTCAGGCCATCACCTTTGTATCACCGTCGCATCTTCGTACCCTAACTTTGTTCTCTCTAATGAATTTTTTATTTTTTGTTGTTCTAATTGTGTTTCCATCTTTAAGACCTGGTTTTCTTATGACCTTCAGGCCATCACCTTTGTATCACCGTCGCATCTTCGTACCCTAACTTTGTTGGATATGGGTGTTCCTATGAGCGCTAAAGCCCTTTATTTGTAAATTTGTTCTTTCAATTAGTTAAAGCAAGGAGACTAGGCCTCGAGTGAACTTCATCTTGTTAGAAAAAAGCAGTGAAACGTTTGTATTGTATTTTAGAATTCGTAATTGTATCTCCTATTCACTTTGACCTACTTGTATAAGAAAAACAAAAAGAACAAAATTCTTTTCGGAGGTGCCTTCAAGGTCGCCCATATTCGTTCTACCGATTGTTGACTTCTAGTACCGTATCTAACCTTTCCAGTCATGCCCGTTCAGCGAACGACTGTCATACTCTAGACTCATAAACAATTCACAGATGTGCTTCTAGAACAAGCCGCAACTAAAAGACAGAAACTGAAACCAAGCCGCAACTATAAAAACAGAGACGTATGTGCTTTTAGAACAAGCCGCAACCAAAGGCAATTTTCCCATGAGATCTGAAATCATCAAAATAAACAACTGAATCATCTTATTCATAGATTTTGCTTTCCTTCTCTTTTTTTTTTTTAATTTTAAGCTGAACATAGATTTGTTTGCCAACAAAGCTATCTATGGTCCCAAGATGCCAGGTCGATTGGTTGGGTCCCTCGCCTCTTGAGGCGGGGGCGAGGGTTCAACCTCCCTGCGCTGCGGGAAAGTGTAATCCGCCTTCGGGCGCGAAATCCGGCCTTCGGGCGTTAACCAGTTGGGCCTTCGGGCCGTCCACCTCGATGTATGGGCCTCCGGGCCGTCCACCTTGTCTGCCCCTGTTCTTGTGGGATAAGGGGGGTCCCATGGGTACTATGCCCTTCATTGTACAGTTGTTTCTCTTTCAAATTAAAGTCAGGGGGAGTAGGCCTCGGCCGAACCTCCATTTTAAAAAAAAAACAAAGCTATCTATGGAGTTAATTGAGATGATCATGTGGTGATGCCTACAGAAATGGGCATAAGAGCCTAATTTCAATCTGGGAATAGTACTTTGTCGACATCACATGAATGGTTTTGCACATCTTGATTATATTGTCGGTTCGCAGATACATATGGGCATCTATACCAGCGCAAATTTACTGACACATATGTCGAGATTGATACAGATGCTACTAGATCATTATCGATCCTTGTGTCGACATGTATACCGATGCTTATATGGATGTTATTGTACTAGCCTGCATATTGGCACTTATACGAATGCCGGAGCAAAAATATAGATGCCCGGTACTCCCCTCATATGTTGTATGTTGTAGTGTCTGTAGAACCATCAACAACGACAAAGCTAGGGAGATAACTGAAGTGAATAACAAGTAGAACCATCAACAACTGAAGTGAATAACAAGCAACTCAAAGATGGCTTTGGCTTTCACGGAAGATGTCGAATTATTCCATCTCGTCACCCTCTGTTGCTCTCTTCTCTTCCTACCATGCACACATCCTGTCCCTCTCTCTTTGCTATCTCTTTTCCTTTCTTTGAATTCTGGATATTCCTTCTCTTTGTCTTTTTACCTCCTTATCACGCATATACGTCGATGCGCACGCGCAGAGGCACATCTATGTAAGTACGTACGCTGACTCTCTGTGGGCGTGCGTGTCTTTGTTTGCCATTGATATTTTGACCAAATGCTGGAAGTCTCTGTGCATTTCTAGCTCCTAAGACTTGTAGATCACAGGATTTGCTCTCTGTGGGCGTGCGTATCTTTGTTTGCTATTGATATTTTGACCAAATGCTGGAAGTCTCTGTGCATTTCTAGCTCCTAAGACTTGTAGATCACAGGATTTGCTAAAGCGCGCACAAATTTCTTCGTCAAATGCGCTCATTTCATCGATTAGCTATTAGCTTGATCGATCATATAAAACCGGATTGCAAAGAAGCCCATGAAGTGACGCCGAAGCTGTTAGTAAGGGACAGTACATATTTTCAACAGAGGTTGATAGAAATCTAGCTCATCTTTCAAAAGCATGAAAAGAATTTCCCAAAAGCATCACTGAGTTCAGATATTTATGGTATTTCCTCCTGAATATCAATGTATCTTGTAAAGAAAGAGAATACTGTTAAGCAAGAAAGACAAAAAGTAGCCTGATTTTGGAAAAGCATGTCGCCAACCTTGAAAAGCACGAGAGGCATGTCGGCTTGACCAACGCGACATTCATTCACCTTAATGGACAAATGCCTTGAGAACTGGAGTGCTGATATTCGGGAAAGCGTTACTTTAAATGGTTTTATGCTTTTAAATAGTTTTTATGACATTGGGGAGCATAAGGATTCATTGCACCTTATTAGAAGAAGCTCCGCAATGGCTGATGAAGGAAATACTGAGGCGGTCGAAGAGGCATCCATGTTGCGGTGACGGTCGAGGTGCACTGTTTGGGTGCAACCGGGTGTCCGCTTAGACTTTCTTATTGTAAGTGTGGGCGTGCGCGTGTGCTTGTGCAAAGGTTCTGCCTTATCCTTTATATAAGGGAGAGAGCGTGTGTGTGTGTGTGTTTGTGTGTGTGTGTGTGTGAGAGAGAGAGAGAGAGGATGTGTGAGCTGATGGACTTTCTGCGCAAAGGTTCTTCCTTATCCTTATATAAGGGACACCTTTCATGGAAGTGGAGGTTGTGATTCACTGATAAAGTCTTCACTTTGTTGACAATTACAAACGTCGTGGGATGTTCTACAAGCCTTGGGAATGAAATAATGAAAGAATATCTTGAGGAGGCAGCTTTCAAGCATTGAAGAGTGAGGTTTTGTAAGAAAAGAGTAGTACTACTTTTATCAGGCTTGTCGAAGAAGAGGAATCGTTTGGATGCTGTGGCTAATTTTGTGAATGATATGAATTGTTTTAGAGGCCCATATTTCGTATGCATCCATATATTCACCTACAACAACTACTCTATGTGTAGATCCTCTTTCATTGATAGAATTTCCTTCTGCTTAATTTAGAACTTCAAGTATTTTGCGTTACTATTTTCTGCTGATTGGTTTCATGCTCTTTAGATGCTCCTATTTTAGGATTATCAGTTTATAGTACAATGGCATGCATGTCCTAGAAATATTTCATAAAGATTAAGATTATACCTAAGCAAAATGTAGCATGTGACATGCAAAAACGTATGTTTATGTGTACTTGGATGTTTGTGTCTATTTCCATCGTTATGGATACGCCTGCCCTCTTCTGTAAGAAGATATGAAGAATCTCTTATAAAGAAAGTAGCAAGGGATTGTGGATATTCTTTCACTTATTATTTTTCATTGATTCAACATGAGAATGCCCGATCTTGCTTCAATATATGAACGATTGTCATTTTGGATTTGCATTTCTAAAGATGGAGTATAAAATATACATTCACATAGAGTATGTGATGTAAATATCTACGGTCATTGCTCCAAAATAATGGAAACTGGGATGGAGATATATAGATACCAAGAAGTCCGAAGTAGGTAAAATACTAAGACTCCTAATTAGAATCATTAACAATTTCATGAGACGTGATGTGTTACGTTCAATACAAGAACAAAAACTTATTGATCCATGATTACATGTGAACCTTACTTTTAAATATAAAACGAAATTTAAAATTTGTTAGTTATGATCTTTTTGCAGGGCAGTGTTGTTCTCGAGAAGCCATAGTCATGCATAGCTTAAATTAGGAAAAAGATGTAGATACCTGGCCTAGCAAAAATTAAGACACCGAACCTAATGTGGATACCTAACCTAACTAAAATTAAGAGTTTCAAATGGGTTCCGTATGTGATGATTGGCTACATAAGAAAGAGAGGCTCAATTTATTTAGAATCTGCAATATTTATACAATGTGAGTTGGCCCTAGGCCTACTCGTACCAAAGCCTTCTAATTACCTTCAAAATTATTTGTATGATTGTTAAAAGGTGTGTATTGAGTATGTGCCCAAACACTAGCACACATGCAGGACCTAAACTCCACAAGCCTTGGACTAACGCCACACCGCAAAAAGATAAAAACTTGTATGGAAACAATTCATAACCTAGGAATCTTTATAAAAGCATGCAATACGTAAACAAGAAAAAGGATAGGAGCAAAATGTCCCATCTACTTAACCCTTCCAGTGTCACTAACTTTTGCATCACATAGAAACCAGAGCCATCACAAATATACCAAACAATGGGCCCAATGGATTTATTACCTAATTCTATATTATGCTGCAATGGGGCCAATAGGTTTGTAATGACACTTGTCATCATACAAATTGCATTCAATGTGAACATGCATACATACATCACAACATTACAACTACCAGGATGGATAGCACCATAACTTCTCTAAGCTTCCAACCACTACTTATGATATCAATTGCTCAAAATAACTATCATTGCTTAGATTAGACACAACCCAAAATTGATCCATGAAAAAACCTCCATCATGTTGAAGACTAGTAACATCCTGACAAGATTGGGAATGAATTGGTATCATTTTACATTCCAATAATGGGATACCAAGATAATAATAGGAATAGTGTAGCATAATTACACTCTATGAATAATAACAAAGAATTAAAAGTTTTGTGGCACATCCTATATGATGAGGAAAAAATTTACCACTAATAGTTATCATGTGTGTATGAGGGTAAACAGTACAATGCAAAAATAATACACTGGAATCCACCACACTCCAAACAACTATATATGTATGTGTGTTTGTATCTATCTCTCTCTCTCTCTCTCTCTCTCTCTATATATATATATATATATATATATATATATATATATATATATATATATATATATATATATATATATATATATATATATATATATATATATATATATATACACACACACACACACACACTTACACATGCACACACAAATATTCATGTTGTTCCTTTTAATGTAAATATACTTTCGGTGTATAAAGTTATAGGTTTAATATTAGGTAGTATCTTTAGACACCTACATGCAAACACAAACACACACACACAAGTCATAGATCTACGTGCACACACATTCATACCTGCATACATGCATACATACATACATACATACATACATACATACATACATACATACATACATATCTACATACATATCTACATGATAAACATACCTACATTCATGCATACATGTATACAGAAATTCATATGTACATACATACATATCTACATACATATCTACATACATATCTAGATACATATCTACATGATAGACATACCTACATTCATGCATACATGTATACAAAAATTCATATGTACATACATACATACATACATACATACATATATACATACATACATACATACGTGTATACATACATACATACATAGGTATAAAGATACAAACTAACATACAAACTGTACATACATACATAAAAATATACATGCATATGCACATATATACATTTATACATATATACATACATGTGTACATATTAACATGCATATATACATTAGATACACACATGCATACACACATAGTTGAAAACATGCATACATGCATACATACAAAACTTACATACATGCATACATGCATCTATACATAGATGCACACATACATGCATGTATACATACATACATACATACATACATACATACATACATACATGTGAGGAGGATTATGGGATATGTCAAGAGATGATTTGGTGGTGTAACTATCCTGCTCTATACCAAACAATATGACTTTATGGATGCTTAATATACTTCCTTAGCTTCCCAAGTAATCGTAAATAATCATGAAGTCCTTTGGAACATTATTTCCAACTAGTTACATCAAAGCAGATAACTTCCACTTTGCAAGGAATGAAGAAACCTTTTTACTTTTGGAAGAGAAGGTCACTAAAATATGTTGAGAGCTCACAACGTGATATGAATTGACCTGAGCGCTTTTTCACACATCTAATCACCATTACTTTTAACTATTATATCATCCACATATACACAAAGGTATATGACCTCTGAATGGTTCCTCTTAATGAAGAGGGAAAGATCTGCTTTGGTTACTATAAAATCTTTATCCTGCAAGTAAGTGACAAGTCTATGATTCTGAGCTCTAGGATCTTGCTCCAAGCAATACAAGACTTTTCTTAACATGCATACCCATTCAAGATATGATTGATCTTCAAAGCGAGGAGGTTGAGCCATGTATAACTCTTCTAAAATCCAGCCATTTAGAAAAGCATTTTCAACATCCATTTGATGTATCTTCCAATTCTTGGAAGATGCAACACTCTTGAGTACTCTAATTGTGGGCATTTTTTCAATAGGTGAGAATATCTCTTCATAATCAATAGCTTGGATGTGTGCAAACCCTTTGGCTATAGGCCTTGCTTTATACTTGTTACTTAGAGCCATCATGGTTCTTCTTTACCTTGTAAATCCACATTGAGCCAGTGACATTCATAGTTGGTTTCCTGGAAACCAATTCCCAAGTCTGATTTTCTTGTAGAGATCATATCTCTTCTTTCATTGCATCTCTCCATTCTGGCTTCTTCTTGGCTTCTTCATATGTAGATGGTTCTTCTGAGTTTGTATCATACGCTATATAAATGAACTGCTTCGTGACCAAAGAAGTTTCATAACCATAACCATATATTTCTCGCTTCCTTTTCTTTCTAGTAGAGCTTCTTATGGTTTATTGAGATCATTCTGCCACATCTCTTATCTCCCGCACTTTGGATTTGCCTTTGAAGTTCTAGGAGTTCAATTTCCTTCTTGGATTCTTTTGATCTTCTACATAATCACTTTGATTCTTCATGTGCATGCTCATTTCTCTCTGACAATGTTGAAAAGTCTTCCTCTAGGTCATAGGAAAGTTTGATTTCCATGTAATCATCCTCAAACCAAGATTTGTTTTCATCAAAAACAACATCTCTACTTACAGTGAAACCTTTATTGCTTCGATTATATAACCTATAACCTTTTTTATTAAGATCATAACCAATGAATATGCATTTATCTACCTTTAGATCTAATTTCCTTCTTATTTGTGAAGGTATTTGTGCATATGATATGCTTCCAAAGATCTTGCAATGATCAAGGCCAAGTCTTCTTCTATTCCATGCTTCATAATGTTTCATCCCATCTAATGCTTTTGATGGGTGTCTATTGATTAGATAGGTAGCTATGGATATAACCGCTACCCATAGGTAACTCGACAACTTCTTCTCATTCAGCATTCTCCTTGCAACCTCCATTATTGTTCTATTTCTTCTCTTTTCCACTCCATTTCGCTCTATGGTTTACCTGGTTGTAATGTCTCTTTTGATTCCTCTCTATTGGAGATAAGAATCAAAGTCATGGGAGAAATATTCTTCCCCTCCACCTGACCTTAGCCTCTTCAAAGTCTTACCTATTTGATTTTCCACAAGTGCTAGATATTTCTTGAAACAAGAGAACACTTCATCTTTATGCTTCATAAAATATAATATTGTACATCTGCTACAATCATCAATGAATGGAACATAATACCTTGATCCAGAGATTGATGGTTCGTTGCTTGGGCCCCATACATCAGTATGGATTAGCTCCAATAGGTCTCCATGAATGTATCCCTTCTTTGTGAATGGTTTCCTCAAAGACTTGCTAAATTGACAAGCACTACATTTGTAAATCATGTGCTTTTTGGAGATATTTGCTAGGCCAACCACACTCTAATCCCTACTCATTTGCTTAAGAGCTCTTTCACATATATGAGCTAACCTTTTCTACCAAATTTCCAACTCTCATAGGGTTTCACTACCATAATTGAACAAAGCAATGTTTCTAGTATCTCGAAGCTCAAATGTGAATAATCTACCTAAATTGTCTCCTCTTGCTATCCTCTTAAATTCCTCTTGTGGATGCTCAACAAATGCTCCATTCTTTTTGAATCTGACGTGCAATCCTTTTTCAACAATGTGACCTACACTTATGAGGTTTTTGGTGATAATTAGCACATGCAATACCTTTCTCAATAAGTTCATATTACTATCTGAAGTCTTCGCATTACCTATCTTCTTGATTGGATGCCTTGTGTCATCTCGAGTTTGGACTGTGAAGAGAGATGGTGGATGCAATCCAAAGATGAGTAGGTGCCGCTACAACCAGCTTCACACCAGCCAACTGAGACTTCAGAGTTGATTAGTAGACCCTTTGAGCTTCCTAAATCCACCAAAATATCAGCCAAGTACTTTGGAACATGTATCCCAAAAGTTTAAGTCAAGACCGACAAGTTGCGAAATGACTAGCTCCCAAAACTTGCTATTTTTGGACATACACCTGCTGGAAAAAATGAAGAGTGCTCTCAACCTGGAAGGAATTAGAAAAATTCCTTTTGGGCATAGCAAATAGACTTAGCAAGCTTCCTATTCCAAGTTAAAACACTTCAAATGATGGACTGAGCACTGAGAACAAGTTTCATCAAGTTCTGGAACATTCCCACAATTCTCGGGGCTCTGCAGAGATAGACCAGTAAGCAGTAAAATGCAGATATCTCCAAAATTATAAATCCAATGACCTGGAAAATTTATAGGTAGAAACTAGACAGTGAGAGCTATCCAACGCACTTTAAAACACTGAAAAATGTTCAGTAAAACTCGAGATATGACCTTCTGAAATTACTGCTCTGAGTGAGTATAGCAGAGAACAAAACAGAGAGGTAGATGATAATAAATGTATAGATTCACATATGATTACAACCACATTGGCAATGAATCTTTGCACAATGGGAGTAGAATGATAGAGCTATGGAGTAAGCTCTTCAATCTCTACAAAATGACATGAAGTGGTCACGTACAAGGCTTGCTTATCGCGTCTTCCTTCTTGCTCCTTTTATAGCAATTCTTGGAGGGAGTTTTGAATTCGAATTCGAATGGCTCCACCTAAAAGTGATCCCCAAAGTTAGGAGAGATTCCCTCAGCTCAAAAATTCGTGATTTTGGTAGTTGGAGCCACGAATTTGCTTTTACATCATGGATGAGGTAAGCCATCCTTTTACTTTTTTCTTTTTCCATTTACAAGAGATAAAATGTACTCTTTTACAAGAGGTGTTCACATGACTACTCATGTGACTTACAAATGAGGATAATATCAAGCATATCAAGCATGTAGGCTTGGGCAAAATGCACCAACAGCTCCCCCTCAAGCCTAACATGCTTGGCCTCCAAATAAGTCTTCAATTGTCCTTGATTTCCTGCAAACCAATCATCAACTTGAATCTACTTAATTTCGTACCATCAAGAGCTTTCGTCAACATGTCTGCACATTGCATATCTGTAGAGACGTAGGATAGTTGAATATCCTTGCTCATTAGCTTCTCCCTTACATAATGGTAGTGGACTTCAATATGCTTGGTTCTAGCATGGTATACCGGATTAGCTGCTAGATGTAGTGAGCTTGTGTTGTCACCAAAAATGTGAGGTGTTGAAGAATGAAGTCCAAGATCTGTGTACAAAGATTTTAACCACATGATTTCTTGAGTTGCATTAGCCAAACCTCTATATTCAGCTTCAGTAGAAGATAATGCCACGGTTGGTTGCTTCTTCGATGACCAAGAAATGATTTTTGAACCTGCAAATGATATATACCCTGCTGTGCTTCTTCTATCATCTTTAGATCCGGCCCAATCTGCATCTGAGTAGACCTTTAGCTCAATATCTGAAGTAAATGAATAAAACAAACCTTCATTCATGGTCCCCTTTAGGTACTTGAGGACTCGCTTGGCCGCTTCCATATGTGGTCTTCTCGGCTTATGCATAAACTGACTCAATATGCTAACACTATAGCATATATCCACCCTTGTGAGTGTTGCATAGTTCAAACTTCCAACCAAGCTTTGATAGCTTGTGATGTCTTCAATTGGCTCTCCTTCATAAGCACTAAGCTTATGATTTTGCTCCATAGGTGTACCTGCACACTTTGTATTTTCCATCTTGAACTTGACGAGCATGTCATGGACATACTTCCTTTGTGTGATGTATATACCTGAATCTGTTTGATTCCTTCAAGATCATTGCCTGTGATAATAATATCATCAACATACACACATAAATAGATCACTTCAGATCCATTCCTCTTTATGAACAAAGAGGTATCCGCCTTGCTAGCTTTGAATCCTTGGTCCTGCAAATAAGTAACCAATCTGAAATTCCAAGCTCTTGGAGCTTGCTTCAATCCATACAAAGCTTTCTTTAGTTTGCATACATAGTTAGGATGATGTGCATCGTCATATCCAGGAGGTTGTGCCATATACACTTCCTCAGAAATCCATCCATTCAAGAAAGCATTCTTTACATCAAGTTTATAAAGATTCCAATTTCTAGATGCAGCAAGACTTATGAGAACCCTAATTGTAGGCATTTTTGCAACAGGAGAGAAAGTCTCCTCATAATCAATACCATGGGTTTGAGCAAACCCTTTAGCAACTAACCTTGCTTTGTGTCTATTTATACTTCCATCTGGATTCTTCTTGATATTGTATATCCATCGAGATCCGATTATCTTCATAGATGGCTTGTTAGGTACAAGCTCCCAAGTGTCATTCTCCTTCAAGGCTTCCATTTCTTCATCCATTGCATCTCTCCAAGCTTTCTTGCTTTGTGCTTCTTCAAATGTGGTAGGTTCTTCATTGGTTGAATCCTTTGCAATGTAGATTGAGTGCTTGGTGACCAAAGAAGTATCATAACCAAACCTCTCTGGTTTCTTCTTCTCCCTCGAAGACCTTCTAAGTGGTTGATGTGAGCTCTCGGGTCCATATGTAGCATCCTGCATCTTTGCTTTACCTTTGTTCTTCGATAGCTTTAGTCTTTCCAAGTCTTCTAGGTCAATCTCCGAATCACTTTCTTCAATCTGCTTTGGCTCCTTTGGTTGAAGTGATGGAAAATCTTCATCCAAGTCATATGGCAGCTTCACTTTCCTGTCATCATCAAACCATGATTTGTTTTCATCAAAAATTACATCTCTACTCACAGAAAATCCTTTATTGGTTGGATTGTACAATCTATATCCTTTTTGGTTTTGATCATAACCAATGAATACACACTTCTCTGCCTTGGGATCCAATTTCCCTCTTACTTGAGAAGGAATGTGAGCATAGGCTAAGCATCCAAAGATTTTACAATGCTCTAGACTAGGTCTTCTTCCATTCCACACTTCATATGGAGTGGTTCCATCTAGTGACTTAGATGGAAGTCTATTTATGAGATATGTGGCTGTCGACACAGCCTCTGCCCATAGGTAGTTCGGCAATCCCTTTTCGTTGAGCATGGACCTTGCAGCTTCGACGATAGCTCTGTTCCTCCTCTCTGCTACACCATTGAGTTCGGGTGTATACCTTGTAGTGACTTCCCTTTTAATGCCTCTTTCATGCAAGAAGGCATCAAATTCAGAAGAGAAGTATTCTCCTCCACCATCTGATCTAAGTCTTTTCAAAGTCCTACCTGTTTGATTTGCAACAAGAGCAATATACTTCTTAAAGCAATTAAACACTTCATCCTTGTGCTTCATGAAAAACAGAATGGTCCACCTGCTACAATCATCTATGAAAGACACATAATATCTTGAGCCTGATATAGATGGCTCCTTACTTGGACCCCACACATCCGTGTGCACTAGATCCAAAGGATTTTGATACATATATCCTTTCTTATTGAAAGGTTGTCTATGAGCCTTGCCGAGTTGACAAGCTTCACACTTATAAATCATGTGTTGCCTTGTGATATTAGGCAAACCAAGTACACTTTGGTCCCTGCAAATCTGTTTGAGTGTCCTCTCACCAATGTGAGCAAGCCTTTTGTGCCATATCTCCAACTCTGTTAGAGTTTGAGATCCATAGCTAAACAAAGCTATGTTCTTTGTATCTTCCACTTCAAAAGTGAAAAGCCTTCCTGTCTTTTCTCCTTTGGCAATCTTTCGAAAGCCTTGCCTTGGGTCTTCAACATATGCTCCAAATCAATTGAATCTAACCTGCAATCCTTTTTCAACAATCTGTCCAACACTTATTAAATTTTTGGTAATTGTAGGGACATACAAGACTTTGCTTAAGAGGTTCATATTCCCATCTGATGTCTTCACATTACCTATCTTCTCCACTGAGTGCTTTGTGTCATCTCCTGTCTGCACTTCATGCTTGTTATGAGGATCTTCCAAATCAGAAAGTAAAGCCACATTTCCTGCTACATGGTTCGAGCATCCCGAATCAATGTAAAATATGTGATCATCATCCTTACCCTTCTTTGTTGATAGATTCATAATCAATAATGAATCTTCTTGACTTTGGTCCTCTGCATAGTTATTGTAATCTCTTCTTCCTCTATGGCCACTTTGATAGTTGTTGTTGTTGTTGTAATTGTTGTTGTAGTAGTTGTTGTTGTTGTAGCCTCCATTGTACCTACCTCTATTTGATCCATAGCCACCTCTATTGAATCCTCTTCCTCTTGAGTTCCTCGGGTTCCTGAAACATTCTTCAGTAGTATGGTTAGATAAGCCACATATGTTGCAAGGTTGAGATGATTGGAATCTCCCCCTGCCTTGCTTTCCACTTCTGCCTCTTCCTCTAGCTCGTCCTCTACCTGCAAAGTTTGCTTGGAAAGAGCTTCCTTCATCTTCATTCTTTCTATTCTTTGACTTGTCCTTGACCTTAGCTTTATCAGAATATAAGGCAGAAGTTTGATTACCTCTTGAGGACTCACCACCTTTGCTAATCTTTGCTTCATGAGTGAAGAGTTGGCCCATGAGTGTGTTGAGGTCGGGTACATGCATATCCATGTATAAATCCATGGCTGTTGTGAAAGACTCCCACTTGTCGTCTGCTTTGATTCCATTCATGATTTGTCTTATGATTTGCTCCTCTTCAATTACCTCTCCAATGCTTCCAAGTTGGTCGGAAATCTCCTTCATCTTTGTGACATAATCAGTCACATTTTGCTTCGGGCTTTTCTTCATTGTTGTGAACTCCATCCACAATTGGTTCTTCCTTGCTCGAGTGTTGGAAGAGAAGAAAGAAGCAAGTGCATTCCAGGTTTCTCTTGATGTCTTGCATCCCTTGACATGAGGTAAAAGAAAATCAGAGATTGAGTTTAGAATATAAGACCTTGCAAGTGCATCCTTCGAACACCAATTTGAAAGTCCTTCCACTTCTTCATGTGATGGTTGCCCTTTGTTCCTCATGGTTGGCATTGCTTCATCTCCGGATATGAATCCATATAGATTCCTCCCTTGAAGGTAAGCCTCCATCCTTAGAGACCATGCCGGATAGTTGTTTCGATCCAATTTGTCAATTGTTGATGGAAATCCATCTCCCATGTTGCTTGACTATGCTCTGATACCACTGTGAAGAGAGATGGTGGATGCAATCCAAAGATGAGTAGGTGCCGCTACAACCAGCTTCACACCAGCCAACTGAGACTTCAGAGTTGATTAGTAGACCCTTTGAGCTTCCTAAATCCACCAAAATATCAGCCAAGTACTTTGGAACATGTATCCCAAAAGTTTAAGTCAAGACCGACAAGTTGCGAAATGACTAGCTCCCAAAACTTGCTATTTTTGGACATACACCTGCTGGAAAAAATGAAGAGTGCTCTCAACCTGGAAGGAATTAGAAAACTTCCTTTTGGGCATAGCAAATAGACTTAGCAAGCTTCCTATTCCAAGTTAAAACACTTCAAATGATGGACTGAGCACTGAGAACAAGTTTCATCAAGTTCTGGAACATTCCCACAATTCTCGGGGCTCTGCAGAGATAGACCAGTAAGCAGTAAAATGCAGATATCTCCAAAATTATAAATCCAATGACCTTGAAAATTTATAGGTAGAAACTAGACAGTGAGCGCTATCCAACGCACTTTAAAACACTGAAACATGTTCAGTAAAACTCGAGATATGACCTTCTGAAGTTACTGCTCTGAGTGAGTATAGCAGAGAACAAAACAGAGAGGTAGATGATAATAAATGTATAGATTCACATATGATTACAACCACATTGGCAATGAATCTTTGCACAATGGGAGTAGAATGATAGAGCTATGGAGTAAGCTCTTCAATCTCTACAAAATGACATGAAGTGGTCACGTACAAGGCTTGCTTATCGCCTCTTCCTTCTTGCTCCTTTTATAGCAATTCTTGGAGGGAGATTTGAATTCGAATTCGAATGGCTCCACCTAAAAGTGATCCCCAAAGTTAGGAGAGATTCCCTCAGCTCAAAAATTCGTGATTTTGGTAGTTGGAGCCACGAATTTGCTTTTACATCATGGATGAGGTAAGCCATCCTTTTACTTTTTTCTTTTTCCATTTACAAGAGATAAAATGTACTCTTTTACAAGAGGTGTTCACATGACTACTCATGTGACTTACAAATGAGGATAATATCAAGCATATCAAGCATGTAGGCTTGGGCAAAATGCACCAACATGGACTTCATGCCTATTCCTTGGATCCTCCAAGTCTACAAGATAAGCTACATTTCATACTACATGATTTGAGCAATGTCGGTCTATATAGAATACATGTTCATCTGCTTTACCCTTGCTTCATGTTCATTATTATCAAAATTAATGAGTCCTCTTGAGTTTGATCATCTGCATAATTGTTATATTCTCTCCTTCCTCTCTATTCTCCTTGATAATTATTGTTTTTGTATGAGTTGTTGTTGATGGTATTTGTGTCTATTTCCATAGTCATGGATGCCCCTGGCCTCTTATGTAAGAAGATTAAAAAAATCTCTTATAAAGAAAGTAGTGAGGGATTGTCGATATTCTTTCACTCTTTCGAGGTCTAATCAAAAGGAGAAAGAGAAATAGAGGGAATTTGAGTGACCATTGGAGATTCTTGTAGATTTGAGATGTGATATCATGGGAAAGCATTGATAGAAAATAGACTTGACTCAAGAGACTGCTTCTTACATCATCCTCTAGGACAAAGAGACTTTGGAAGAGATAAGACCATTCAAGAATTTGCAATTTTGAAAGTATTATTCTTAGGAATCTTGCTTTGGGAACTCCCACATAAGCACCAATCCCTTAATGGGAGATACATTGGATGAGAACATGTAGCAAAGGCATAATGTTTATGTTTATTGAAATCATGAGAGTTGGGTTGTGAATCCATAATTACTAGCAGTTTGTCACCCAAGGGATAGAAATTTGTCACCAAAGGGATAAAAATTTGTCACCCAAGGGATAAAACTTTGTCACCCAATGGATAGCACTTTGTAGTTCTGGGCTAAAGAGTGAAACCAGTAAACTAGGAGTTGCAAAAATTCTCAAGAATTAGTGGGGGCTTCTATAAGAGGCACTCTATCTTCTAGGAAATGTCACACTTCAAAGAGGTCTATGATATAGAAGATAGATATTATTCATCTTGAACTCTTATAGTGGGCATCCTTGATATTACTCACCCAAAAACTTGAAATCTAGGCATAGATGTGGAAAGAGAAATTTTAGTTGGAAATTTCTCAAGAGCATGACTTCAAGGCACTTAGACATTTTGGAAAGCCTAGTTATAGGCATATGAAAAGATTGAGAGAATGAGAGATACACAAGATTAAGAAAAACCTAGAAAAAATGTATTTTAGAGAGGGGACTCCTTCTCTCTAACATCATTTAAGCTTGTATATGTCAAAAAGAGCACATAATACAAGAGATATTTCGAAAGGAATGTGTATCCATGAGTGTATTCTAAGGTTTGATTATAAAGATGATCATGTTATTAGGCATAGACGGAATCCGTAAACCTTGATAACATTCACAAATTTTGGAAAGGCATTAAGGAAATAATCGAACTACAAGCAATGTAACTATCAATTTCTAGCCACTGATTACTAAGAATATACATATATTAATGTAACACAAAGAAAACTTTTATTCAAGATAGAAGAGATGTTGAAACCGATCAAATAAACTAGTTTTGTTATGAATCTTCACTTACAAAAGTGAATTGAGTTATTCACTATAATTCAGTGATAAGAAACTTCGAGAAGAACCAATGATGGGGGGAAAACTTTGGTTGCGTGGAGGCTTCTAATGTAATGTTCATCATGGAAAAAAGAAATTCTTGGTAATGCACCATAGTTAGTTCCTTTTTGCTTGGAAGCACATACATGTGTTTGACCACATCATCAAAAGTTTGCGATATTTATGATGACATAAATATGAAGACATTAGGGAAAAATGAACCATGTACTAATAGATAAAATAGATGCACTTTTGGAGACGTATCCTTAGGTTTCTTTAGAAAATATTCTATTGAATATCACGCTTGAGGGTAGCAAGGAGCTAGAAGAAAAATGCATTAATTTTTCTAATAACTTAGAATTGGAGGGTTGGTTCGTGGCCAAACCAAATATAAACAAAATGAAAGTTCGATTGCTTGAGCATGCAAAAGAATTTTCGCAATCAATCAAGGATAGATGGAGCTTATGGTGTCATAGGTTTCATTTTCTAGATGGAAATAATTTCAAAAAAAAACAAATTGAGATTAAGGATTGAACAACATATAGAGAACATCAAATCTTTGTACTAGAGGATAAATTCCATGCATCAAGGTAGCTTATTTATCCAATTTATCTATGACGCAAATTATTTTTGCAGAAGAAGAATAAAAAAGGATAACACACCATCGCACAATATTGGTGTATCTTTTAATGAAGAAATATTGGGAATGTAAACACTACATGAGGATAACCAAGGTGTGTTCATTGATGTGAAAATTCAGATGATTGAAGATGTAGATCAACGCAATTAGGGTTTGTCAAAGATCCTCTATGAGAACCCCCACTAGGTTATGTCAGGTATTAAATTGACGAGGAGTATCCTCTATAGTGACAAGGATTTGCAACTTTTAGTAAAGTTTATGTTTTGATTTTCATGCAATAAAAATACTTGTAAGGGTCCTTTTAAGGACTAGTTATCTTTTATTTTGTGATTTGAACTTTGTTCTAGGATGACTAGAAGACAAGTCTCTATGTCAAGAGGTTGGAGTGTGGAATCCCAAGCAAACACCAAGAAATTAGAGGAATTGGAGCCTAAAACTTTAAATATGTGGTCGTCAAATCATTATGTAACTCTTGTTAGGTATTCTTAGTTGTTTGCATTCTTGTCAATACAAAGTGTTTTGGTCATATCAAATTCAAAACTAATTTCTACTTCCACTTATATTGTACGTTCATATATTGAAGTTTAGTGAGTTTTGATCTTAATTCTTATATTATCCAAGTGAATTAGTTTAATTGAGTCTTCTAGAGTGTTATTAAACATCATAGTGTTTTGTGGAGTTGATACGTAATCGAAGTAGAGTTTTATTCCTTCTATTCATCATGTCTATTCAATTTTGACATTTTTGCATATTTCTAGTTCTAAATATTATTTCATGAATTTAGTGGTTCCATACATAGAGAAATGAATCTAGTAGTCAGGGGGATCATCCCAACTTTTGAGGATATAGAAGGTATGCAAACATAGTCACCTTCCTTACTCTACAAAGCCAAACATGATGAAAATTGATAAGTAGATAGATAAAAATTCAATATAACTATCCCAAGTTACGATATAGCAAATGAGTGAGTATATGTAGAGAAATTGACTCCCAAAAATCAATGTAATGATGAAGATGCAATAGTAGACAATATACAAAAACGCGCTTGAAGAAATGTAACTAATGTAGCTCAAATCCTCTCTCAATTTCTCATCTATCCCACCACTAAAATTATGTGTATTTATACACATGGATTGAGTTTGAATTTGAATTTTCCCTCACCTAAAAGTGACCCTACACTTTGGGGATGATTTTTATTGAATGTTCCTACCACATGAGTCATCCTTTTAGCTTCCTAACTTCACAAGATTCCTTATTCTTGTGGATTTTACAATTATCCAAAGTAACTATGCTCAAAATGACAAGCATGGTTTCACATGTAGTTCTCTCTTGTGAGGTAATAAAAGAATGTGTAGTCCTAAATAACTAGCAAAGCTCTTAGGCTTGCTAATCGCACCAATAGCTCCCCAAGCCGAACATGCTTGAGTCTTCAATCCTTCATGATATTGTGCAATCCAATCATTAATTTGAACCTCTTTAATTTGCTTCCATCCAATGCCTTTGTCATCATATTTGCACATTGTTGATGAGTTGACACATATGAGAGTTGTATCTCCTTACTCGTGATCTTCTATTTGACATAATGATAATGAACTTCTATATGTTTAGTCCTTGCATGATAGATAAGGTTAGTAGAAAACTGTAATGAGCTAATATTTTCTCCAAATATATGTGGAGTTGAAGTGTTCAACCCTTAATTAGAGTATAGCGTTTTAATCCACATTGCTTCTTATGTAGCATTTGCAAGTCCTCTGTATTCAGCCTCTGTTGATGAAAGAGCAACTATGGGTTGCTTCTTTGAGGACCATGAGATCAAATTTGTAGTGGCAAAAGTAAGATATCTAGATGTGCTTCTCCTATCATCTTTAGATCCTGCCCAATCTGCATCAGAGAGGAGTTTAACATCTATGTGAGATGTATATGGATAGTTTAACCCTTCATTGGCTGTGCCCTTCAAGTACAATAGAATTCTCTTGGTTGCTTCTATGTGAGGCTTCCTTGGAGTGTGCATGAAGTGAGTTAGCACACTTACTCCATAGCATATATCCACTCTAGTTAGAGTTACATACTTTAAACTTCCAACTAAGCTTTTATAGCTAGTAACATCTTCAATTAGCTCACCTTCATGAGCACTTAGCTTCAGATTTACCTTCATGGGTGTACATGCAACCTTTGTATTTTACATCTTGAACTTGGAGAGGATATCTCCAATATAATTCCTCTGAGTGAGGAACATACCTTTTTCTATATATACCACTTCCAATCCTATGAAGTATGTGAGCAAGTGAAGATCACTGATCTTGAACTCTTCCTTCATTTGAGATTTGAACTGCCTAATTCCATATGAATCATTTTCTGTAATGATTATATCATCCACATATACACAAAGGGATATGACCTCTGAATGATTCATCTTAATGAAGGGGGAAGGATCTCCCTTGCTTACAATAAAACCTTTATCCTGCAAGTAAGTTAAAAGTCTATGATTCCAAGATCTAGGAGCTTCCTTCAAGCCATACAAGACATTCCTCAAGTTCACGGCATGATTGATCTACAAAACCAAGAGCTTCAGCGATATATACCTCCTAAAAAATCCATTCATTTAGAAAAGCATTTTTAACATCCATTTGATATATCTTGCAATTCTTGGAAGATGCAACACTCATGAGTATTCTAATAGTAGGCATTTTTGCAACAAGTGAAGAGGTTTCTTCATAATCAATACTTTGGGCTGTGAAAACCATTTGGATACAAGTCTTGCTTTGTACCTATTAATTGATCCATCAGAATTCATTTTTACCTTGTATATCCATCTTCAGCGAATGAATTTCATAGATGGTTTCTTGGGTACCAATTTCCAAGTTCGATTCTCTTGTAAAGCTTCTATCTCTTCTTTCGTGGCATTTATTTTGGTTTCTTCTTGGCTTCTTCATAGGTAGATTGTGCTTCACAGTTTGAGTCTTATGCCATGTATATTGAATTCTTAGTGACCAAAGAAGTATCGTAGCCCTAACTTTCTAGATTTCTTTTCTCTCTAGAAGACTTCCTTATAGTTGGTTTAGATGATTCTGGTACATCGCTCATCTCCTACACTTTGGATTTGCCTTTGGAATTCCAAGAGTTGATTTCCCTTCTTCGATTCTTTAGTTTATCATCAAAATCACTTGATGATTTAAGTGTAAGCTCATTCCTCTTTGTGAATGTTGAAAATTCGTCCTCTATGTCATAGGAAGTTTGCCTTTCTTGCAATCATCTTCAAACCAAGATTTGATTTCATCAAACAAAACATCTCTACTTACAATAAACCCTTTATTGCTTGGATTTATAACCTTTCTAATTAAGTTCATAGCCAATAGAAATGAATTTCCTTGCCTTTGGATCTAATTTTCCTTTGATTTGTGAAGGTGTGTGTGCATATGCTATGCACCCAAAGCTCCTGCAATGATCAAGGCTAAGCCTTCTTCCATTCCATGCTTCATATGGTGTCATGTCATCCAATGATTTTAATGGGAGTCTATTAATCACGTATGTGGCTATGGATATAGCCTCTGCCCACAAGTAATTGGGTAATTTCTTCTCATTTAGGATTGACCTTGGAGCCTCACTATGGTTCTGTTTTTCCTCTTTACCACTCTACTTTTCTCATGAGTATATGTGGTAGTAATCTCTCTTTTGATTCCTATCTCTTGGAGATACGAATCAAAATCATGGGAGAAATATTCTCCCTATCCATCTCACATTAGTCTCTTCAAGGTCTTCCTCTTGGATTTATTACAAGTGGGAGGTATTTCTTGAAACATGAAAACACTTCATCTTTATGCTTCATAAAGTATACTATTGACCTTCCAATACGTCTCCAAGAATGTAATCCCTCTTTGTGAATGGTTGCCTCTGCGACTTACCAAATTCACAAGCACTACATTTATAAATCATGTGCTGTTTGGATATGTTTGGTAGACCAAGTACATTCTGATCCCTATTTATTTGCTTTAGAGCCCTTTCACCTATGTGAGATAACCTCTTATTGTGAATTTCCAACTCTGATAGAGTTTGGCCCCCATAATTGAACAATGCAATGTTTCTATTATCTTGAAGTTCAAATGCAAATAATCTAGCTAACTTTTATCATCTTGTTCTCCTTTTGAACCCTTGATGTGGATCCTCAACAAATGCTCCATTCTTTGTGAATCTGACCTGCAATCCTTTTTCAACAATCTGAGCTACACTTATGAGGTTTTTGGTGACAATTGCTGTTAGAAATGTATAAGCTCAAATGTGTGTGAGCCAAGGGTTTACTCAAGTGCCACATCATTTCACTTTTTGGTAAAGGCTACAACCACTTTTCCACGACTTGTTTAGCTCAAGATTCCATCTACCTTGATCGAGAAAAGTGGGGGATTTTGAGGCATGATTTGAATTCAAATTCTACACCAATGTTTAGAGCATTATATAAGCAAAAGCTTTGGAAGAAAGTCATGCCTATCCTAAAGTTTCATTTGTGCACTTTTAGGCTCTCATTGGGAGTGTATACTCTAGGTCTAAGCTAGCCCCTAGCTAAGCTAGCCCCCTACTTGCTGAATTTTTCACTTTGGTTGACATTTTGTATTGCCTATATCTCTTTGTGTAGTTGTCCGTTTCATGTGCAAGATAGCTCGTCTTAAAGCTCTTGTTGTAAGCTTTCTTCTTAATATAATGTTAGTATCAAGTGAACATTATCCTTGTGTTTATTGAGCTCGAAAGATCTCTAGTCTATCACTGCATATTCCCCATCATATGTGTGTGAAGAGGTACACATAAGTGTAAGCTATCTATTTGGGGAGATTTTTGTATGTCTAGTGCAAGAAAGTTGACATAGGTCACATTATCCAAATTCACTAATCTTTTGCTGATTGGAAAGCTTAGAGAGTATATTTTTACTGTGCAAAATTTCATAAGTTTAATCCGCAGGTCCAGAGAGCAATTCAATTTTTGGTCGACTGCCATAGTGAACTGTTTGGTCCTAGATGGGCCTATCATTGTTCTATTGCAACTAGGAGTGGATATACTCCATCAGTGGTATCAGAGCTCATTATTGAGCATTGAATACATCAAGAGGAGGCCTTGAAGTTGCTCTTGAGAGCCAAGGATTGAAGCAAAGATGAGCAAGATTTGAAGAAGGGTTTGAAGCAAGGGGGAGCTTCTATCATCATCGAAAGTTCATGACAATTAGAGACTCTTGTGGGAAGGTAACATATCATTCTTTCTCACATCTATCAAAATCCAAGGAGGGATTAGGATCCACATATAGTCTCATAGAGAATGGGAGACTATATACTCAAATTAAGAAGCTTAAAAGAACAATTACCAACCTTCTAAGTTTAGAATCTCTAACTTCCACATGGGAAAGCGACTTTGGGGGTTGGTTAGTGATACTGAGGTGAACCCAACATAGATCCACATACACCTACTGAGAATCAAATGATAGCCATTAGAGAATGGGAAGAAAGGGATATGAGAGTAATCTTCATTCTTTCTCAACACATAAGCAACTCCATGATAGGTCATATCCAAGACCTAGATACACCTAAGAAGGTTTGGGAGTTTTTAAAAAGGTTGTACTCTACCTCTATGAAGGCGAGACAAGTTCAGCTCAAGAATGAACCTAACAACCTTAGGAAGTCATCAAATCAGAGCATTAATGACTTCATTCTCAAAGTAAAAGAGATATCATATGCACTTGCTTCAATAGGAGGTGTTGTAGATGATGATGACCTAGTTGCCCACACACTTAATGGGCTTAGAGAAGATGATAAATGGAAGGCACTCACAACCTCTATGTATGTAAGGGATTCATTACTAGATTTTGAGCAACTTACTTCTCTTATGGTGAATGAGGAGCTCAACCATGGAGGCAACAAGTCAAAGGGTAGCCAAGACCAAGTCTTCTATGCAAGCAAAGGACGAAGCAGCAAAGGCGATAGAGGTGCTTCAAGATGAAGAGGTAGAAGAAACTATCAACGAGGCAGCCAAAGCTATCAAGGAGTCAATTAAGCCAATATGAAGGTCAATCATCAAGAGGAAGAGGAAGAGGAAGAAGAAGAGGAAGAGGTAGAGGATGAAGATATGGAGGTTGAGGCTACTCCAACTAAAATGGATGCTTCAATTGTGGGCAGCTAGGACACTATGCCAAAGATTGTTGGCAAAAGCAAGGTGGGAACAATTACAAAGGACAAGGTATGTATGCTAACTCCTCAAAAAATTCAGAAAAGAAGCATTTGTTGGCTATGAATCATAAAAGTGAAGGTCAACCACATGATGAGGTGTGGTATATAGATAGTGGTTGTAGAAACCACATGTCAAGTAAAGAGGAGTATTTCAACAATCTTGAAGCACCCAAGCAAAGAGGCTTTGTGGAAATAGGAGACAACACAGAGCATGAGATACAACAAATGGGAGATTTGAAGCTTGAAAGCAACCATAAAGCAAAAGGACTATCTAAGTTTTTGCATGGTCCTACTATTACAAAGAACGTAATCTCTATTGGACAGATGGTTGAAAAGGGATACCAAGTCAAGTTCAATCACAAAGGATGCTTTATTGAAGACCCAAGGAATGGCTATGAGTTGATAGCCAAAGGAATGAAGGAAGGAAGGATGTTCACTCTTGATATTGGCAAAGGACAAAGCAACAAGGCAATGTTCATCACCTATGGTGACAAGAATATTGGAGATTTGGATTTGTGGCATAAAAGGTGTGGTCACATCAACATTCAAAGGTTTAAAGACATGGAGAAGAGGAAACTGGTACGAGGTTTACAACATTTTTCATTAAAAATGTTGCATGAGATGTGTGAAACTTGTCAACTAGGCAATTCTACTAGGCAAACCTTCAAAAAAAGTGGATATATAGCACATGGTGTGTTAGACCTTGTGCACACAGGTGACACCTGAGGAGGCATGGAGTGGGAGGAAACCAGACCTTTCACACGTTAGAATCTTTGGATGTGTATGCTACACACATGTGCCACAAGAGTTGAGAGGTAATATGGATGCAAGGGCTCAAAGATGTATGTTTATTGGTTATGCTATGGAGCAGAAGGGTTACAAGTGCTACAAATACAAAGGATTTAAAGGTACCTACAGATGTAGTGTTTGATGAACTCAAACCTTGGTATGCTTCCAAAATTCCTTTGCAGGATGAAGATATTGAAGAGGCAGAGAGAAGATATGAAGCTAGGTTTCAAGATAGCTTGGAAATAAGTGGTCCAAGCATACAAAGGAGTTCAAGCATGGATTCATCCCATCAATTAGTGAATAAAGGAAAGGCAAGTTTGGTAGAGCTTGATGAATATTGACATGAAGTTGAAGACTTTGAAGAACCTATGTTAGAAGAGGGATCTACATCAAAAGCAAAAATCAAGGCACCAAGGCAAAGAAGGTTCATTCCACCAAAAGAAGATGAAAGGAGGTCAACAAGGGTAAAACATCAAATCTCAAGGTTTTTGATGATATTTATATTGCTAGGCATTATGCTTTCATGACTAAGGTTATCAAAGATCATGAACCTTCTACATATGAAGAGGCCAAAGACACAAAGGAGTGGCAAGAAGCTATTGAAGAAGAGTACAGAGCCCTTGAAGACAACAACACATGGAGTCTTGTTCAAAGACAAGAAGGGATGAAGGTAATTGACAACAAATGGGTCTATAATGTGAAGAGAAATTCTGATGGTTCAATTGCTAGGTACAAAGCAAGGCTTGTAGCAAACGGATTTGCTCAATGCTATGGGATTGACAATGAAGAAACATGTAGCCGAGTTTCAAAGATGACCACAATTAGGGCAATCATTGGGGTTGCCACATCTAGGAGGTGGCCAATATATCAATTGGATGTAAAGAATGCTTTTCTTAATGGTGATTTGCAGGAGACAATCTATCTGACTCAACCATTAGGGTTTGAGAACCCTAAATATTCATATTTTGTTTGTAAACTTAGAAAAGCATTGTATGGTTTAAATAAAGCTAATAGGGCATGGAATCAAAGGCTTGTGGAGTATTTGTTCAAGAGTGGTACAAGCCAAGTGATGGAGATCCTTCCTTATACCTCAAGAAGGAAGGAGAACTAGTTGTCTATGTATGCATATATGTGGATGACTTGATTATAACAAGAAGTGATGATGTAGGTTTCACATGGATCAAGGCCAAGCTTGGAAATGAATTCAAGATCTTAGATCTTGTAGTTCTTAAATACTTTCTTGGGATTGAAGTTATCTATGTGGAAAATGGTATTTACCTTGCTCAAAGCAAATACTTGCTAGACGTACTTTATAAGTATGGTATGAGTGGATGTAAGCCACTCGCACAACGTGTGCATCCAAACACTAAGTTATGTGTAGGTGAAGGACAAACTCTTAAAGATATTATAGCATATAGAATCATAATTGGAAGCCGTAATTATGTTATCATCACAAGACCTGACTTGTCTTATGTTGTAGCCATTCTTTGTCAATTTCTAAATTCACCAACTGATGTTCATATGAATGCGGCCAAGAGAGTGCTTAGGTACATCAAGCACACTGACAACCAAGGGTGCACTACCCTTATGGAGATGGATTACAACCTCAAGGCTATAGTGATGTTGATTGGGCTGGTTCAAAGGAGGATAGAAGGAGCACATCTAGCTATGTCTTCATGCTAGGTCAAAGAGTCATTTCATGGATGTCCAAGAAGCAACCTACAGTTGCAAGTACAGAGCTTTAACACTTGCTACATTTGAGATCATGTGGTTCAAGAAGCTCTTCAAAGACTTGGATGTGGAGGTCAAAGAGTTCACTCTATTTGGAGATAACATGTTAAGCATTCATCTAGCAAGCAACCCTACGTTCCATGCAAGAAGCAAGCACATAGAGATACATTATTACTTCATTAGAGAGAAGGTACTAGCAAAGGAATTGCACATAAAGTACATCAATACAAAGGAGCAAGTTTCTGATATCATGAACAAATGCATGGATGCAAGCAAGTTGGAGAAGTTCAAGATCAACCTCAACATAAAGGAGATCAATGGAGACTAACACTCGAGCTTGAGGGGGAGTGTTAGAAATGTACAAGCTCAAATGTGTGTGAACCAAGGCTTAACTCAAGTGCCACATCATTTCAATTTTTGGTAAAGTCTCCAACCACTTTTCCATGACTTTATCAGCTCAACATTCCATCTACCTTGATTGAGAGAAGTGGGGGATTTTGCAAGCATGATTTGAATTCAATTTCTACACCAACGTTTAGAGCATTATATAAGAAAAAGCTTGGAAGAATGTAGTGGCTATCCTCAAGCTTCATTTGTGCACTTTTAGGCCTTCATTGGGAATGTATACTCTAGGTCTAAGCTAGCCCCTAGTTAAGCTAGCCCCTTGCTTGCTGAAGTTTTCACTTTGGCTGAGATTTTGTA
Source organism: Ceratopteris richardii (assembly GCA_020310875.1). Taxonomy (NCBI): domain Eukaryota; kingdom Viridiplantae; phylum Streptophyta; class Polypodiopsida; order Polypodiales; family Pteridaceae; genus Ceratopteris; species Ceratopteris richardii. The sequence continues at coordinate 46,285,100 of CM035442.1, read as the reverse complement.
TTGCCTATATCTCTTTGTGTAGTTGTCTGTTTCATGCACAACATAGCTCCTCTTAAAGCTCTTCTTGTAAGCTTTCTTTTGAATGTAATCCTAGTATCAAGTCTTTAGTAACCTTTTGTATATTGAGCTTGAAAGAGCTATGGTCTATCTTTGCATATTCCCCATCATATGTGTGTGAAGAGGTACACATAAGTGTAAGCTATCTGTTTGGGTAGATTTTGGTCTATCTTGTGCAAGTAGGTTGACATAGGTCACATTCTCCAAATTGAGTGATTTATGACTTATTGGAAAGTTAAGAGAGTAAACTTTTACTGTGCAAAATTTCATAAGTTCAATCCTCAGGTCTAGAGAGCAATTCAATTTTTGGTGGTCTATGGTAGTGAATGCTTTGGTCCTAGGAAGGGCCTATCATTTTTTGGTTGCAATTAGGAGTGGATATACTCTGTTGAGCCCATAAAAGTCATATTGGTCAAAGTCAACTATAGTCAAAGTCAACCACAATCAAAGTCAGAAGGTCAAAGTCAAACCTATCAAAGTCAACAAGATCAAGCTCAAAGTCAATAGGGGCAAGGTCAAAGTGTTTGAGTGTAGGTGTCAAAGTGCACACGTAGTGCACAATTAAGTGTCCACAAAGGGTGAATTGGAGAAAGTGGTTGCCAGTGGGAGGGGTATTTCTCTAATTTCCCTAAGGTTCAAAGTGTTTTTAAAGTGTTTTGGAAGGTTCAGGTGAACCCTCTCTTAAGTGCACAAGTGAAGACTTGAAAGGAAAGTGTGAAGGTATGTGAAGCGGCAGCGTACGCAAAAGTGAAAGTATGGCCCCCCAATTAAAATTTTTGTTTTACTCTAAAGTCACTACAAGACAAACAGGGATTCGTTGGCTGCCACTTGCGAAGACAATCTTGGGACATCAAAGTGAGCACCAAGATACTCTTGCAGTTAGGAGCGTACGTGAATCAACCCTCAAAATCAAGGCAAGGACTATTTTTGGACTATTCTAAGTGTAAGCAAGGGAGCATAGTCTAAGCAAGGTAAGAGGGAGAAGTAAAAGAGACACACAGTGTGCAACGCAGAGAAGTGAAGTGCAAGGGTGCATGAAGAGTGACTAAGGAAGTGTGCAGAGAAGTGCTAAGTTAGTCCCCCAAGGATCCCAAGGTCTCATTGCAGTGTGCGCGTGCCTACAGAAGGTGTCCATCACTCCCCCTTATTGGAAGCGTGGTGCAAGGTGTGCACAAGTGCAGGCTTGGAGAAGGTGGAGCTCTGCTGTAGAGGAGGCCGGCAGCAACAAAACCTTGGGTATTTGGTACTTTGTAATTGAGCCCTCTGTGGGATTTTGCACAGAAGCATTAGATTGTATTGTGCATCACCATTGTATTTCTCTTATTATAATCAATCCACAGAGGCATCCAATGTGTATTTTTCTTCTTGTCTTTCCCTTTTCTCCTACAAACACTCAAATCCCTTCTTGTCCAAGAATCCCCCAACATACTCCATCAGTTGTAACATACAAAACCTTGCTCAATAGGTTCATATTACCATCTAAAGTCTTCACATTGCCTATCTTCTCCACTAGATAGCTCGTGTCATCTCCTATTTGTACTGTTGTTATATCTAGGTAGCGATGTGTGTGAACACTCTAGGACCACCGGGGCACTTTTTTTCCTCTTTAGGAGGTTTTTTCCCCGCGGCTTGTATATATGCCTATTGCCCCAATGGGCCACTTATCTTTGTACATTCTCTAGTAATACATTCAGTATTGTGTGTTGTGCTCCAAGCTTCTTCTTCTTCTTTGTGTTGTTTGTGTGCTTCCATAGACGTCTAACTCCAACAATTGGTATTAGAGTAGGTCATTGCGTCATCTAGGGCATTGTCTACACCTCTCCGATTGCAGTCTTAGATTTGCATGCAATTTGGTGAGCATACGTAGGGTGTTTAAGAGATCAAAACAGCTTTGCTGTGTGGTGCCAAAATTACGATCTGATCTCGTTTCGGCCTCCAAACGCACTATCGAGGCGCTTCTGCATGCTATTTCATCCTTTTGTGCAAAAGGTATATACCTATTTTGGTTCTCTAGTATAAGTGTCTTGAAGTCTACTATAGGTTTAGCAGAACTTGTCTAGGCAGTTCCGTTCAACTTTTTGAGATACAATCAATTTTTTGCATCAAGGTATTTTAGTCACCGGCCATTGCTGAAAGCAGTGATGTATTTTGTATGTTGGATGTTGAGGATATGTTGGCTGGTACCAACTACCCATTGTGGTCTTATATGATGCGACATGTATTGTTTGCAAAAGGATTGTGGAACATTGTGTAGGTTGTTGAAAAATGTCCTATCACACCTATAACTGTTACAACTGTAGGTACTAAAGCTAATGAAGAAGGTGTCAAAGATGATGATATTCTGCATATTCCTGTTCGTACTGCAGTTTCTCCTGCACTACTATAGAGAAAATTCGTTGGGATGGTAGAGATTCTCATGCACATGCATTGATAGCTTTGTCTATCAAACATGCCATTATTTCTCACATTCACTCTTGTAGAACAGCTAAGGATGCTTGGGATACACTTACCATATTGTATCAAGCTAGGAATGAGGCTCATGTTGCTTACCTCCAAAAAGAGTTGGAGAGTGAGCACATGAATGAAGGTAATTCTATGGACAAAGATGATGATATTCTGCATATTCCTGTTCGTACTGCAGTTTCTCCTGCACTACTATAGAGAAAATTCGTTGGGATGGTAGAGATTCTCATGCACATGCATTGATAGCTTTGTCTATCAAACATGCCATTATTTCTCACATTCACTCTTGTAGAACAGCTAAGGATGCTTGGGATACACTTACCATATTGTATCAAGCTAGGAATGAGGCTCATGTTGCTTACCTCCAAAAAGAGTTGGAGAGTGAGCACATGAATGAAGGTAATTCTATGGACAGTTTTCTAACAAAGATCAAAGACTTGAAGGAATAGTTGATTTTTGCTGATGAGGTTATACTAGATAGCTGACTTATGCAGACCGTTCTGAATGGTCTTCGTGATTCATATCAGAGTTTTTCTTCTACTCTTCGGTTGATGATGAAAGACAATCCAAATGCCTTGTCATTTGACAAGTTAGTCTCTGTTCTGTTGCAGGAAGATCAGTCTAGGCAGAACAGGTCCATTATGCATGTTGCAGATCAAGCTTTCCTTGCAAGTCAGAAGAGCAAAGGAAAATGGAGCTCATCTACTAGTAAGCTGAAATCTACAAATGTTGCACATTTGAAGAACCAAGATAAAGATGAGAAAAAATCAGAAAAGCAGAAATTGTTTTGCAAGTATTGTAAAGGGAATGATCATATCATAAAGAAGTGTCCAAAATTGGCTGCTAAAGAGGCAAAGAAGAAAGAGGCTGGAATGGTTGTTGTAGAAGCCTCTACACCAAAAACAGAGTCTGCTAATCTTGTGCACGAAGAAGAATGGGTGTTTACTAATGTTTGCAGTTTTGACCCATCTTCTCATGAGCAGTGCATGTCTGCAGTAGACTCACATGTTTGGTACTTTGATAGTGAGGCGACCAAACATATTACCTCGCAGCGTAGTTTCTTCTCTTCACTCGAGTCTACCCCTATAGGGAATAATGTTACATAAGCCAACAACTCATGTTATCCTGTTATGGGAATTGGTAAGATCATTTTGACTACTACTGATGGTAGTTCTTTCACTTTTTCAGATGCTTTATTTGTGCTAGGGATCAAGAAGAACCTGTTATCAGTTTTTCCATTAGCCAAGATTGACTTGGTTGTGAAATCTGTTGATGACAGGTGTAGAGCTCATGATTTGTCAAATGGCGATGTGATTATTGCTTGTGGCATTTTATGTTGTGGGCTATATAAGCTCATAGACTATGAAAGATCTATGAATGATTCGGCATGTGCAGTACATGCTTCACAGGCTATGTCAGATGCATAGCTTTGGTATGCAGGCTTTGGTCATCTGAATTTTGCTAGTTTCCTACGCCTACAGAAATTTGAAATGGTGTCCTCTTTGCCCAAACTTGAGGCACCTGGAAAACATGTTTGTGAAGGTTGTATTTTGGGCAAAATGCAGCATTCATCATTCCCAAAAGATGGTTCAGTCCGGGCTACTCAGAAATTATAGCTTGTACATAGTGATGTGTGTGGTCCTATGCAAACACCTTCTTTTGAAAATTATCTTTACTTCATGACTTTCATTGATGATTTTTCCAGGCATGCATGGGTATATCCATTGAAGGCAAATTTTGAAGTGTTCATATGCTTCAAACCGTTTTTGGTTTTGTCTAAAAATGTGTCAGTATGTAAAATGGGCACCCTCCGTTCTAATCGAGGGGGGGAATATATGTCTTCTGATTTTAATGCATTTCTAGATGAATGTGGGATAAAACGCACTAGTGTACAGTGTTGTATACACCTCAACAGAATGGTGTTGTTGAACAAAAGAACAGGTCACTCATGGAGATGGCAAGGTGTATGGTCAAGAGTCAGGCTTTACCACACAGTTTCTAGCTTGAGGATGTCATGTGTGCAACATATGTACTTAACATGTGTCCCACTAAAGCATTGTAGTCTACCACTACATATGAGGCTTGGCATCATCGCAAGCCATCTATTGCTCATCTGCGTGTTTTTGGTTCTCTGGCATATGCATTAGTGCCTGAACAACATCGCAGAAAATTGGATGATAAAGTAGTAAAATGTATTTTTGTTGGGTACAATTCTGAAAGTAAAGGCTATCGTCTGTATCATCCACAGACTAAATGCATTCTGGTTAGCCGTGATGTTGTTTTTATGGAAGATGTTATTCAGCCATTACTTTCATGTACCAAGGAGACATCTATTAGCTCCAAAGACATGTATGATACTTTGTTGCCTCTTTTTACATGTGGATAGTCTAGTGCTGGTCCTAATGAGGCAACTTCTCAACCTTTGCAGGTTTCACATGATGATGCAGATCATTCCATTTTTTATGAAGATTTACATGATGCACTTATTGATGAGAGAGCTGATATTGAGCAAGAAAAAACTATGCCAAAATGGCTAGTGCAGACTTTGGGTGCCAACAAATTAGATGCACCTCTGTCATATCGTACTGGTTCAGGCTCTGTGATAAGAATGAGCTTGTTTCGTTTGATGAAGCACAAAATTCAGAAAATTCGATGGCTACTATGCAATCTGAATATGATGCTATAATGAAGAATGGTACTTGGACTTTATGTGACTTGCCTCCTGGCTAGAAGGCCATTGGCACTAAGTGGGTTTACAAGCTGAAGCATAAGCTTGATGGAACATTTGACAGGTATAAGGCTAGGCTTGTTGCAAAGGGTTATGTGTAGGAAAGAGGCATTGATTTTGATGAGACATTTGTACCTACATGTTGTATGACTACTATTGAGAGCATCTGTGCACTTGCAGCCCATCATGGTTGGAATGTATATCAGTTGGATATTAAAACTACATTTCTAAATGGTGGCTTGCATGAAGAAGTGTATGTTTTTCAGCCTCGTGGCTTTGTGCACAAAGGGCATAAAAGCCAGGTGTGCAGGTTAAAGAAGGCACTATCTGGTTTAAAGCAAGCACCACGTGCTTGGTATGAGAAGATACATGCTTGTCTAATTGCACATGGTTTTGAGAACAATCCAACTGAAAGAACCTTATATGTTAAGCGTGCTAATGATGTGCTTCTGATCATTATTGTCTATGTTGATGACATGCTGCTCACTGGTGCTATTGAGAAGCATATTGCTGATTTTAAGACTGATTTGCATGTCTCATTTGAGATGTGTGATTTGGGGCATTTGCATCACTATTTGGGCATTCAACTTATGCAAGTTGATGGTGGAATGGCTTTGTGTCAAACAAAATATATTGAAACATTATTACAGCATTTTGGCCTTGAGGACTGTAAGCCTATTGCCACTCCTATGGAGACAGGTTTACAATTGAGTCTTCATGATGTTGGAGATGCATTCGATGTTGTCCTCTATCAGCAGGTTGTTGCATGCCTGATTTACTTATGCATTATTGGACCAGATATTCAGTTTGCTGTCTCACAGATGAGCATGTTTATGCATCGCCTAGGTGTCAAGCATTGGCAGGTGGTTAAGCGCATCTTTTGCTACTTGAGTGGTACTCGAATACTTGGGTTGTTTTATCCCAAGGGGAGATTACTATCGCCAGATTTGCATGCTTTTTCTAACTCAAACTAGGCTGGTTGCTATGACACTTGTGTGTCCACTAGTGGCTTTTGCTTCACGCTTGGTAGCTCATGTATATCTTGGTTGAGCAAGAAGCTACCTACTGTGGCCACTTCCAGTTGTGAGGCTGAGTATAGGGCAACTTTCACAGCTATTGTTGAGTGCGTGTGGCTCAGATGCCTTATGGCTGATTTGGGTGTTGGTTAGTCTTCTGCCACCACCATCTTCACTAACAGTCAGAGCACATTGGAAGTTGCGAGGAACCCTATGTTCCATGCTCGCACTAAGAAAATTGAGGTGCATTATCATTATGTCAGGGAGAGGTTCCCTGTTGGGGACATCAGCTTGGCATATGTGCCCACGTAGGAGAACATTGCAGATCTTTTCACAAAGGCTCTGCCTAGGGAGAAGTTTGAAGCTTTCGGCAAAGCTTTAGGCTTACTTCCTTTTGTGGAGTGATCTCCACAAAGCTTGGTACTTCCTTATACATGAGTGCTAGCTACTTGTTCACCGCATCACTCCTAGGGGGGATTTGTTGATATATTGAGGTAGTGATGTGTGTGAACACTCTAGGACCGTGGGGGCACTTTTTTCCCTCTTTAGAAGGTTTTTTTTCCCCCGGCTTGTATATATGCCTATTGCCCCAATGGGCTACTTATCTTTGTACATTCTCTATTAATACATTTAGTATTGTGTGTTGTGCTCCAAGCTTCTTCTTCTTCTTTGTGTTGTTTGTGTGCTTCCATAGACATCTAACTCCAACATGTACTTCATGTCTATTCCTTGGAACCTCCAAGTCTGAGAGTAGAGCTACATTTCTTGCTACTACATGATATAAGAAACCTAAAACTATAGAGAATACATGTTCATCTACTTTACCTTTATTTATGGACATGTTCATCAAAAGAAGTGAATCTTCTTGAGCTTGATCATCTGCATAGTTTTGGTAGTCTCTCCTTCTCTGTATCCTCCTTGGTATTTGTTGTTATTTTATGAATTTTTCTTGTTGAATCTACCTCTTGAGCTTCCATAGCCTCCTCTGTTGTAGCATCTTCCTCTCTAGTTTCTAGGATTCCTAAAACAGTTCTCTTTTATGTGATAAGTTAGGCCACATATGGCACATGGAGATGAGCTTTGACCTCCCTGCCTACCTTGTCTTCCTCCTCTACCTCTTCTTGCAAAATTTGTTTAAGAGTGTTGATATATTTAGGTAGTGATGTTTGTGAACACACTAGGACCATCGGGGCACTTTTTTCCCTCTTTGGGAGGTTTTTTTCCCCTGGCTTGTATATAAGCCTATTGCCCTAATGGGCTACTTATCTTTGTACATTCTCTAGTAATACATTCAGTATTGTGTGTTGTGCTCCAAGATTCGTCTTCTTCCTTACGCTGTTTGCGTGCTTCCGCAGACATCTAACTCCAACAATTGGTATCAGAGCAGGTCGTCGCTTCATCTAGGGCGTTGGCGACACTCCTCCGTTTGCAGTCTCAGATTCACATAAAATTTGTTGAGCACACTCAAGGTGTTCCAGAGATCAAAACAGCTTCGCTATGTGGTGCCGAAATCGCGATCTAGGCTTGTTTCGGCCTCCGAACGCACTATCGCAATGCTTGTGTAGGTTATTTTGTCTTTTTGTGCCAAAGGTATATAACTATTTCGATTCGCTAGTATAAGCGGCTCAAAGTCTGCTATAGGTTTAGCAAAACTCGTCTAGGCAGTTTCGTTCAACTTTTTGAGATATAGTCAATTTTCTGCATCAAGGTATTTTAGTCATCGAGCATGGCTGAAAGTAGTGATGTATTCCGTATGTTGGCTGTTGAGGATAAGTTGGATGGTACCAACTACCCATTATGGGCTTATATGATGCGACATGTATTGGTTGCAAAAGGATTGTGGAACATTGTGCAGGGTGTTGAAAGACGTCCTATTACACTTGTAATAACAAGTACTGCAAATATAGATGCTAGAGCTGATGAAGATGGTGTCAAAGATGATATTGTGCAGATTCCTGTTCATGCTGTTGTTTCTATTGCACCTACTCCAGAGCGGATTCGTTGGGATGGCAGAGATTCCCAGGCATATGCATTGATAGCTTTGTCTATCAAATGTGCCATTATTCCTCATATTCGCTCTTGTAGAACAGCTAAGGATGCACACTTACCACATTGTACCAAGCTACGAATGAGGCTCGTGTTGCTTACCTCCGAAAACAGTTAGAGAGTGAGCACATGAATGAAGGTGATTCTATGGAAAGCTTCCTAACAAAGATCAAAGACTTGAAGGAACAGTTGATTTCTGCTGATGAGGTTATACGAGATAGCTCACTTGTGCAGACCGTTTTGAATGGTCTTCCTGATTCATATAAGAGTTTTGCTTCTACTCTTCAGGTTGATGACGAAAGGCAATCCAAATGCCTTGTCATTTGAGGAGTTAGTCTCTGTTCTATTGCACGAAGATCAATCCAGGCAGAACAGGTCCATTATGCCTGTTGTAGATCAAGCTTTCTTGGCTGGTCAGAAGGGCAAAGGAAAATGGAGCTCTTCTACAAGTAAGTAGAAATCTGCAAATGCTGCACATTCGAAGAACCAGGATAAAGATGAGAAGAAATCAAAAAAGCAGAAATTGTTTTGCAAGTACTGCAAAGGGAATGATCATATCATAAAGAACTGTCCAAAACTGGCTACAAAAGATGCAAAGAAAAAGGAGGCTGGAATGGTTGTTGCAGAAGCCTCTACACCAAAAACAGAGTCTGCTAATCTTGTGCAGGAAGAAGAATGGGCGTTTACTACTGTTTGCTGTTTTGACCCATCTTCTCATGAGGAGTGCATGTCTGCAGTGGACTCAGATGTTTAGTACTTTGACAGTGGGGAGACCAAACATATTACCTCGCAGTGTAGTTTCTTCTCTTCACTTGAGCCTGCCCATACAGGGAATACTGTCACATGTGCCAACAACTCCTCTTATCCTGTTATGGGAGTTGGTAAGATCATTCTGACTACTGCTCATGGTAGTTCTTTCACCTTGTCAGATGCTTTATTTGTTCCAGGGATCAAGAAGAATCTATTATTAGTTTCTGCATTAGTCAAGATTGGCTTGGTTGTGAAATTTGTTGATGACAGATGTACAATTCATGATCTATCAAATGGCGATGTTATTATTGCTTTTGGCATTTTATGTCTTGGGTTGTATAAGCTCATAGACTATGAAAGATATGTGAATGATTCGGCATGTGCAATTTATGATTCTCAGGCTATCTCAGATGCAAAGCTTTGGCATGCACGCTTTGGTCATCTGAATTTTACTAGTTTGCTACACCTACAGAAATCTGATATGGTGTCTTCTTGCCCAAGATTGAGGCACCTGGAAAACATGTATGTGAAGGCTGTATTTTGGGCAAAATGCAGTGTTCCTCCTTTCCAAAAGATGATTGAGTTCAGGCTACGCAGAAATTGCAGCTTGTACATAGTGATGTCTGTGGTCCTATGCAGACACCTTCTTTTGGAAACTATCTTTACTTCTTGACTTTCATTGATGACTTTTCCAGACATGCATGGGTATATCCATTGAAGGCAAAGTCCAAAGTGTTTTTGTGCTTCAAACAGTTTTTGGTTTTGGCTGAAAATATGTCAGCATGTAAAATGGGCACCCTACGTTCTGATTGAGGGGGGGAATATATGTCTTCTGATTTTAATGCATTTCTGGCTGAACATGGGATAAAACACCAATGTACAGTGTCATATACACCTCAAGAGAATGGAGTTGTTGAACGAAAGAACAGGTCACTCATGGAGATGGCGAGGTGTATGGTCAAGAATCAGACTTTACCACATAGTTTCTGGCTTGAAGCTGTCATGTGTGCAGCATATGTACTTAACAGGTGTCCCACTAAAGTGCTACAGTCTATCACTCCATATGAGGCTTGGCATGATGGCAAGCCATCTGTTGCTCATCTACGAGTTTTTGGTTGTTTGGCATATGCACTAGTGCCTCAACAACATCGTAGAACATTGGATGATAAGGCAGTAAAATTTATTTTTGTTGGGTATAGTTATGAAAGTAAAGGCTATCGTCTGTATCATCCACAGACTAAATGCATTCTGGTTAGCCGTGATGTTGTTTTTGTGGAAGATGCTATTCAGCCATTGCTTTCATGCACTAAGGAGACATTTGTTAGCTCCAAAGGCATGTATTATACTTTGATGCCTCTTTTTACAGGTGGACAGTCTACTGCTGGTCCTAATGAGGCAACTTCTCAGCCTTTGCAAGTTTCATGTGATGATGCAGATCATCCCATTTCTTATGCAGATTTACATGATGCAATTATTGATGAGAGAGCTGATATTGAGGAGGCAAAAACTATGCCAAAATGGCTGGTGCAGACTTTGCGTGATAGCAAATTAGATTCACCTTTGTCATATCCTACTGGTTCAGGCTCTCATAGTGCCTCCTTTGCATCAGATTGCTATGCTATGGCTGCGTCTAGTCTCTGTGATGAGAATGAGCCTGTTTCTTTTGATGAAGCACAAAATTCAGAAAATTGGATGGCTGCTATGCAATATGAATATGATGCTACAATGAAGAATGGTACATGGTCTTTATGTGACTTGCCTCCTAGCAAGAAGGCCATTGGCACTAAGTGGGTATACAAGCTGAATCATAAACCTGATGGTACAGTTGACAGGTATAAGGCTAGGCTTGTTGCAAAGGGTTATGCACAGGAAAGAGGCATTGACTTTGATGAGACCTTTGCACCCACATGCCGTATGAGTACTATTCGGAACATTTGTGCACTTGCAACCCATCATGGTTGGAATGTACATCAGTTGGACATTAAAATAGCATTTCTGAATGGTGACTTGAATGAAGAACTCTATGTTTTTCAGCCCCATGGCTTTGTGCAGAAAGGGCATGAAAACCAGGTGTGGAAGTTAAAGAAGGCATTATATGGTTTAAAGCGAGCACCACGTGCTTCGTATGAGAAGATACATGCCTATCTAGTTGCACATGGTTTTGAGAATAGTCCAACTGAAAGCACCTTATATGTTAAGCGTGCTAATGATTTGCTTCTGATCATTGTTGTCTATGTTGACAACATGCTGCTCACTAGTCCTATTGAGAAGCATATTGCTGATTTCAAGGCTGATTTGCATGCCTCATTTGAGATGTCTGATTTGGGGCATTTGCAGTACTATTTGGGCATTCAGTTTATGCAAGTTGATGGTGGAATGGCTTTGTGTCAAAGGAAATATATTGACACATTATTGTAGCATTTTGGCCTTGAAGACTGTAAGCCTATTGCTACTCCTATGGAGACAGGTTTACGATTGATTCTTCATGATGCTCGAGATGCATTTGATGATGTTCTCTATCACCAGGCTGTTGGATGCTTGATTTACTTATGCATTACTCGACCCGATATTCAGTTTGCTCTCTCATAGATGAGCAGGTTTATGCATTGCCTAGGAGTCATGAATTGGAACGTGGTTAAGTGCATCTTTCGCTACTTGAGTGGTACTCCGCCACTTGGGTTGTTTTATCCCAAGGGGCGATCACTACTGCCAGGTTTGCATGCTTTTTCTGACTCAGATTGGGCTGGTTGCTATGATACACGTGTGTCCACCAATGGTTTTTGCTTCATGCTTGGTAGCTCATGTATATCTTGGTTGAGCAAGAAGCAGCCTACTATGACCACTTCCGATTGTGAGGCTGAGTATAGGGCAACTTTCACAGCGATTGTTGAGTGTGTGTGGCTCAGATGCCTTATGGCTGATTTGGGTGTTGGCCAGTCTTCTACCACCACCATCTTCACTAACAGTCAGAGCGCATTGGCAGTTGCGAGGAACCTTGTGTTCCATGCTCGCACTAAGCACATTGAGGTGATTTATCACTATGTCAGGGAGAGGTTCTGTGCTGGGGAGATCAGCTTGGCATATGCGCCCACGCAGGAGAACATTGCAGACCTTTTCACGAAGGCTCTACCTAGGGAGAAGTTTGAAGCTTTCTGCAAAGCTTTGGGCTTACTTCCTTTTGTGGAGTGATTTCCACATAGCTTGGCACTTCCTTATACATGAGTGCCAGCTCCTTGTTCACCGCATCACTCCGAGGGGGGATTTGTTGATATATTTAGGTAGTGATGTGTGTGAACACACTAGGAACGCCGAGGCAATTTTTTCCCTCTTTGGGAGGTTTTTTTCCCCCGGCTTGTATATACGCCTATTGCCCTAATGGGCTACTTATCTTTGTACATTCTCTAGTAATACATTCAGTATTGTGTGTTGTGCTCCAAGCTTCTTCTTCTTCCTTGTGTTGTTCGTGTCCTTCCGCAGACGTCTAACTCCAACAAAGAGGTGCTACCTTCATCATCAGACCTCTTGCTTTTTCCTTTGATTTCCTTGTTTGGGTTTTTATCTGTGTAGAGGGTAGAGGATTGATTACCTTTTGAGTTGTCTCCATTCTTCATAAGCTTTGCCTCATGTGTGAAAAATCATCCCATGAGGGTGTTGAAATCAAGAACCTGCATATCCATGTAGAGATCCATGGCTGTGGTGAAAGATTCCCATCAGTCATCTTCCTTTATTCCATTGATCACTTGCCTTAGTATTTGTTCTTTATCAATGATTTCTCAAATCTTCCAAGTTGTTCTGTTGTGTCCTTCATTTTGGTCACAAAAGCAATCACACTTTGCTCGGGCATCTTCTTGAGTATGGTGAATTCCATCCACAGTTGATTCTTCCTTGCCTTCGTACTTGATGAGAAGAATGTTTCAAGTGCATTCCAAGTTTCTTGTGATTTCTTATAGCTACTAATGTGTGGAAGTAAAAAATAAGAGATTGATTGAAGAATGTATGACCTTGCTAGAGCATCCTTTGACCACCATGTGTTTGACCTTTCTTGTTCTTCTTGAGTTGGTTGGCCCTTGGTGTTGGTGCAAGGCAATCAACAATTGAAGTTTTGATGAAGAATTGAAGTCAAGGAGTGAAGAAAAGATCAAGCTATGAAGCACGAAGGAAGTGCATATCCAGAAGATGAAGATGTGTACACATATATACATTAATTTAGAGTTAGCTCACTTATACTTTTGAATAGTTATGAGCTTGTAAAGATTTGACTATATATACAAGAAAAAATGTCGGGGTGAATAGGAGAGAGTGTGTAAGAACAAGATGTGAGGAGAATAAGATGTGATTAGACACTTTAGGAGTGAGTAATATCTCTCTCATCACTTAGATGTAAATTTTTCCAGAAATGATGAAATGTTGTGTCCGATCTTTTTGAGTATTCTCCTTCTGTGCTTGATCATTTCAAAAATCCTTTTGTAGGTTTCTAATTCCATAGTTAATGAGTCTATGGTTAAATTTTGAGAGCCTAATTGTAAACATGCTGTGAGAATTATGAGTAGGAACATTCATATGTGAGAAAGTGTCAAGTGTTTTCTGAAGCAGACGCAATTCTGATGGTCAAAGAAATGGTCAGTTCTCAGTGCACAATGTAAAGTTTTGTACAACTGAGGAGTCAAAATCTAGGTTGGAAGGTAAGCCATCTATGGCTAAAAGCATTTGCATAAACGGGTTCTAGATTGAGAGGATCAAGCTGTTGAAGTTGCAGGCATCAAAGTCGACTATAAAGAACTATAGGTTTAGACATAGGTGACTTGTTAAGATTATTTCTCAAGATCTACTGAATCTTTTGAAATTATTTAACTTGGAGGAGGTGTGCAAACTATAGACGACACCTTGTACAAAGTTTTATAAAAAACTTTACACAATTGATAAGTCAATGAGTGAGTTATGTGCAGCAGACTTTCTATGTAGTCATCTTCTTCACAGTTTGTTGAAAATTTCAGAAGTTGAGTATTGATCCTCCAAATTGGTGAAAGTTTTAAGTTACTCTTGATATAGAGGTGCTCTAAATTCAAGAGTAACTTGTCCTTTTGGAGATTAACACTCTCCATTAGTGGTATCAGAGCAGGAAGCATCAAAAGTAAAGAATTCAACACTTGAAGGTTCAAAAGGTGAAAACCTGAAGACAAAGCTTGAGAAGGAGGACAAAAGATATCAAGGAAGACAAAAGGAGTATTATTCGAAGTAAAGGTAACCTTATTCCTCATAAAGTTTGAAGAATTCAATACATAGGTGAAGAAAGAATTGGAGATTCTCTTTAGATAGAGAAGTTGGATAGAGAGAACTATCCAGCATGGTCAATGAGGATGGAAGCCCATCTTATGAGCAAAGATTTGATAGGTTATATTACAGGTGAAGAAGAAAAGCCTCAATTCAGAGATCATAGTGTTCCAACTAGTGATGAATTATCAGATTTGAAGACTTGGATGAAGAGAGATGATCAAGCTAGGAGCATTATCTATATGGGAGTCAATGATTACCTGTTACCTCACATTAGAGGTCTTGAAATTGCAAGTGATATATGGAATGCTTTGGAGGAGCATTTCCAAAACACCACAAAGTCAAGGAAGGCATCCTTGTGGGCAGAGTTTACCACATTCAAGAAGAAGGCCTCTCAATCAATCTCAGATTATGTAACAAGGATGAAGGACATTGCAGATGCATTAGGAGTAGTTGATGAAGATATTGAGGAAGATAAATTGGTAACGCAATTCCTTACAGGTTTGAGAGGTGATGACAAATGGAAGCCATTCATTTCGTCTACTGAATTATCACTAGATCATTTTACTCCTGATTTAAATCAGTTGCTAGGACACATGCTAACCTTTGAGTAGGATGTCAAAGGTGAAAGTGATAAAAGTGCAGGTCAAGCAATGTATTCAAAGGATAAGAAGAAAAATATCAAAGGGAAGCAACAAGCAAATGAAGTTGAAGTTACAACTAGCCAAGCTAACTTCCTAGGACGAAGAGGAGGTGGAAAAGGAAGAGGAAGAGGCAGAAGTAATAAAGATGGAGCCAAAGCTTGTTGGATTTGTGGTAAGACAAATCATTTAGCTAATGAATGTTGGCATAATACTCAGAGTAATGGTGGATATAATCAGAACTTTAATTCAAGAGGAAGACGTGGTAGAAATCAAAGAGGTAATTTCAGAGGTAGAGGTAATAGAGGTTACTTTGGAAGAAATGCAGGTAGAGGATTCCAAAGCCAACAATACAACAATACCTACTACAATTATGCTTCAGATCAGAAGGAGGATTCAACATTGATAATGAATGCAACTTGTGAAAGGCAAAGTGAAGATCAAAGAGTCTTCTACATTCACTCACGGTGTAGCAATAGCCTGAGTGGCAACATAGCTTTGATGATTGATTTGAAGAATAAGGTAACTAATCATGTAGTTCAGACAGGTGACAATACAAAGCACAATGTGAAGCAATTGGATCAGTGAAGGCCAAGGATGGAAGTACTCTCTTGAGTAAGGTTTTGTATGTTCCTACAATTCCTAAGAATCTGATAAGTGTAGGAAAAAAATGTTGAAAAAGGTTATGAAGTTAGGTTCACTAATGAAGGAGTGTTTGTGGAAGACCCTAGCAATGGGTACAAACAAATTGTTTCAGGGAAGAAAGAAGGAAGATTGTTCACATTGAAGATTCAAGGTAATGTTGGTCATGCCTTGTTCACTTATGGAGGACATAAGATCTTTGAGTTAGATCTTTGGCACAAAAGGCTTGGACATTTTAATGAAAGAGGTATCAAAGATATGGTTAACAATGGTTCAGTGCCTGTATTGCCTAATGTTGCAGGTCAACATATGACATACAGATGTGAGGCATGTCAATTAGGTAAGGCTCATAAGCAATCTTATTCCAAGAATGGTTTTATGTATTCAGAGAAACTTGAATCGGTACACATAGATGTGTGGGGACCATCAAAGGATTTCAATATCAATGGTTCAAGGTATTATGTGATTTATGTTGATGATGCTACTAGGTGGATCACTATCTATGTGATCAAAGATAAGTCAGAGGTATTCCATACATTCAAACATTATCATGTGTATGCAGAGAGAATTACACGTCATAAGTTGAAGAGACTAAGTTCAGATGGAGGGGGAGAGTATTTCTCTAATGAGTTCACTGATTACTTGTGGAATGCAGATATAAAAAGGGAAATTACTTGTAGGTACTCTCCTCAACAAAATGGTGTAGCAGAAAGGAGGAATAGAACTCTTTTTGACTTTGCAAGATCCATGATGAAGGAGAAAAATTGCCCAAATTATTTGTGGGTTGAGGCTATAAATACAGCCACATATTTGGTCAATAGATTACCATGTAAAGCTTTGCAGGGTATGACACCATATGAGGCATGGTGGGGTAAGAGACCTACTCTAGATCATTGCAAAGTATTTGGATGTTTGGCATATGCATATGTGCCATCTCAATTAAGGCACAAATTGGAACCTAAAGCTGAAAAGTATGTGTTCATTGGATATGATGATAAGCAGATGGGATATAGGTTGTGGAGTCCATCCACAAAACAATTCCTTGTGTCAAAAGATGTTACATTTGATGAGCAATGTACTTGGTATGCATGTACAATCAATATTTATGTAGGTGATGAAGAAGTTGTGAATCTGAAAAAGAAAGGTAAATCAAAGGTTCACAATTTGATGAACAGGAGAACAATGAAGTACAGGTTGAAGTTGAAGAAGTGCCAAGGCTTGATGCAGAATGTGATGAACTAGAAACCTCAAGAAGTGGAGAACTCAGAAGGTCATCAAGACACAAATGGCAACTTACAAGGTATAGTTATGACACTTCTTTTTTGGCTACCAAAGATTATGCTTATATGATAAAGGTAGATGAAGACCCTTCTACATATGAAGAGGCAAAAGGTAAGGAAAATTGGGAGAAAGCTATGCACGAAGAATATGATGCATTGATGGAAAATGAGACATGGGATTTGGTTCCTAAACCAAATAGTCAGAAGATCATTGGATGCAAATGGGTCTACAAGACAAAGAGGTATGCAGATGACAATGTATCTAGGTATAAAGCTAGACTTATTGTGAAAGGTTTTGCTCAAACATATGGCATTAGGAAAAAAAGTGAACCCTGCATGGGCCTTTTAGCTTAAGGAGTGATTAGTGATGGACCAATGAGAAGAGGGTGGTGGACACAGTCTAGTCCCTTAATCACCTAGGCTAGGTATAGGCTTCCCTTGGTTTGGGCTAGTCAAAACCACATAAACAAGCTAAAATTCGTGGTTTTGTTCCTCAGGTAGTTTTTGAAAGTCATGGGATTCAAACTCAACCCTTGGATGCCCTTCAAGATTCAATGGCTAAGATTAGTTCTTAAGAAATGGGCTACTTTAAATTATAGCCCTTAGATGTTGCTTAGATCTAATGGATGTGGTTGCTCCCAAAAGGAAAAAAGGCGCCTTGAATTTGGGCCATTGGATTTTGAGAAAAAGGAATGGATGAGATTTGATCTTTACATGGATCACATCCTATTCAATCCCAACCATCCATCCTCTCTCACATCTAATGGTCAAAAAGCTACGCGGACCCCGAAATCTTTCTCTCTCTTCCCACGAATTTTCGTAGTTTTGTCTTTTAGTGACAGTCCATTGGAGCTATTTTGTCTTTTAGTGACAGTAGACTGGCTCTCAATCTCCACCCTCAAAATCAAATGCAATCGGACGGCTGTTAATAGGCGATTTCACGATTTTTTGTTCTCTCTCTTCGCGTGGGAGTTTGCTATTTTGTCTTTTTTTGACAGAGACTGTGGTCTTATTTTGTCTTCTAGTGCCTTTCTTTTCCCATTTGATCATGGCCATACAATAAACCAATCTAATGGCTTAAAATGCACACGAATTTTTTGTTGAAAGAGGGTTCTTTTTTATTCTTTATTTTAACTGACAATACCACTAGTGGTAATTCCAAATCTCTTAATCACCTTGATTAGCCATTTCAATTCCTTAAAATTAGGAATCCTTACAAGGCCCATGCAGGGCTCACTTTTTTCCCTGATGGTATAGATTATGATGAGACCTATAGTCCTGTGGCAAAGATGACAACTATCAGGACACTCATAGCCATTGCTGCATGTAAAGGTTGGAAATTATGTCAATTAGATGTGAAGAATTCTTTTCTAAATGGTTACATTTCAGATGATGTTTTCATGGAGCAACCACAAGGGTTCAGAAATGAAAGGTATCCAAATCATGTATGTAAGCTCAAGATAGCTTTGTATGGTTTGAAGCAGGCCCCAAGGGCATGGAATTATAGACTTGTAAAGTTCTTGAAAGAACTTGGTTTCCAAGTATCTAAAGCAAATAGTAGCTTGCTTGTTAAAGCAAGTGATGATGGGTTCATCTACATGTGCATATATGTTGATGATATAATTCTTACAGGTACAGATGAGAAAGGCATTCAAATCCTAAAGAAGCAAATGGAGAAAGAGTTCAAGATTAGTGACTTGGGAGATTTGTCATATTTCTTGGGAATGGAGATATCATACACTCAACATGGAGTGTATGTAACTCAAGAAAGGTATTTGAAAAACTTGTTGATCAAGTTTAAAATGGATGATTGCAGGGTAGCACCTACTCCAATCGAAGTGAATCACAACTTGAGTAGATATGGAGGAGAAGAGTTCAAGGACATGAAGCTATATCAAAGTTTGGTTGGTAGTCTGATCTATGCTAAATTAATTAGGCATGATTTGTCATATGGAGTAGGAGTATTATCTCAATTCATGCATTGTCCAAGGAAAGAACATTGGGTTGGACAAAGAGTGTTGAGGTACATTAAGGGTACACTCAAAGAAGGTTTGTATTATGGTTTTACATCAGATACAAACATCAAGTTATATAGTGATACAGATTGGGAAGGTTACCCTGATGATAGGAGATCAACATATGGATACTTGTGTTATGTGGGAGATAAGTTAATCTCTTGTTGTTCAAAGAAGCAACACACAGTTGCTTTATCATCCATAGAGGCTGAGTACAAAGGTATGGTGGAATCTGCAAAGGAAGTAATATGGCTTAAGACCGTTATGAAGAGTTTTGACATCATTCAAAGTATACCCACTATTTATGGAGATAACATGAGCTCATTGTATTTAGCTGCTAATCTTGTTTTTCATGCTAGGACTAAACACATTGAGATTCAGTATCATTTCCTAAGAGAGAAGGTGATGGATAAAGAGATTGAAGTCATACATACTTCAACAAAAGATCAAATAGCTGATATGCTAACCAAAAGCTTGGATGGACCAAAGCTACAGAGATTCAAAGACATGGCAGGAATAAATAAGTTAGAGAAAACCTCAATTGATGATTGAGGGGGAGTTGTTGGTGCAAGGTAATCAACAATTGAAGTTTTGATGAAGAATTGAAGTCAAGGACTGAAGAAAAGATCAAGTTATGAAGCATAAAGGAAGTGCATATCCAGAAGATGAAGATGTGTACACATATGTACATTAATTTAGAGTTAGCTCACATATACTTTTGAATAAATATGAGCTTGTAAATATTTGACTATATACACAAGGAAAAATTGCAGGGAATATAGGAGAGAGTGTGTAAGAACAAGATGTGAGGAGACTTAGATTTCATTAGACACTTTAGGAGTGAGTAAGATCTCTCTCATCACTTAGATGTAAATTTTTCCAGAAATGATGAAATGTTGCACCCGATCTTTCTAAGTATTCTCCTTCTGTGCTTGATCATTTGTCTAATTCCATAGTTAATGAGTCTATGGTTAAAGTTTGAGAGCCTAATTGTAAACAAGCTGTGAGAATTATGAGTAGGAACATTCATATGTGAGAAAGTGTCAAGTGTTTTCTGAAACAGGCACAATCTTGATGGTCAAAGAAATGGTCAGTTCTCAGTGCACAATGTAAAGTTTTGCACAAATGAGGATCTAAAATCTAAGTTGGAAGGTAAGCCATCTATGGCTAAAAGCATTTGCATAAACGGGTTCTAGATTGAGAGAATCAAGCTGTAGAAGTTGCATGTGTCAAAGTCGATTGTAAAGAACTATAGTTTTAGACATAGGTGACTTGTTAAGATCGTTTCTCAAGATCTACTGAATCTTTTGAAATGATTTAACTTGGAGGAGACGACACCTTGTACAAAGTTTTATAAAAAACTTTACACATTTGATAAGTCAATGAGTGAGTTATGTGCAGTAGACTTTCTGTGTAGTCATCTTCTTCACTGTTTGTTGAAAATTTCAGAAGTTGAGTATTGATCCTCCAAATTGGTAAAAGTTTTAAGTTACTCTTGATATAGAGGTGCTCTAACTTCAAGATTAGCTTGTTCTTTTGGAGATTAACACTCTCCATCACCTGCTTCTAAGGATTGGCCTCATCTCATCTCCAAATATGTAGACGTAGAGATTTCTCCCTTGAAGGTAAGCTTCCATCTAAGTCACCAAGCTGAATAGCTACCTTGATCTAATTTTTCAATGGATGAAGGAAATCCATTTCCCATGCTAATTTCTTGTTGATCTGATACCACTATAAGGACACAGTGAAATAGGTTGTAGAGATGAGCTGGTGCTGCACAAATTCTACGCTATATGTGCCAATCTAACTTTAGTGATGCTTACTAGACTTCTTTAGTTTCACAAGGATGCATTTATAATCATCAAGTCCTTTGGAATATCATTCTCAAAAGTGTGCATCAAAACATATAACTTGCATATGCTAGAAATATGAAGAACCTTCTATTTTTGGCAAAGAAGGTCTGAGTGTTACAATCAGAGCTCACAACCCGGTACGAATTGACCAAAGAGCTTTTACAAACATATAATTGAGGTGTGTAGCTAAAAAAAGCAAGTTACTTCATGAATTTATCTATACCATACACAGAGAAATGAATCTAGTAAGTCAAGGGGGTCATCCTGACTGTTCAAGATCTAGAAGGTATGCCGACACAATCACATTCCTTACTTCATATCTCAAGATCTACTAATTTAAACTTGATGAAAATTGATTCATAGATACTAGAAATAGAGAAATCAGGTATCCCAACTTAAAATATAGCAAGTGAGATAATATTACAAAGAGAAATATGCTCCACAAAATTATTGTAATGATGAAGATGCAACAATCGATAGTAGACAAAAGCTTGAAGAAATGTATCAAAATGTTAATGCTATTGCACATATGATATAAAGGTAGTGTAGTGGAATCTACACAGATGGTATGAGATCAAGGGAGGCTCACTAATGTAGCTCAAATCCTCTCTGAGTTTCTCATCTATCTTGGGACAAAAGGTATGTGTATTTATACACATGGCTTGAGTTTGAATTTCCATTTGCCATCACCTAAAAGTGATCCTTCACTTTATGGATGATTTGAATTGATTCTTCCTACCACATGAGTCATGGTTTTAGCTTCCTGACTTCATGAGATTCCTTATTCTCTTGGATTTTACAAATATCCAAAATAAATATGCTCAAAATGACAAGCATGGGTTCACATGTAGTTCTCTTTTTGAGATAATAAAAGAATTGTAGTCCTTAATAATTAGCAAAGCTCTTAGATTTGTAATTGCATCAACACTAGTTGGGCTTTCAATTGAATCTTTTCAATGCCATTTTATTGCATATATTGAGCACATACACAGTATGTATGCTTTTGTGGATACTGCTTATGTACGTCCATGTGGTCATTAATACAACGGTAATTTTTTGCATAAAGCCTTTTACATTTGATAAAGAGGGGTGTGGTGAGGTTTTTATAAATGGGATACACCTAGATGTTAGGGTCTATGTGGTGATGCAAGTATAAGGCTTACCCAACCTCACCATAGGAGGTGTATCCTAGTTGTTCATAGGTGGTCAATAAGCCTAGTAGGCTTGTTTTGGGTAGCTGATTATATGTAGTGAAATTAGTGATTCACTATGCACGTTAACATGTCAGTACTTGCACTTTTATGATATTTCGACACTCATCATATGCTCATTTTTTTAGAGCTCATTTTGTAGAGGATACTCTGGCAAATTTTTCCAATTTTTTTGGGTTTTTCAACTATATAGTGGTTGATTTACTCCACTTACTAGTGTGAGCTCATTTATTCTCATGTAATCCTTTAGGTTGGTCATTAGTGTTCATTTATTCATTTTTTGGGAAGAATCTATTGAATTTTTTCCTAGATTCTAACACTTGGTCATCCTTTTTTGAGGTTTAGTGGTGTTTGGATTCTTCTAGCTCCATTATCATTCTAATTAGTTCTTTATCATCATGGTATCAGAGGTCCCAGTTATGTCTGGTGGATCAAGTTCTAGAGTTGGTGTTCTGAGGAGGAGCTATAACTTGCACAACAAAGACCATTTTGAGATCCAAAAGGTTGATGTCACAAAACTTTCTCTACGGAAGAATGAGATTAATGATGTGTTGATTGAGAGGAGGCAATGGAAGCTACTAGATGGAATTTCAAAGAAGCTTGTTGACATGGATGAAGATGATTGGGATGCATTGGATGTTGGTGCAATTAAGCCCAAGCCTACATAGTTGATAAATTCACATAAGCTTGATGTATTAGCATATCACTTGGGAAGCTGCATATGTACAACATCTTGTTACCTTGAGTTTAATTACCCATTGTAAAAGGTAAATAAACCCATGAGGAGTTAAGAAGCATAGAATCTCGTAACTCTTGGTAGTTCAGTCAAGAGAGAATCAATCCTATACTTTATGATGCACTTTATTGGTGAAGATTTGAATTTGAATTCAAATCCTTGACTCCAACAAAAGCTATATAAGATGAGAAGAAAAGCCCACGTGTATCTCAAAGTTTAGAGATCATTTCCATGTACCTTCATTGAGAAGATGAGATCATCTCATAGCTCACTCATTCCACACTCATGAGAAATGCCTTATTGCCAATGACATTGTATCATTACTTGATTTAATCTATACATGATCATTACTACTTACTCTCATATCTCTGTCACACTCTATCAGAATAGTGCTTTTGTTTGAGCTAGTTCTCACTATATACTCCATATGTTGGCAGTAGCCAGAGGCATAGAAGACACGGAAGCATCTAAACGCAGAGCAGGGAGTCAGTCGAATCAATTTTTCAAAGAATTATGTTTCAAAATACTTTTCAAAAACCTCCAACAGTGATTTTTATCACTATTGTAACATATGTAATATAGAAAAACCCTTTTCTTAATTTCTTGCTCCATTTTGTGCAAGCCGAGGAGTCGTTGAGCTTGAGGAGCTTAGGTAGAATGAGCGTATCAATTTTGGTTAATTTTAGACACTGTTTACCCTCTCAAATAGCGCATAGGACCTATTTTTTAACTATGCCAGTCACTAGATGTGAAACCGGTCAAAACTAGTCTAGAAACTATAAAAAGAGCTAGAGAGCTCATTTTTGAGGTTAGCTTGTTTGAGTAGAGAAGAGCTTAGAGCTATTTTGAGCTTGTAAGAGTGTTCTTGAGTAATAGAGTTGATTTCTCACCTTCCATTGTGTCTTGTTTGTCTCTTCGTAGTGTGTGTGTATGTGTGTGTGCATCTCTATGCTTCTCACCTTCACTCTCACTTCATCTCACATTCACGATCTTCATATCACTCCTATCTCTTCCGCGGATTGACATTAAGGAGGTGGAGCTTCTTAACGTGGTTCTCACCATTGTGCTAGAGCAACACCAAATTTGGAGCCGTTGTCGGGGATCGAGTCTAGGATGAATGTGTGATGGTAAGAGTATAGCAAGAAGTGGTGTTGGAAGGTAAAAATTTCAGTTTTTGTTGTTGTTTTTAGTTAGTTTTTAGTGTTTTTCACCTCCCCCACACTCCATCTTCATCACCACATCATCATCTCCAACTCCAAAAAAATCAGAAAATTCACCATATCCAGCCATTCTCCTCATTTCCCCTCATCTGTGCATGTGCAAGAGAGAGAGAGAGAGAGCTTTTGTGCTTTTGTGTACTTGTGTGTTTTTGAGTTTTCTTGCAGGTACAGAGCTCCAGTGCATCAGGAAGGCTGCAAAAAGGTAAGAAAATCACTTTCTGTCAGAAATTGCCGACTGTGTCAGACCATCGCGATGGTCTCCCAATTTCGGAATTTGAGGTAAGCGAGTTCATGGGCGTGTAGGCGACCCTTGCGCCTCTAGGAATCCATTGCTTCATTTCAAAAATTCACACTTTGGTGGACCATCGCGATTGGCTCAGACCATCGCGATTGTCTCACACCATCACAATTGGCTCACGCCATCGCGAAGGCTCGGTCCGACCATCGCGACGGTCTCACGCCATCGCGACGGTTCACTTGAACCATCGCGACGGTCCTTGACCATCGCGACGATCTCGTCGACCCCACGCCATCGCGATTGGCCCATGCCATCGCCTCGATAGTGCCACGTGGCAAGCTAGACCATCGCGATTGCTCACTAGCCACGCCATCGCGACGAGACCCTTACACCATCGCGACAACTAAAAATTTGGACCATAGCGATTGGCTCACGCCATCGCATCTGTGACCATTGTGACGGTTCACTTCTGACCATCGCGACGGTTCGCGTTGACCGTTGATTGACACCATCGTGATTGTTCACTCAATCGGACCATCGCCACGCCTCACCCCGACCATCCCGATTGCTCACAGTTAGACCATCGCGACCGTGCACTTCAGACCATCGCAACGGTTCCCGCATCACGCCATCGCGACGGTTCGCCTAGACCATCGCGACGGTCACAGACCATCGCGATCATCTCAGACCATCGCGATCGCTCACCCCAAACGCAAATTTTAGGGTTTCAATTTTGGGCCAATTTTGGGGCTATTTTTGGGAAATTTTTGGGTGATTAGACTCATAGGAGATGCCTTAGCTCATATTTGAAGAAAAAAACCTGTTTGTGAGTTTTTACCCCCGAGGGCCTAAACGCTCATATCTTTCTCATCCGAAGTCCGTTTTTTGAGCTTAATAGCTCGTTAGAAAGCTCTTGACGAGTACTACGTGACCTCAACTGTTTTTTATAAAGAATATGTTGATTTTTAGATAAGATAATTTGAGGTTGACCATCTGTGGGACTAGGAAAGAAAGGGGGCCTTGGGAAGAAAATTTTTGCCAAAAGTTAAGGGACTTAAAAGTGTATAAACTTAGGTGCTTGATCATCCATTGTGATATTGGTCTAATATTGGATTTTTCCAGATCTAGCAAAGGCAATCAAGGGCAACCAAAGCAAGGCAGTGAAGGGCATAAAGCTTGGGAAGCGCGGCTTCTTGGGCATCAGAGCAACCAGAAAAGCTGACTCGAGGTTGGAAGATTACTCAACCCCCTCAGACAATTTTTTGCTTAGGATAAACGTTAGCATTGTGGATTCAAGACGATAGGAACGCCTCAAGTTCAAGAGACTAAATTTATCAAGTCTAATACTAAAGATAAGGGTGTGTGATACGAAAACCTAAAGGAAAGGAAGTCTGACGGAACGAGAACTCAAAGTACCGCAGAAAGTCGAATTCCTGACGCATACATTAAGACAAGAATCTAAAGAAATTTAAAAAGAATCAAGAAAGTAATAACAAAGAATCATTGACGATCTGAGCGTGTACTGAGTGTGCAAGGAAGAAAATTCATGAACCTTAGATCGGGCAAACATATAGGTAAGTCAGACCGACGAAGCCTTAGATCCTCAAAGGCAAGTGGAGGAACTACTGCACGATCGTGGGCTCAACAATTGAACACTAGTTATCCCTACGAGAGCTCATATACTAGCGAATCAAAAATGGCATTTAGCACAGAAAGACCAGAAGGAGGGTCAAATGTAGCATACTTAGAAAGACCAGAAAGACCCTATAGGACTCAACTAGAGTTTCTCCGAACCAACCGCTTAGGTGCTCGGATCTATGAGGATAGTTTGCGAAGACAAGTAGTGCAAATGCACAATCCTGATCAACCCATTGGATTGGAACATCTAGTGGTGAAATTCGAGAGAGACGCGTACATAGACAAGGAAGGAACGATGTACATCTTAAGTATGCAGCCAAACAATACGAATGAGTTTGGCATAATTCAGATAGAGACAGAAGCAAGATCTCAAGGAAAGGAACCATTAGAAGAACCTGAACACCTAGAGGGAAATCTGTACTGACACGAGTACTAGTTCCAGATTGGACCCCCCAGGACAACAGAAGCATAGAGCTGTTTGTAAATAAAGAAACTGATGAAGCTTTTTGGAGATACAGAACGGAACAACCTAGCGAGGTAGGCTCCATTATAATCTACGAGTTCAAGGACCCGGATACACCTGGAAAGGTTGTATACCTGGATGAGACTTCAGAAAGAGTCTTTGTGATGCCTGACCATGCTAGAAACACATACTCATGGAGAGGTGATTTAGTATTCCCTCCATCTCGAGCAAACGTAAACGCGAGCCAACAAGGGGCAGGAACATCCTCAGCCCATGGCATGCAAAGAGAGAAGAATAAAGAAAGATTGGAAGTAAGCTTCACTCATCCCATAGGAAGAGAAAGAACCACCATAAACACGGACAGAGCGGATAGACAAAGAGATCATGGAATACCAGGTTGTAGAGATGATTTTCCTCTACCAAGACTACGAGAACACGCAAGAATATTAAGACCCATTCAGTTAGTGAAGTCCATGAAAAATTACTTTGATGGGACAGGAGATCCCTATGACCATGTAGCGGAATTTAAGCAAGTGCTACAAGCCGAGCAAGTCGAAGACATGTTCACGCAATACAATGCTTTTGGACTAACGTTAAAGAACACAGCTTTAACTTGGTTCCAACCTTTGCAACAAAGGCAATTTAGAGACATCCATCACTTTTTAGAGTCATTCATCACTGAATTCTCTAAAAGTGGGATTAGACATGACACGTCTTCGTTGATTCATAGCTTCAAACAAACCCATTAAGAAACAGTAAGACTGGCAGGACGTAGGTTTAGACAATATGTTGAGAGGTGTCCTATTGAAGAGCTACCCTCACAAGCCAAACAAGTGTCATTGTTTCTAGATGGCTTGTTGAGCTCTAAACTACGCTCCTATGTGTACTTCAAAGAACCCAGAACGCTAGAGCAGTGTGTAAAAATATGTGTAGACATTGAGGACAACTTAGGAGACGATTTGGAACTCTCAAAGCTCTATAAGGACTCGGATTGTTCTTCTCTAGCATCCACAAAATTGTCTAACTCGATAGAGGACCTAGCAGAAAAAGTGGCCCAGAAACTAGGAGTTTCTAGTAAACAGGTGCCCAAGTTAACAACTAACGTATGTTGTTACACTTGTGGTGGAAATCATTTGGCAAATGTGTGCCCTAATGCAACACAACCGCAAGCCAACCCTAGTGGCCAATACTATACGATTGAGAGACGATACACGAACCACACGGCTCAAGACTGCCCATACAACAAACAAGCAGTGAGACATAACTACCCGCAAGCATACGCGTAGCCAGGTAGGTATCAAGGCCAATACAATGCTCAGCCTTATTACTATAGGCCTCCTCAGAACTACCCATATCAAGCTCAACAGACACCTCAACCTGTCTTAGCTCAGCAACCACCCCCACCAGCGAATGTCATCTTGGTCAAATACGCTGCTGCAGAAGAAAACCTAAGTAGAGCCTTAGTGCCTTCTTCACCCTTGATCACAGAGAGTGACCCAAACTCTAACAGTTTTGACTCCACGCATGTAGATAGTCCACCCGCTTATTACATGGAGTCACCATTTACGTAGAGACATATCATTACGATAGTCCACCAGTGGAACCTAGTTGGGAGCCCAACTATGCTAATGTGATGTACACAAACCCAAATCCATGGCCCCAAGTAAGACAACAGAGACCACAGGGCCCTAGAGGACCATGCTTTAGGTGCCAAGGAGATCACTTCATAAAGGATTGTCCACATCCCTCGATAGCAGGGCAATCACAGTACTATAACATCCAAGGCTTTTGTGCCGATTGTGGCAAAGAGCACATAATCAAACATTGTCCTAAGAACCCTGTTAATGTGTCAAATGTGACACCAATCAACGTGATAGGTATTGTAAACAATGCAGATGGATCTAACCCTACATACATGCCTATCCAAGCTATAACAAGAGCCCAGGCGCTCTTACAGAACCAACAGCTTAATCAAGAGAAAGTAGCCGGAAGTAGTGAAGTTGCAAAATCTAGCAGTAAAAAGACAAAATCTTGGAAAGATTCCAGAGAAAGAATTAAGAGAAAATGGAGTAAAAGGATAACTGAGTTGGAAGGAAGTTTGAAGGAATCTAGAGCCAAAATCCTAGAATTGACTTCACAGGAGTTGAATCAAGAGAACCCAGCTCAGAAATCAGGATCAGTTTTAGCGGAACCCATACCAGAAAATCTAGACATGATGTTTCGTGCATATCAGGCTAGATTAAAAGAGGGACCTCAAGTAGTTGAAATGAGTAAGAACTACCCTCGAGCAGACTTAGAAATAGAGAGGACAAAACTTTGCATGAAGATGGTAGAATTAGCACAAGCTTTGTTCGAAGCCTCTAGATATCTTAATTGGAATAACATGTCAAAACTTGAATTACACTTTCAAGGACTAATGAAGAGGCTAGAATACTTGATAGAAAGCAAAGAGAAAAAGGATCGGCATAGCAACCCTACTGCCCTAGAGACAAAGGAAAGAAATGCACCATCCCTGTCTCAAGTACCCAGTACAGAGAATCAAGACAATCTGTCTTCCATACATAGGTACTCACATGAATTTTTGAGAGAAATCCAAAGAAGAAAAGTGGAGAAAAGAACAAGGAACTCATCCTCCTATTCAAGAAATAGACGATTTGCAGGAACAATTTCCCCAAGATATCCCCTCTATTTACGATGATGTAGAGGAAGAACAACTGAATGAACACACAGGATTTGAATCCAATTCTTTACAAGAATTACCTCAGTTCACAGGACCTTGGGAAGCTAAGTCTATTAGCATAAGAGCACCCACGATAATAGTGAGGAATGAAGAATCGGTAATCCCTAGAAACACGGAAGTGATCAAGAACACCAAGGTTCAATGTAGTCTCAATCTAGAGGAGTTGTTAAAGGTTAAACCAGAACTGTGGAAACATGTAGCAAATCAATTCCCTGAGCTTGCTACTACTCCCTCTCAGATAGGATCACATAAGAAGGTACTAGAGATACCAGTAGAAAAGATAGGAGATGTAAGTGAAGGAGAGGAAGGTAACACATATCTTCCAATAACCCATCAGGGCTACACCACGAAAGCCATCTTAGATTCAGGAGCCGGAGTAGTCATCGCTACCACCGCTTTATGGAAACGTTGGGGTAAGCCAGCACTCAGACCTACCAGGATGAAGCTACAAATGGCTGATGGACACATAGGAAAACCATTAGGCTTACTAGAACGCATATCTCTCACCACTTGTGGTGTGGAGTTTGAGCATACCTTTGCCATTTGTGACTTTGCAAAAAATCATACTTATGAGATGATATTGGGACGACCATTCATGCGTCAGTTGAAAAATGTACAAGATTGGGGAACTAATTCTTTGTACTTGCAACATTTAGGAGTGACTACTAAAGTCAATCTTAAAGACTATTCACATCGAGATGTACCCTCAATACAATGGAATACCATCCATAAGACACAGGTAGAAACGGAATCGGTACACTCATTGGAATCAGACCCCTCATGGTTGCACGAGGACACTCATTTATGGATGTGTAAGGTAGCAAAACAAGAGGAAGAACGGTTAGAAGCCAGGATTTTAGGTGCAGAACAACACCCAAGAACCCTTCAAGACCCAGCATATGCACCTGTAGTATTCCAGACGAAGAGTTTGAACCCCATGGTTGGGCAAAAATCCTAGCGACCATGGATGTAGCCATCAATGAAGAACAATGGACACCCCACTGTGATGAAGATGGCTATGACATTTCAGTCTTCACGATAGAGCCAATCATGTGTGATTCAGTTTTAGAAGAGTGTGAACCTAACACTGATGCATTTGAGGATGCAAGTGGCTTCGATTTAGAATCAATTATCATGAACCCACCCTTTGCATCAGAAGAAGAATATTTTTACGAAGTAGAAGATCATCCTCAGACACACGAAGAAATTATGAATGAGGTGAGATTAGCCACTCAAGTGACTAGCAAGAGTGAAGGCAAGAAAAGAAAGAAGAAAGAAATGATGCCAGAAGAAGAAGAATCTTTGTTTGAGGTTCCCGAGAACTTCAAGAAATATGAAATAGAAGACACACGAATCATGGTACGAATGCCTAACAGAAAAGCTGACGTTGGAGAAGTATATGATAACCGAGAGAAAACCAAAAAAATCATAGTAGCCATAGAAGGAGAAGAACAAAAGTGTACGTACATTGAGCATGATTTGACGAAGGAAGAAGAAGAAGAATTAGTTGCCCTATTGCGCGAATATAGAGATGTTTTTGCATGGAGCTACAAAGATTTGAAAGGAGTAGATCCGGATATATTTTCTCATAGAATCCCTATGACTCCAGATGCAAAACCGACAAAACAAAAACCATACACGTACAATGATAACTACGCTGCAAAGATTAAAGAGGAGATAGATCGTCTGATAGAAGCAGGATTCATTTACGAAATTGAGCATACCAAATGGGTATCCCCCATTGTGGTTGTGCCCAAGAAAAATGGAAAATTGCGTGTGTGTATTAACCTTAAAAAAGTTAATGCCGCAACGATTAGAGATAGTTATCCTCTTCCTATCACAGAACACTTATTTGAAAGAGTTACGGGCAAGGAAGTTTACAGCTTCCTTATGGATTCTCAGGCTATAATCAAGTAGCCATTGCTCCAGAAGACCAACACAAGACGGCTTTTGCCACTGAATGGGGCATATTTGCATTTCGTGTGATGCCATTTGGCTTAACAAATGCAGCCGCTACTTTCCAGCGACTCATGTGTCATGTTTTCAAGGAATTCTTACGCAAGAATTTGGAAGTTTATGTCGATGACCTATGTGCACACTCGAATATAAGACAGACACATATCCCACAGTTAAGAAAAATATTTGACAAATGTCGAGAATATCAGGTTTGTTTGAACCCAGAAAAGTGCGTTTTCATGGTCAGACAAGGCAAAATTCTAAGACACATTGTGTCAAAGAATGGAATTTCTACAGATGAAGAAAAGGTGAAAGTAATTGCAGAATTACCTAGACCAACCAACATGAAAGAGGTACAGGCATTTATGGGCCATTGTGGTTATTATAGATGATTCATACACATGTATGCAATCATAGCCAAGCCATTGTACTCTATGTTGACCAATTTTGAATGGACAGACGAGTGTGAAAATTCATTCAACGAACTCAAACGACGTTTGTGCTCAGCACCTATATTGACAACCCCAGATTGGAGTAAGCCATTCCATGTACATGTGGATGCATCCAACTACGCCATAGGATGTGTGTTAGCACAACCCACGAGTGAAGGTAATATAGATCTCCCCATAGCTTACGCGAGCAGACAATTGAACGCAGCAGAAAGAAATTACACCACGATGGAACGAGAAGGATTAGGAATGATCTACGCTGTAAAGAAATTCAGGCACTATTTGTTGGCAAACAAGTTCAAATTCTTTACAGATCATCAAGCCCTATTGTACTTAGTCAACAAGCCATGTAACACAGGACGATTATTACGTTGGTTTCTATTACTCATGGAGTATGATTTTAAAGTCATAGTTAGGAAAGGAAAGACACATCTCAGAGCTGACCACCTTTCAAGATTAACCTCAGGAGAAGCTCCTCAAGGAATAGTGGACGAATTACCCGATGCATACTTGTTTAACCTTGAGATAGCACCAGAATGGGCTAAGCCGATAGTCCCTATTCTCACGTATGGACCCAAGAATCCTAGGATAAGGATCAAGGAAGGAGAGATTACCAAGTCTCAGAGATACCAAAATATAGCAGGAAGCATATATAAACAGGATAATCAAAAGATTCTTGCTTGTTGTGTAGATGAATCAGAACATGCAAATTGGTTGCAATTAGCACAAATAGGTGCATTAAGGCAACATCACTCGAAACATCCTGCATTGCAGACTCTGCATAGACTAGGAGTATATTGGCCTACGATGGAAGCAGATGTCTACAAATTGTGTAAAGAATGCCATGTTTGTTGTGAAAGACCACCAGTAGAGCATGCTACATTATATCACATGTCTCTCACACCAGACTGGAGTGAACCTTTAGTGACATACTTGAGGACGAAAACATTCCCTCAAGGAATGACTTTAGCACGACAACGCAGCCTAGAGCAGGAAGCTCAAGACTATTCACTTATTGGCGATAATCTATACAAACGAGGACGAGACGGATACCTAAGACAATGTATTCATGAAAGCGATTATCTGAGCGTACTAGAGACTGCACACCAAGGTGTTGCAGGAGGTCACTTTGGACCAGATAGGATAATCAAAGCCATCCTTGTTAGCCCAAGAAATGGTTGGTTTTTATGCACTAATATGTTTCTACTGGGCAAGAGAATATGTTTGATTGCAGGTACTTGAAGAGTCGATTAGGTGTTTGATGGGAAGTATTTGGGGGCTTTAAAAACGGAGAATGTTGTCGTTTCCACCTTGTCGTGACATCGTTCAGCACTGTAGGGGATTTATCATGAGCAAATGCAATGTCCGCTTCATTTTCTCTTTTCTGGTTCTTGCCGTTGTCTACTCCACCGAATGATCCAACTGATGGTATAAAAGTTGTGGCTCTAATGGTACTGACAAATGGATGGATGCTCGTTTCTGGCATGCACGCACCGTTGAGATGTGGCATCGTATCAATGTGGAATTTTAGCATGTGAATCTGTGGCTTCATACAATCAAATTACTTTGAAAGCAAATGTTGCAAATAATACTGTAGGGAATCAGTGTTTCTATCCTTCTACTTCAGCTATATTTATTAAGAGCTTGCACCATGGGTTAATATTGGTGGTATAATAAAGGCACTGCTGAACAAGCAAAAATCATTGGCATCTTTCAAGATAGTGATAAAAAGGGTCAGACTATATGTAGACGCCTATGAAACTTTCCGTTTTTGTCTGACAAGCTGTTCACCTTTCTGTTTTGCATGCAGAACAAAGGAACTTTATCTTTGTTGTTTTTTTCTACATGAAGTGTGTGGCAGCGAGGGCAACGGGAAAAAATGGTTCTCGCTTGTTTTTTTTGTGGTTCTCTGGATGCAGGTGTCGAGGGAAAAATCAAGAGAGAAAAAGGGGGTCTCTGCCAGACGCCTGAGGAGGGCAACAACAATTAGGGAAGGATGATCAATCGAGGCGTTCGGAGGTTGACTTGCCTCGATCTCCTGTGAAGCGCTCCTACTCTCGTTATGAGAACGAAAGGGACGAGCGAGAGACCAGAGAGGAACGAGAAACTAGAGAAGATCGTGATGACAGGGATGGTAGTAGCAGACATAAGCGTAGGAGAACATCAGACGATGATGCCTCTCCTCCAGAAATCGAGTACCGCATTCTCTGTCCGGTTGCTAAAATTGGGAGTGTGATTGGCAAAGGAGGCAGCATAATCAAGTCCCTGCGAGAGGAGACTCATGCAAAGATTAAAGTTGAGGATGTTATTCATGGCGCGGACGAGCATATCGTCTATATTACATCTGCTACCCATAAAGATCGTGAGGGTAGAGATTCACGTCACAGTGATGATGATAGATATGATATGCTTTGTCCTGCCCAGGATGCTCTCTTTCGGATTTTCGCTTGCATCACAGAATGTGATGATCGAGACAGTGGATCGCGCAGGGAGAATGATGACGCACATGTAACTGTATGTCTTCTTGTTTCAGATGGCCAAGTCGGCTGTTTGATTGGAAAGGGTGGTCGTATCATTGAGCAGATGCGCAAGGATATTGCAGCTCAGATCCGTGTTCTTTCTAAAGCAAACCTTCCTCCTTGTGCCTTCACCAACGACGAGCTTGACCAAGTAAGGGCACATGAAATACCCTTATCTTAATCCTTCTTCCTTCCTGCCATTTGATTCCTTGTTTTGAGCACCTCAGTCTAAGGTTTAATTTGCTATACATCTTATTGAGAATGCCTCGTCTACGGATTTAAAGTTTATGACACCAGTGAACGCATGCTTGATGTTTTTCGATATGTGAGGAAGATACTATTAACAATTAAGATTCTACATCTAGTTTCAACTAGCATCAATTGCTGCGCGTCATGAATACATGAAAAACCTTCAACGAGCATATAGAACTGCCTTGTTCTTGTAGACTGAATTCCATCAAAATCTGCAAATGTTAATATTGCCTCTATTAGTATTGGCAGAATTGTTGCTCTTTTTTGTAAGTCTATCAGAAGTTTCATTAAAGCTTCTCAGACGGTTACACCTCATCTTCGAATGTTCTCTTGATTTAGCCCTAGTAAAGATGCAATCGTGAGAGTCAAATCGTAAATGGGTAGGACCCTTTGAAATCAGTTGGGACTTCTTTTCTTAGGCTAGAAATTATCAGAGATTTTCTTGTACCCACTTAATCTAAGAAGGTAAGCAAAACCCCGCAACCGATCGTCATTCCAAAGCACTATCGTAAGTTCATGCAATTCTGAAGATAGATCCAGGTTGTCACTGCGGAAATGTTTGTCACTCAAGGTGCTGTCTTTGCCTACTCGGAAGGCCTGATTGGCTTCAGCATAAGGACCCGTTTATAGAAATTACCTTGAAGAGAAATCATGAAGTTCTGCTTGGTATTCAAACTCTTCTGACATGACGTTGGTAGTGAACACTAGAAGCTTTCTTGTGTTCAACGTGCAATTGAAGACTACACCACAGTGACAGGAATGCCATGCGCTCAGAAGTGCATGTGGTTGTGGAAAGAAGACTCGTTTTCTGATTGCTAGCTTCCTGATAACTAGGAATCTGTGATCTCGGACCAAGAACTAGTGCTGAAGCACTGATGGCACTTGATAAGTTCCTATTTTGACCTCATTGCCAAAATATTACATATATTTAAGGGGGTCTGGACTGAGTCATGTTGTCCATCTGTTAGTGTGCACACGTATGTGTAAGAGGGTTTTAAGCGTGTTTGGGTAGGAATGTGTCTAGTTTGGTAAGTGCACAAGTAAGTGAGTGGGAGTGTTTGAATGGTTGTGAGACTAAAGGAGAAAAAGGGGAATTGGGGTTGCAGATCATATGTGAAGAAGAAAGTGCATGAAACGTGTGAGAAATTGAGTATAGGTGTGTTGAATGTGTTAGTGTCAGCGTATGAAGGTTGGGTTTGTGGTTGAGTGTATGTGAGAGTGTGTTCATATGTGAAGATTTGAATACCTGAGTTTCGAATGTTTGAGAGTGAATGTGTGAGTAAAGTGGTGGCTAAGTGGTCGTGTGGACGGGTGTGTGTTTAAAGGTGTGCTGGTGTGTGAGTGGGTTTGCGTGCTTGACTCGGTGTGCGTTTGAGTGAGAGTGTCGGAGGTAAAGAGAGTGGACTCTATAAAAAAAAAAAAAAAAAAGAGAAGGGTTGAGAGAACGGAAAGAAGGAAGTGATAAGAGGACGTTGGCTAAGCAAAATAGAGAGAGAAAGAGAGGACCTTACAAGAGGGGGGAGGATTGAGAGAAACGGGGAGGAAAAGTGAAGTCTAACTGAAGCGTAAGTTTAAAAAAAACTTGCAAGGATATAAGGAAACAAGGGGAAATAGTCGCACATACAAGGAGAAATTGTGGCTTGAGAGCGAAATAAGCTTTGGCAATTTAAGAGAAATAGAACCAATATAGTTGAATATAGGTGCAATCATTTGCACATTTTACGGGCCCAAGACCTTATCCATTTGGCGATCCTACTGGGGATCCCAAAAGAGGGCATATTCGTGAGCAATTGTGGACTCAAAGTAAAAGAAAGTGGCCTAGTACAAGTTAGTTGAACAAAACATAGGTGTGTGAGAGACACTTTCCCTTGGACTAAGAGGCAAACATTTTGGTGCGTTTGCCGGGAAACATATGAGCTAGTGCATTGACATAGGAAGAATCCATTGCGAGATAATTGTGGGCTCTAGTTAATCCAAGTAGACCGATTGCGAGGGGTTAAGCAAAATAAAGGCTTTCACAATCAACTTTCCTTGGACTAAGAAGTCAAACATTTTGGTGCGTCTGCCGGGAATTTAAGAACTAGTACATATACAAAGGAAGGATTCCCCGAGGGATAATTATGTGCTCCAGGTAAACTAGTACATATACAAAGGAAGGATTCCCCGAGGGATAATTATGTGCTCCAAGTAATCCAATTGGACCGATTCCGAGGGATTTGAACAAAATAAAACCTCGTATAATCACTTTTTCCTTGGGCTTAGGAACTAAACATTTTGGTGCGTTTGCCGGGAATAGCTTGGTACATCTCTATAAGAGAGTGCCATAGGTTCGCCTAGCGCCACAGGTTGGCCGAGCTTGCGGACCCCAAGATCTAGTACATGAGCGAGGGGAGCTCATCGTCAGGAGCAACACAAACGCAAAGAGAGGAACGCGCTCAGAGAAGAGCCCTTGAAAGGGAAAGGAGAAGGTGGGAACCGCCAGGTGAGTGGACCTCGATTGGCTCGAAGAAATCAGCAAAAAACGTGTACTCCCGTAGGAGAGTTGCGAATCAAGTGCGGAAGTTTGAGGGAGGGATCCTGAAGCCACGTGTACTAAATTTCTGGGATCGAAGTGATATTGACATCACACCTCTGTTCGAAATGGCTCAGCGGATTTCGGTTCACTTGGGGGACTTCACCAAGTTTTCAGGTGCTTGGGACGGAGATCCAGATAGTTTTATCCAGCTATTTGAAGTTACTTGTGAGGCTAATGAGGTAGTTGACCAGGGTCAAAGGTTGAGAATTTTTCCGGCTATTCTCCGTGATGAGGCAGCCAATTGGTATGGGAATCTGACACCACAAGAGCGTGGAACTTATCAAATGCTCAAGGAAGCCTTCTTGGCAAAGTTTCGACGACAAGGCTTCCAAGATAGATTGGCCCAACAGATGGATTACTTGCGACAGGGAGTCAATGAGAGCATCGATAACTACATTCAGAGAATGGAAACGTTGGTAAGAAAGATGGGCGCGAATGCCCCGAACGATGAGACATTGAAACGAAGATTCATTTCGGGATTGAGAGATCCTACGGCAGAGCAGCATATCAGCCTGACAAGACCTGCAACTTTAATGGATGCTAAGGAACAAGCAAGGCTTTGGGAGGAAGTACAATTATGTCAACAGAGGAAGATGGAGCTCTTATACGAGCCAATGGGAGGCCTAGGAAACATACCGATGAAGGATCCTAGCCAAGGAAGTCCCGCATTGACGACGCGAGCTTTTGTAGCTGCCACTAGCACGCCAGGCGAGGTAAAACCTGCGCTAACTGAAGAACGAATATTGGAATTGGTCACGCAAGCTATAAAAGCTGCCACAATGACTCAGGAGACATACATAGTAAAACTAGAGGTCACAACAAACCCGAATCAAGTGTTTCGATCAAATACATGGTGTGGAAAGTGCCATGGTTACGTCCATTTGGCTTCAGAATGCCCTACAGTCTCGAGAGTATTCACAGATAGATCACCACCTAGGATGCGTTTTACTTTTTGTGGAAGGACAAATCACACGGAGGATCGATGTTACAACAAGAGAGCCTATGAAGAGAGGACCATGAAATCAGGAGATACAAGAGAAAGACCTTACACGGGATTGCCCGCTCAAGGTGTCCCACCTACATCTCGTTGGGAAAACAGACCGACTTATGGATATGGTGCTCAGGGTCAAGGAGGAGACTATCCAAGAGGAGCCGCACGGGATCAAAGAAGAGATGGTCCAATCCAGTGTTGGAGGTGCCATGGCTTTGGCCATACTCAATCCAGATGTCCAAACGAAAAGAAACCAATTGATTATACCCCACTATGTAGGTACTGTAGTGGGGAAGGCCACTTTGATGAAGATTGTCCAAAACGAAGAGCCGCCGCCGGCAAGGAAAAAGGACCAGTAGGGTCCTCGAATTATGTTGATACTCAGATGCATTCCACATCGAGAGCTCAAGAGCAAGTTCCTACGATCGGAGTAGTGTTCAAGACACCGAACCCTCAAGAAGGCTCTAGCTCGTCAATGCACTTTGTGGATGCTTATGAGGCCAAGAAACCACACAAAGATCCAACTGTGGCAGTAGTCACAAGGACTCAAGAGTATTCGAAGAAGAATCCAGGAGGCGAAGGTGAAGGAGGGAGTCAAGAGAAGATCGTTGAGCGTGAAGAGGTAGAAAACCAAGTTGGAGGATTTGCTGAGCAGCAAGAGTTTGAGGATGGGGAAGAAATTGAGATCCTTCCACTCGTGACTAAGGAGTTTGTGCCAGGCATAGCACCATTCCCGGAAAGATTGAAGACCCCTAAGAGTAGAAAGGAAAGACAAAGTTCGGAGGAAGTGGACATCGTAAAGTTGTTCGCTGACACGGAAGTCACGTTAGACATTGGCACATTGCTGAAGTGTTCACCTGCCTATAGGAAACAATTCTACAACAAATATATTAAGAAGCCGAGGAAAGCTCGAGATAAAAAGAGACAAGATAAGGATGTCCAAGGGATCATTCAAAGCATTACGACGCAAATTGATTCGAACGCTCCAGCTGTGACAGTCGAGATTAAAGGATATGCAGTCCCTGGTGCTCAGTTAGATAGTGGAGCCGCAGTCAACCTTATGACTGAGTTCATGATGAAAGCTTTGGGCCTCAACCACATGGAAGAAACGCCGATGTCCTTGAGAATGGCAGATCGAACACAAGTGAAGCCTGCGGGTCTTTTGAAGAATGTAAGCACAGTTGTGGGCGGTCTAGAGTTTAAAGTTGATTATCTGATAGTAAGACCAAGGACCTCAGAGGCTACCTTCTCGATCCTACTTGGACAGCCATGGCTGGTGCAAGCCGAATGTGTGCATGATTGGCGCACAGGTTTTATTTCAATAGGGCC
The DNA here is from genome assembly GCA_020310875.1 of Ceratopteris richardii. NCBI lineage: Eukaryota > Viridiplantae > Streptophyta > Polypodiopsida > Polypodiales > Pteridaceae > Ceratopteris > Ceratopteris richardii. Next base: position 46,246,021 of record CM035442.1, on the reverse strand, counting down.
AAAGTCTGATCGGATTCAATTGCAAGTATCCCCACCCTCGAGCAACAAGAAGAAGACAATAATAGTCGATGAGATGGAAAAGAAAGAGAAGGGGAAAGCAAGGCACGAGATTGCAGGAGCTAGGTTTTCTTTGAACACGGACACCTACAAGAATCTGCTTCAAGACGGGTTCAACTTGCAGCTCTTAAAGAATCAAGACACGAAGATGGGAGAATATCAAAATCCATTGCTCTATAACGACGATTCCGATCATGAATTGTTGAGGTGGTTGACACATACAAGAGAATTTGAGTGCTACATGTTGAGTATAGACGCAAGTAAAAACAAAGCTACTCAATCCCTGAAGAAGGGAACTTCAAAAGAAGAGCTGGAGTTGGAGTTAGCTCCGACAATGGAAGTGCAACAGTTGAGAGAAAGAGTTAGAATGCTAGAAGCAGAGATTCTAAAGAGAAGTCGAGAATCGGAAAAAGAAGTGAAGAGTAAGACTAAAGCGTCGGAAGCCATTGCAAAAGCTGAATCAAAGAAATTAGGTTCAATTGAAACAGAACAAAACAATGATTTACTGGCCAACCATGCACGCGTGATCGGAGAGCACATTCCAATCACAACTTCATCAAGGAATAAGGAATATTCGCGAGAATCTCAGTTGGAAAAATGGGAAGTTTTTCCAGAAAAGTTCTTGAGCGTGGGGTCAGAGCTACCAGATGGAGTACGAGATTGTGTTAAAATGACACTCAAAAGTTTTTGCAAGACCTTTGCATGGTCATACAGTGATTTGAGAGGAATTGATCCCCAAATCTGCCAACATTATATAGACTTGGAAGAAGGTACCCGACCAATATGTCAACGACTCAGGCGCATCCAGCGAATGGGTATCACCAATTGTAGTTGTTCCGAAGAAAAATAAGAAAATCCGTATTTGCATAGATTATCGGAAGTTGAACGAGCGCACAAAAAAGGATCACTTCCCTTTGCCCTTTACTGATCAAATCTTGGACAGAGTGGCTGGCCATAAATTGTACTCATTTTTGGATGGTTTCAATGGGTACAACCAGATGAAGAGGATCAATCAAAAACTACTTTCACGACAGAATGGTGTACGTATGCATATCGTGTGATGCCATTTGGATTATGCAATGCACCGGCCACATTCCAGAGGGCAATGATAGCTGCATATCAAGACTATTTGCAGGATTGGATGGAGATATTCCTCGATGACTTTGCGATCAGAGGCAACGATGAAAACATGATGGAGAGGATCGAAGCTATTTTAAGAAGAAGCATCGAAAAAGGCATCGCATTAAACCCTGAAAAGTGCACATTTAGAGTGCGAAGAGGATTGCTTTTGGGACATGTTATTTGCGAAAAAGGAATCGCGGTCGACGAGGATAAAGTAGAAAAAATTGGACAACTTCCACCGCCTCAAAACTTGCGGCAACTCAGAAGATTCTTGGGGCATGCGAATTATTATCGACGTTTTATATTAAATTTTGCATCCTTAGCGGCACCACTGACGAATCTTTTGAGGAAGGACCAACAATACCAATGGACTGGAGAGTGTCAAGTTGCATTCGACTCGATCAAGGAGAGATTGATAAATGCACCGATTTTGGTAGCACCCGACTGGACAAAAGAATTCCATGTGCATACCGACGCTTCTCATACTGCGGTTGGAGCAGTGCTATGCCAAGACGATGAAAAGAAGTTGGACCACCCTATTTATTACGCAAGTCGCAACTTGAATAGCACTGAGAGGAACTACACGACTACAGAGAAGGAATGCCTCTCGAGGATCTTTGCGGTGAACAAGTATCGGCATTACCTGATGGGAAAGCATTTCACGTTTTATGTGGATCATGAAGCCCTTAAGTATATCATTAATAAACCCGAGCTATCAGGGCGATTGATGAGGTGGATGCTACTCCTCCAAGAATTTCAGTTCACAGTGGTAACCAGACCAGGAAAAGCGCATATATTGGCCGACCATTTATCTCGAATTGTTAATGAGGAGCCAATCTCTGGTGTGCCCGACGATGCTCCTGATGGGCATCTATTCCAAGTTGATGCTAAAGTACCTTGGTATGCCGACTTGGTGAACTTCTTATGCACCACTAAATATCCGCCAGGAGCAAGCAAGAGAGAGAAACAGAAATTGTTAGCATTGACGAAGCACCATAGCATCATTGGGGGGCAGCTCTATCGATATTTTGTACATGAAAGCATTTATCGGAGGTGTCTCGAGGAAGAAGAAGCAGCCCTAGTTTTGAGGGCATTGCATGACGAACCTTGCGGTGGGCATTTTGCTGGTGAATTGACGGCAAGGAAGATTTTATTGGCTGGGTATTGGTGGCCAACGCTGTTCAAAGACTCGCACACATACTGTAAGAAATGTGACAGATGCCAACGAATGGGCAAACCAACATTAGCGCATGCAGCTCCTCTTACGCCGGTGTTGGCTCTTAAGCCGTTTGAGAAATGGGGAATTGATTTTGTGGGACCTATTGATCCTCCCTCAAGATGTCGGTCTAATAGGTATATTTTGGTCTGTACTGACTATGTTACCAAGTGGGTAGAGGCTAAAGCTCTAAAGACTGACCGAGCTGTTGATGTAGCTAAATTTTTGTATCAACAAATCATCACTCGATTTGGATGCCCGTTGGAAATAGTAAGTGATAGAGGAACACATTTTGTCAACGAATTGATCGAGGAGTTAATGGAATTATATAAGATTAAACATAGAAAAAGCACTCCATATTACCCGAGGGCAAATGGACAAGTGGAGGTCACCAACAAGGTTCTTGAACAAATTCTGACAAAGACAGTAGCTGTGCATAGGCAAGACTGGGATGAGAGACTTTTGGAATCTTTGTGGGCGTATAGAACATCCTACCGAGTGACAACAAAGAGCACTCCGTTCTCTCTAGTATATGGCGAGGAAGCCATCTTTCCCATCAAAAAAGAAGTGCCGACACTAAGAGTGGCCATTGAGGCCAGGATGGGAGAGGAAGAGTCATTGAAGGAAAGGTACATACAACTGGTCAAGCTGGAAGAAAAGAGACTCATCGCACAACAAAGTTTGGAAGCTATTCAGAAGAGACGTAAGGAGAGGCATGATAAGAATCTCAAGACCTATGTGATTCAAGAAGTGGATTTGGTGCTAGTTTATGATAGTAAATATTATAAATTCCCGGGGAAGTTACAGACAAGATGGGCAGGACCGTTTAAGGTGGTGGAACTCAACTCCAATGGTTCCATGCAAATTCAAGATTTAGGAGAAGAATATGCTCCCGTGAAGGTTAACGTGCTTCGAGTTAAACCATATTTCAAGTGATATTAGGACGGGAGAAGCTAGACGAGATCCAAGCAAAAGGACGTAGTAGATTCCTTGTACATAGATGTATAGTTATATATATATATATGCGCATATGTAAGCTATGATTTGTGTGTCATAAATTTTCTTCCTTGCTAGCTCAAGAATTTTGGACTTCTAATTATTTTTTGTGTTGCACAGAGACTGTTAGGAGCGAAGTAACAAAATGGCAGATCAAATAACTCAACTCTACTTGTACGAGCTAAGGATATATTTCTCGGACCAAACATTCGCTCGCATGGACATAGATGTCGACGACTTTGAGACGGAATATGATGTTGAGGAAGCGCATTGGCTGGTATGCTTTATAAACTAGGGTTTGGGTGTTGCGTTTTATATTGAGTGTTTTGAGGAATACCTGACTCGACATGTAGGATGGGCGGGAGATCGATATTACTATTTCGATCCTTCTAGGGAAATGCCTAATGAGGAAAACGATATCACGTGGGCTTGGGCAGATGTGCTAACGATAGGAAGTGATGACGGAGCTCCTAAAGTTGAGCCTGACTCGCCCTAGGGAAGTTGTCGGGATGCGAGTACGATGTGAGGCTACATGAGACATCCCAAAGACCCACATTCTAGATCGTCTAAGGATAGGTACAGGAGGGACTAAGGCATAGCTGGTTGTAGTTACCTAGTGAAAAGTCAACTCGATGAATACATATGTAGTGTCTGTAATTAAAAGAATGGAGTGAAGAGGTGGTTGATCTGTCAAAGGCTAGTGTGTATATGTTTGCATGCATGTGTGGGAAAAGTGGGAAAGTCCCTTTCTTCCTCTCCCTAATTCTCAGGACTTGGGTGAACTAATTAACTATGAAAAAAAAAAAAGAAAAGAAAAGAAAAAATTTTGTGTTGATTGTGATCGTACCAATGCGCTATGGTGGGCTAGTAGGTGGGTGGATTTATCCTAGCCGGGTGGTTAGGACCACGAGCCGCAGCTAGTTTCGCCATAGGCTTGGGAGGTATATGTTTGTGTCTTAGCTACGTGCCATAATGGGTTGGTAGGTAGGTGGAGCCATTGTGGCCGGGCGGTCACGACCACGAGCCGTACCCAGCTTCGTTATGGGCTAGCTGATATATGTTATGTGTTATCATTGTGTGTTTGTGTGTTGTGCGCTGCATTGCATTGGTAGATGGGTGGAATCAACCTGATCGGGTGGTCAGGTCCACGAATCGCATCCAATGTCAATACAGGCCGACGTGTGAATATAAATAAAATCTACCTATGAAGTTATTCCCCACTCCTGAGGGGGAGAGAGAGAGAGGAGAGGGCGACGATCGCCTGGAAGGGAACGTTATTTGCTTGTGTGATTGGTATGTGATGGCTTGCGACAGATCAGCTCACTTTGAATCAACATTCCTGAAGGCACGGATACTCTATATGTACTTATGGATGAGGCTTTAGCGAGGTAATGCAACGGGTTTGCTTTATAACTTGTGTGCTCTATCTGAGGGTTTTCTAGTATGTGTGACACTCTAGGGTTCTGATGTATGTCTTCACTTGCACTCGAGTTTCGATGACTTTTGTAGGACGACGATGGGGATTCTTTGGGAACGTCTAGTCATGGAATAATTGTACATAGCGAATAGTAGGTGCAATAATGGGGTATGCATTTTGGGTATGTTGCATCTCCGATTGAATTCATTTCAGTTGTTGTTGCTTATTTCGGTATTTCCGTTTCTGTTTTCCGCAATGATAGTGCATGTGTAATTCATGGAAAAGTGTGCATGTGTTATTTTGGTTGAGACCATTTTTATGATGGAATGTATGAGCAAATTGATGCATGGCTGAAATGGAATTGCATATATGTGCATGTTCTTGGATCATTTTGGAAGTGATTGATTTGTATGTATTCATGAGTGATTTTTTAGCACTAAGAGCTTCAATGAGTGCAGGTCCACTTGGAATAATGGCTCGATGGAAATGTATGGAAGCTTGTTATACACTGATACTTTCATGGCTGTTTTGATTATATTGCAGCATAGAGTGGCTTGTCGAGGACGACTTTGCAAATAAGAAGAGGGGAGTATGTTAGCCCAAGAAATGGTTGGTTTTTATGCACTAATATGTTTCTACTGGGCAAGAGAATATGTTTGATTGCAGGTACTTGAAGAGTCGATTAGGTGTTTGATGGGAAGTATTTGGGGGCTTTAAAAACGGAGAATGTTGTCGTTTCCACCTTGTCGTGACATCGTTCAACACTGTAGGGGATCTATCATGAGCAAATGCAATGTCCGCTTCATTTTCTCTTTTCTGGTTCTTGCCGTTGTCTACTCCACCGAATGATCCAACTGATGGTATAAAAGTTGTGGCTCTAATGGTACTGACAAATGGATGGATGCTCGTTTCTGGCATGCACGCACTATTGAGATGTGGCCATCGTATCAATGTGGAATTTTAGCATGTGAATCTGTGGCTTCATACAATCAAAGTACTTTGAAAGCAAATGTTGCAAATAATACTGTAGGGAATCAGTGTTTCTATCCTTCTACTTCAGCTATATTTATTAAGAGCTTGCACCATGGGTTAATATTGGTGGTATAATAAAGGCACTGCTGAACAAGCAAAAATCATTGGCATCTTTCAAGATAGTGATAAAAAGGGTCAGACTATATGTAGACGCCTATGAAACTTTTTGTTTTTGTCTGACAAGCTGTTCACCTTTCTGTTTTGCATGCAGAACAAAGGAACTTTATCTTTGTTGTTTTTTTCTACATGAAGTGTGTGGCAGCGAGGGCAACGGGAAAAAACGGTTCTCGCTTGTTTTTTTTGTGGTTCTCTGGATGCATGTGTCGAGGGAAAAATCAAGAGAGAAAAAGGGGGTCTCTGCCAGACGCCTGAGGAGGGCAACAGCAATTAGGGAAGGATGATCAATCGAGGTGTTCGGAGGCTGACTTGCCTCGATCTCCTGTGAAAAAAAAAAAGAAGAGAAGGGTTGAGAGAACGGAAAGAAGGAAGTGAGAAGAGGACGTTGGCTAAGCAAAATAGAGAGAGAAAGAGAGGACCTTACAAGAGGGGAGAGGATTGAGAGAAACGGGGAGGAAAAGTGAAGTCTCACTGAAGCGTAAGTTTAAAAAAAACTTGCAAGGATATAAGGAAACAAGGGGAAATAGTCGCACATACAAGGAGAAATTGTGGCTTGAGAGCGAAATAAGCTTTGGCAATTTAAGAGAAATAGAACCAATATAGTTGAATATAGGTGCAATCATTTGCACATTTTACGGGCCCAAGACCTTATCCATTTGGCGATCCTACTGGGGATCCCAGAAGAGGGCATATTCGTGAGCAATTGTGGACTCAAAGTAAAAGAAAGTGGCCTAGTACAAGTTAGTTGAACAAAACATAGGTGTGTGTGAGACACTTTCCCTTGGAATAAGAGGCAAACATTTTGGTGCGTTTTCTGGGAAACATATGAGCTTGTGCATTGACATAGGAAGAATCCATTGCGAGATAATTGTGGGCTCTAGGTAATCCAAGTAGACCGATTGCGAGGGGTTAAGCAAAATAAAGGCTTTCACAATCAACTTTCCCTTGGACTAAGAAGCCAAACATTTTGGTGCGTCTGCCGGGAATTTAAGAACTAGTACATATACAAAGGAAGGATTCCCCGAGGGATAATTATGTGCTCCAGGTAATCCAATTGGACCGATTCCGAGGGATTTGAACAAAATAAAACCTCGTATAATCACTTTTTCCTTGGGCTTAGGAACTAAACAATCCTCTTTGCAGGATTATGGTGGCCCACTCTTCACATGGATGCACATACCTATGTAAAGAGATGTGATGTGTGCCAAAGAACTCAATTTCCTACTCGCAGAGATGAAATGCCATTGAAACCCATGATGGGCGGATGTGCATTTTCTAAGTGGGGTATAGACTTTGTAGGACCCATTAACCCCCCTGCAAAAGGAACACATGCTGAATACATTATTGTCACCACAGATTATCTCACCAAATGGGTAGAGGCAAAAGCCACGAAAAAGAATGATACTCACACGACTGCAAAATTTTTATTTGAAAATGTCTTTACAAGATATGGATTGCCTATAGAGTTAGTGAGCGATCGAGGAACTCACTTTCTAAATCAAGTCATTGAATATTTGTTACAGGATTTTATGGTGATTCACAAGAAATCCGCACCATATCATCCTCAGGCCAATGGTCAGGCCGAAAGCACTAACAAGATCCTTTGTAACGTACTGACGAAACTCGTGAACAACAAACGTTCAGATTGGGACAAACAGTTACACCACGTTGTTTGGGCATATCGAGTGGCCTACAAGACTGTACTCAATGCAACTCCCTTTCAGATGGTTTTTGGTCAGAATGCTGTGCTTCCTTTGGACTTCTTGATACCAACCCTTAAGGTTGCACAAGAACATCAGTGGACTGGCCATGAATTATCAGCAAGAATAATGGACTGGGAACGATTAGGAGAAACTAGGATAAAAGTAGCAGTAGGAATATACGCGGCAAAGAAGCGACAGAAAGCATATTTTGTTGCACATGTGAAAGATAAAGGCTTGAAAGAAGGAGATTTAGTTCTAGTATATACGCTGAAACAGCACGCACGGAAGTTTGAAAAGTGAGGTTATGGACCTATGATCATCAACAGACTCTCAACAAGTGGAGCAGTACAATTAGCCACCTTAGAAGGAGATATAATGCCTAATTACATTAGTGGCTGTAGAGTCAGGCTATACCAAGAACCTCTTACTGAGGAAGCTTAGACGACTCACGTTGGCAAAGAAGCGTAAGGAGGAAGAAAATAGAATACGAGCTGAAGCTCAGGCAGAAGCTATAGAACGCATTAAGCGCATGAAGTTAAGAAGACAAGGACTAGGGAGAGAACATTATAATCATCTGGAAACATCACCCAGATATCCCATGGCCATGTGTCAAGTAAAGTCAACCACTCATCCTAGCATAGTGGACAGGAGACCATTCATTACAGTCAGGCTAGAGCACGGCAACCCTTGCCAAGAGCTCAGGGCTTTAATTGATTCAGGTACTGCGACTAGTGCGATTAGATGGTCCCACTATAAGGATTCAGGAATAGAAATGCGGCCAATTGAGGCATACCTCATAGGGCTAGGAGGCATGGAAACCCCTTGCATGGGTGAGGTGGACCTTCCTATCCTCATAGACGAAGTGACCTTGACAGTAAAGTTACTAGTGTGCCATGACGACGACCTGATAGAACCCCTAATCCTTGGCCAAGATTGGCTATACGATGACTCAGTGGACCTAAATCTTAGACAAGGCTCCTTGCAGATCGGAACCTTAGATCAAAAGCGAGTGATACCGCTTGACTTCCCTAATGGCATTCCGACTGAGGTTTGTAACCCTAGACCCTATGAAATGCATGCGACGGAAGACCGGAAGATCTTTGGTCAGATCAGTCACGTTACGTCTACACCAACCCATGCGGGCTTGGCGATGGACGATGGTCAATCAGAAGGACGTCAAGAGATTTTCCCTTGGGCTTCCTGCAAATTAGAAGGGGCAACTGCCCAACCGCTTGGTCAGGTGGACTTCATCAGCGTCCACATGAGCAAAACACCCTGCGGTGCCCATCCTTCCACACTTACTGCGGACTGGCCTAGATTAAAAGTACAAAATGGAGCACTTCCTAATGGGCAGGTTTCGCAAGTGTTGGACCTCCCTTCTTTTCCAAAGCAAAGTGTCCATCCAACCTCTCAACCTCAACCACAAAGGAGTCAACCACTACGAAGGAACCCAGACCGACGACAACATCAGACGAGGCAAAGAGGAAAGCAGTCTCAGCAACACAAAGCAAGTGGCACAAGACAAATATGGGTGCCAAAAGAACAGAAAGCATCGACTGATTTCAACAACACAGACATTGATAAGAAGAAGTCAAGGTAGAAGCAGCATCAGTATCCAACATCCCCTCGACCTTCTTCTACAAGTTCGAACATTTGACAAATTTGGATCGCCAAGAAGTACCTTATGAACAGACCCACACCCACGCAGATTTGGGTACCCAAACCATGTATTATAGCTCAACCCTCAAGCCATGTAAAATACACCTTTCGGAAATCTTTCCAACCCTCCATACCACCAAATCCTATATCATCTTTTGTCCCTCCACAGAGACCTATCACCCGATCACAAACTCTTAGGAAGTGGATACCGAAACGTATCCAGAGGTCTTCTCCTAACCCCTTGTCTAACATAAGTACCACCCCGACTAATCTACAACCTTGTAATAACTCATTCATAACTGAACCTTGTATAAATCCACACACTATAACCCAACATCACCTCTAATAAGAACTGCATGCAATATCTGAAAACATATAGGTGTCTAGAGACCTGCAGTAGTTCTGCAAGAAGCATTGCATCAATCACATCACAACACTTGGCTACACCGGTTACACATCGGCTATGGAAAGGGATTGCGGTCTCACCTTAATGGGATCATAATTAATTTCCATACTAATGTGCTAATCTTTTGTAGCAGATCTTTTCCATTAGCACGTCAATCATCATGCAAACCGAAGAAGGACCATCAGGAGCAGGCCCCAGTGCACCTGTAGCACCTATCGGTATTTTACTCGTAGAGTCCCATCCGACGGCTCCAGCGCCAGAATTTCAAGGTTTCCTAGGACCGATGCCTATTGACGACCCTCCTCGAGGCTATAGTGAGAAGATTCATTGCAATTCTCATTGGTTTCAAGGGCTGGCAGGACCATTGGCGGATGATGAGTTTATATTTGAGGCTAATTTGACCTTTGATGACCGTACATGGGGCAAATATTAGTTTCTCTCAAGAGAGTTTGAAGGGCTACATAACACACAAGACTTAACACATGTTTGCGCAAGAGCCGGCTTCAAAGAGTATTTCAGTGACCCTTTGCCTAAACCTGACTTCTACGGATGCTATTATTTAATCACCACTTTGATAGCTTCAGAGAACAAGGATCTGCCAGGAACTTTTATTTTGCCATCTTTAGTGAACGATCCACCATATAAAAGATTTTATCTTTCTAAAGATCTGATTCGAGCTGCCATCAAGATTCATGGAACCCACATGCCCACAGAGCGAGAAAGGTTAGTTCCAGACCCTATGAAACATGGGGACGTCACTAAGTGGGAGGAGATCTCAGCGATCACACCTGAGCTTTCAAAACCACTACGGATATGTATGCAGCATTTTGCTTTTCCCGCTCAGGACAGATTCACAATGCCTCACAAACGAATATGGTTTGGTTTGTATTTATTTTGTATTGGACCCCAGACAGTTGATCTAGCTAGCTGGATCATTGATCAGATGTATTTACCACAACATAGATGGGAAAGAAAGTCATCAATGGATGCTGCGCACTGACTAGAATTGTATATATGTGCTTAGCACACGATTTACCTATCGAGCGAGCAATGACAAGTGAGGAGCTGAAAGCCTTCAAGGGAACAACAAAGAAAGCTAGGAAGCCCAGCAAAGGAAGGGCAGGAAAGTGAATGAGAGGAACTATCCCCTGCCTTCAGGTGCCAGAATCACCCTCACCACAACCATCTCCAGAGCAGTCTCCGAGAGAAGCCACTCCCACAGTACAACCTATTCGTATACGGTTATCAAGACCAGTTGTAATGGAGGGCACTACCAGCACAGTTGCTCCTCAAGCAGCCACAGTCCCAGGACCTACCAGCACTGCAGCAGAAGTTCCCACCACTATTGGTGCGGAAGCTTTCTCTTTCCCGATACCCCATTTAGAAGCAGAACAAACAAATACCACATTTGATTTTGAGATGCAGGACGTATTTTCAAGTGAATTTCAGTTTTCAGAAGGCCAGATCTTCTCTCAGGAATATGAAAGGCCCAGCTACCCTACCACACCGCGAGATCAACCACAAGGACAAGTAGTGTCTAGTTCCGAGGAAGAAAGAACAGAAACCGACGAAGATGAAGGCGATGACGAAGCTAGTCAAGGAACTCATGAATCCCAAGAACATGTGCAAACAGACAAACAAGGACAACAAATCGACACCCAAGGTGACACGAGCACACACGAAGAAGAAACCTTCGAAGCATCAGCTTATACACTGGTCATTAAAAAGTTATACCGTACTATGGAAAAGGTTTGGGCGCGCAAGAAATTGACTGACGAAGAGAGCCAAACACTTATAGAACAGGAGCTTGTCTTGGGCGGGTTCGAAGAAGTATACATTAGAGGTTTCAGAGATCTTGTCAAATCAGTTGGACCCACCGAAGCCTTAAGGTATTTGCAGAGAAAACCGCTACCGCAGTATGACCCCCGCAGAATCCGCTTACTAACCAAACCGGGTGAATACATTCGGGTACCCATCGGCGGTGAGTCTTCAGAACAGGCCAGGGAAGCACGTCTCGTCCCTGAAAGCTCATTGGTAGAGGACACCATTATCGTCGACTCCCCACCCCGTACTACCGCTGTACATACCACCACAGTCGTCAAAGTACCTGTCACCCCAACTGCTCCTCCTTCACCTCCCATCCATCCAGTCTCCCCCATACACCCTCCTTCTCCCAGAACAACATCCTCCTTCTCTGGTGGAGTAGCAGAAGCCGTCCTTACTCCCATTCATCCCACAATTCCCGCACCCACTCAACCTAGTCTACCCCCTAACACATCCACCTTTCTATCCAACCCATTTCTCCATCCATCTTTTCCATCCTTCCCCACACCTCTAAGACCCCCTTTCCCATTCCCACCTCCATTAACCTTCTCTCCAGTCTCACCTCCCCGACCCACCGTAACCCCTCTTTCCCCTTTCCACCAAACCGTCCAAGACAACCCCTCTGTAAATTATTCTTCGACCTTTGTAAACCCTGTATTTACACCCACACACTTACCCACGATCACACCACTATTCATAGTCACGGCACTCGACACCACATCCAACGATATGGATATATCATCCCCCACTGCACCTCCACTCACTTCAATTGTGGCACCACAATATTTAAGCACACCACAATTTTCCACAATCACCACGGCATCCACTTTCCCACCCCCATTCCCCGTTCCCTTTGCATCTACACCCACTGCATCTTCACTTAGCACACCATTAATCTTATCACCCACCATAGACACAGCATTTCGATAGATGTTCACGTGTATGACACAAGTAAGAGATGAGTTCACATCTCTTGTAAATAATTATCAGCAGCTACAGAGGACAACCAACGACTTACAGTCGCAGCTTAATTCATTGTCGATTGAGAATGCCTCATTGAATACTCGATACCAAGAATTACGCGAGGCATACCACAAACTGGAAGTAAAAAGTGAAGAGAAAGCCAAAGAGGCCACTGCTGATCTTGACAATTTGTTAAGGGCCCAGACAGTTCGCAATGCGACGCTTACACGGAACATGGGCTTACTCAAAAGACACCTAGCAGCAGCAAAGGAAGAGAACCAGCGGCTACAAGAGCAGAATAGAGAAAATTTAGAAGCTGCTCTTGATCACCCAGACCAACCATTAAGTCCTAGCCGGTTCCAAGCAGTGTCCTCCGAATCAATGAAAATGTTGCTCGATGATCACATCAGATTGCTTGATGAATACGATCGAATGAACGAAGAATATCAGAAGCTGAAAGAAGATCATAATCTACTCCAGCTCAGAGCACCTGCAACACAAGGACTACCAGCAACACAAAGATTACTAGCTCCTACGGACCCTTCTCCTGACATCCTAGAGGAACTCAACCCATTACGGGCCCAGGTATCAACCTTTTGAATCAAGGATAGCTATATATGAAGCACCACCAAGGCCGGATTCCCCACCAGAGCTCCCAGCCGATGAAGAAAATGTAACCATTCGGGTGGAGGAAACCTTTGAAGAAGCCTACGAGTCACAACCCATCCCAGGCGGACGAGTCACGGCTGAAGGCTAGATGACTAATGAACTTCCAAGCCCCGCATGGATGAAGACAGTTGAAGAGCTTGGAACCACCCACTCAGCACGAGTAGAGGCGCAGCTGCACATAATGGCAATGATTGAGGAAAGAATTTTACAGTCGCTGTACTTCGCTCACTTGGCCCCTCGCAGATACATATCAGGGCATGAGCTACAGTACAAACCGTATTTTATGCTAATGGCCGAGTATCAGTTGGCCATAGAGAAAGAAACAGGCAAGAAACCATCTCATGCTACTCAGTTTGAGCCTGATGATTTGCCACTGGATGTGCAGCAAGGCGAGATTTATCAACCAGAGTGGCATAAAGATCTTTTACAAGAATATCCTGAGATGATGAGTACTTGGGTAAAGGCACCACTACATTTGAATTACAACCCATGTTGGGGACTAGTGTCACGTCGCCGCTCCTGGATAGCATTTGCTATTAAAGTACAGAACAACAAGCAGTGCCAGGATTGGTTAAATTACCCATATTTCAAGCCACCCATAGAACTACCGACAATGGGATACATGATGGCCATGATTCGTCACTGGCTCCCTCGCTTGAAACACATGGACGATATAGCAGTGCACATGACTGTCAAAATCTTTGACATGATGCAAATGGTTTTCAAAGTCTTCCGTCGTGAAAAGGCACCTCATGTAAACACCCCGGGCTTCGAGCATGGCAATCTAGATCTTGCATATGATATGAGTACAACGCCATCGCTACGGGTGTGTTATGCCTGGCATTGCAGAATTAAATATTTACCGGCGTGCTACAAGCAGACTTTCGAAGAGATGTTCACAACCGGTTTCTGGGAATACCATTCGGAAGTGTTCATCAGCAGGCCTACACACCTCTTACAATTATTCGCCTGTGAACAGATGGTATATTCCACACATTATCAACTCCCACCACCCGATGAACCGCAACCAATTGATTGGGAGAAACTCGAGGCAGATTTGGCCCGAGACATTCGAATATCAGAACACACCCTCACTCAGGAACTACTACAGAACTACATCCTACAGACCGCACAACAAGGTTCTATCGAGGACGACAGAAGCGAGAGGGAGGGGGGTGTTGGCAGTAGCCAGAGGCATAGAAGACGCGGAAGCATGTAAAGGCAGAGCAGGGAGTCAGCCGAATCAATTTTTCAAAGAATTATGTTTTAAAATACTTTTCAAAAACCTCCAACAGTGAATTTTATCACTATTGTAACATATGTAATATAGAAAAACCCTTTTCTTAATTTCTTGCTCCATTTTGTGCAAGCCGAGGAGTCCTCAAGCTTGAGGAGCTTAGGTAGAATGAGCGTATCAATTTTGGTTAATTTTAGACACCGTTTACCCTCTCAAATAGCGCATAAGACCTATTTTTTAACTACGTCGGTCACTAGATGTGAAACCAGTCAAAACTAGTCTAGAAACTATAAAAAGAGCTAGAGAGCTCATTTTTGAGGTTAGCTTCTTTGAGTAGAGAAGAGCTTAGAGCTATTTTGAGCTTGTAAGAGTGTTCTTGAGTAATAGAGTTGATTTCTCACCTTCCATTGTGTCTTGCTTGTCTCTTCGTAGTGTGTGTGTATGTGTGTGTGCATCTCTATGCTTCTCACCTTCACTCTCACTTCATCTCACATTCAGGATCTTCATATCACTCCTATCTCTTCCGTGGATTGACATTAAGGAGGTGGAGCTTCTTAACGTGGTTCTCACCATTGTGCTAGAGCAACACCATACTTTTGCCTGACTTAAAGCATGATATCTTCAACTTACTTTCTATTTTAATCCTACAAAGTTTCATTGATATTGGTTCTCGCAATCCTTAGATATCATTCAATTAGTGCTCACTGTTCTATGACTCTCAAGGCCCGTAAAAGTCGGGATGTTTGCTTGACTTGCTAAACATAATTCTCTGCATTTAGATCATTCCACTCATGATTGGTAGCTTGTGAAGCTAATTGAAGCTCCCAAAAAGGAATTTTATTAATTGTTGTTGTACTCAAAGAATTGTGTAAGACTCTAAGAAAGTGTCTCAACCAAAATAGCAAGTTTTGTACATTGGATCATATGAATCTATCTTTTTTGATCTTATCATTTGTGCATCATCTTTGAAGCAACATATATCATCATTTACTCTTATTATATAGCTAAAGAGGCCCACAAAAATATCCAGCCATTACTTATAGCAGGTGTGAAGCAAGTTTTAGCTACACCAATTCATCTCCTGTGATTATCCACCATCTCCTCCAATAGTGGTATCAGAGCAAGCACAATCAAGATGAGAAATGGTTTTCCATCCTTCATTGACAAATTGGATAGGAATAACTACTCAACATGGTCCCTAAGGATGCAAGCATACCGCCAAGGGAGAAGCTTATATGGATACATCTCAGGAGATGAACACATGCCAATCTTCAGGAGCGAGAATCAACCAACAAGGGAAGACCAAGAGAGGCTAACCACATGGTATGCAAAGGATGCTCTTGCAAGGTCATACCTACTAAACTCAATCTATGATTTCTTGTTACCACATGTTAGAAACTGTAAAATCTCCCAAGAGACTTGGGAAGTGCTTTCATCATACTTCTCCTCGAACACAAGAACAAGGAAGAATTAGTTGTGGATGGAATTCACAGCTCTCAAGAAGCAATCAAAGCAAGGAGTGGCTAACTATGTAACCAAAATGAAAGATGTTGCAGACCAACTTGCAAGCATTGGACAACAGATAGAGGAAGAGCACATAGCGAGGCAGATCATGAATAGAATTAAGGCTAATGACAAGTGGGAATCCTTCACCACCACAATGGATCTATACATGGATATGGAGATGCCTAATCTTAACACCTTGATGGGAAAACTCTTCACCCATGAGGCAAAGCTCAATAGAAATGGTGACAACTCTAGTGGCAACCAATCTTCTGCCCTTTATACATATAATAATAAAGATAAGGATAAAGGTAAAAGTAAGAAACACGATGAAGAGGTAGTACCTCTCAAGCCAATTATGCAGCAAGAGGAAGAGGTGCTGGAAATAGGGGCAGAGGAGGTAAGCAAGGTAGGGGGAGACCCTATAACAACTCACCATGCAACATATGTGGTCTCAACAACCACACATTGAAGAATGCTACAAAAATACAAGGAACCAAAGGGGAAGAGGCTTCCATAGAGGAAGCTATGGACAAACTAGATGCAGGTACAACAATGGTGGAGGCAACTACAACCATAACTAGAATCAAAACTACAACAACAACAACTATCAAGGAGGCTTTAGAGGAAGAAGGAACTTCAGTAACTACACTGAGGATCAAGAAAATTCTCAACTGATCATGAACATGACATCCAAGCAAGGTAAAGATGATGAGCATCTCTTTTACATTGACTCAGGTTGTTCCAATCATGTGGTAGGGAATGTGGCACTATTATCTAATCTTGAAGAACCAAAGGGGAAGCATGAGGTACAAATAGGTGATGACGGTAAACATTCAGTCATGCAAATTGGAAATGTCAAGTCATCTGATGGTAGTATGAACCTTTTGAGAAAAGTTTTGTATGTGCCTACCATAACCAAAAATCTAATTAGTGTTGGGGAGTTTGTAGAGAAAGGTCTATGGGTCAAGTTCACTAAGCATGGAGCATATATGGAAGACCCCCGACAAGGATTCAGAAGGATTGCCAAAGGTTAAAAGTCAGGTAGATTGTTTACTTTTGAAATTGAAGACATAAGGAACATAGAACTATTGAGCTATAGAGACCAAACCCTATCTGAGTTGGAAATATGGCACAAGAGGCTAGGGCACATAGGGAAGAGACCTCTGAAGCAAATTTGCACGGATCAAAGTGCACTTGGAATTCTTAATGTGACCAACCAACACATGATTTACAAATGTGGAGCTTGCCAATTTGGCAAATCTCATAGGCAACCATTCAACAAGAAGGATACACCCATGAAGATTATTTGAAGCTTGTACACACTTATGTGTAGGGTCGTAGCAAAGATCCATCCATGTCAGGTTCATGGTACTATATCTCTTTTATTGATGATTACAATAGGTGGACAATTCTCTTTTTCATGAAGCATAGGGATGCTTGTCTTGTTAGACCCTAAATATCCGTGTGAATGAGGTGTAATACATTCCACTTACATAGGTACTCTTCTTGAAAGGCAACCTTGATTGTTTTCTTTGTTGGCAAGCTACACAAATTTCATGCAACATTTTAGATGTAGAATTTGGTAGGCCTCTTACCAAGCTCCTCCTTTGCATGTCCTTAAGCTTTTGTAGGTTGATGTGACCTATTCCTTTATTCCATATGTCCAACTTTGACATCCTTTTATCTCCATATGTGACATACATTGAATGGTGTGGCTGATTCATGCCCATTATGAACATTATCTGTAGCCTTTTTCCTTTTTCTATGAGCTTGAAACCTACCCTTGGATCCTCAACAAAACATTATCTTTCATCGAACCTAATGTGATAGCCCTTTTCTTCCATTTGGCCAATCAAAATAAAGTTTTTGGTAATAGTAGGGACATGTAATACCTTTGTTAACCAATTTTCTCTTTGATTTCCTTCCAAACTAATATCTCTCACATCTTTAATGGTGTGCTCTACGTTTTCACCTATTTCCACATGTCCTCGATGCTTTGGGACCTAAAAATTACTAAAAATATCCTGTCCATATGACATATGATTGCTACATCCATTGTCTAGATACCATACATCCTCACTAGCTTGAGTTGTATATTCACCATATCCCATGCCATGTAAATAATCATTCCCTTGGCCAGATGATGTGTTTGCATAGTTACCTTGCTTTCTATAATTGTTGTTGTTTCTTTGATTCCCTGGTCTTTGAGCTCTATGATAACATTCATTTTCCAAATGACATGAATTACCGCATACAAAGCATCCATTTGAAGTGGGTTGTCCTCTTGCACTAATTCTTCCACCTCTTCCTTTATTTTTTGCTCTTCCACCTCTTTGATCTGCATTTTTGTGTTTTCCCTCACCTCTTTCGTTGTGTTGATATCTTCCTCTTCCTCTTGTAGCACCTCGATTGTGTCTTCCTCTTGTTCTACTTGCATACAACAATTGCCTTTGCCTATCCTTGGCACTATGAACAACTTCAAAATAGTGAGCATATATCACTTTCTTGTGGACCTAGTGAAGGGCAGCCATCTTCCATTGTTGCATTAGGGTGTTGGAATCATCCCCCATAAAGAGGGAGATGTAGATTGAGAATTGAGAGAGAAATAGAGAATTGTTAGGGATGCATACAAAGAGCTGAGTGATTTGATCAATACAAGTGCAATAGAGAATGCAAGATTAGTTTTATATACTTCAAGGCTTTTCCCCCCCTCCTTCCATAGCATCTCTTAAGCAACCGAAAAGCATTGCATAAGGGATGGTGCATGGTCTATATAAAGAAGTATTGCTTATCTGGCGGTGCATCACTTACACCACAGGCCATCACATAAACAATGCACTTCAAGAAAAACAAAACCTCTGATCAACTCAATAAACAACATTCAGTTATCATTTTGAGGGTCATTGAAAGGGTCGTTTGTCACATATGTGACTTATAGTTCCCACGCTCCTCGATGGTCATGAATAAGCATCACTCTACCGGCATATATCTACATGAATAAGCATCATTCTAAGCATCAATCTACATAAGTAAGAATCATTCTAAGCATCACTCTAGAGAGGTTTATCTAGTAGTGCCTTATGGGGATGTGGAGAATGAATTTGCAAACAGCAAGAGCACAATGTCTTAATTTTATATTAGAAACTGTCGGTTTCGAAACTAACATAGTTAGGCTATCAATGTCTTTTTCAATACATAATGGATAGAATTTCCCAGTACATAATTGATGGAAGCTTATTTCTTGCCATGTTATGCATGATTCGGGTATTTTTTTCCGACATTAAAAAACACTGACGTCCTTTGTGAATTACACTAGAGCGAAGCTAAATGATAAATCGAAGAAATTTAAAATGAGAAAGCATTAGTCAAAACGAACGGATATCAAATTACTATGCTGAGGTCATGAAATAGAGGAAACGATCATGAACTTTCATCGTGTGTTAGCAAAATGGTCTACAGCTAGTGGTACAACAATGATTTCAATTAACAAGGTCAGGCAAGGACGGAAGACAAAAACAAAACAAGATGTCCCAAGACGCCCGGTCTAGTGGTTGAATCCCTCGCCTCTTGAGGCGGGGGCGTGGGTTCAACCCCCCAGTGCTGCGGGACATGTATGCTACCTTCGGGCGTGTCACTCTGCTGTGCCTTCGGGCCGTTTACCCCGTTGTAAGTCCTTCCCGGTCTGTCTAACCCCTGTTCTTGTGGGATAAGGGGGGTCCCATGGGTACTATGCCCTTCCTTGTACAGTTGTAATTTCAAAGTTAAAGCCCGGGGGAGTAGGCCTCGACCGAACCTCCATTTAAAAAAAAAAACAAAACAAGATAATTTACTTCCACCTTCAGCTGTTTTGTGCCACTATAAACAGTTATATTGTGAGAATAATTCTAGCAGTTCCGAATGATTTAAAGTCTAGTGCATGGAAATGCTATGTAAAAATAGTGTCGCACTGCAAAGCTATTAGAAACTAACATTTTTTCTGAGTGTTTAGATCCTTCCCTTTCATGATAAAAGGATGCTGATTGAAATTCATGTCAGCTCAGAATCGACAAATCACTTTAAAATCGATCGTAAGATTGGTTTTAAACAAATGAAACCGCTCACCAAAAAAGAAAAAAAAAAAACAGTCATTAGGACAATAGAAAAGCAGAAATGTTATCGCAATCTATGTTAAATGTTCTTTGTATTGAGTGAATTCTAACAAGAGTTATAAGATGTTCTAATCTAATGGAAGAAAGAGTGGATTTCATTCCGTCAATCGAAGATCTCTATCAAAGTCCAACGATTAGAATTGCATGGATGGATCCAAGCATATGGGAGAGGCTGAATTTTGATTCGACTGATGCATTGATGTGTTGGAAGTGGCAAGTACATCGAGTCCCTGACCTTAAAAATAGTATAATTGAGAAAAATCCAACCATTTGCAGCATTATTAAACTCTGCAATCAACGCCCTGAATGGTTTTCCTCAATTCCGTTGGTACTACGGTAAGCATGTTGCAAGGAAAACACTAATTTCCTTTGTAGTCTTTTTTTTTCTGTGGTCCTGACAATTACATGTCAGTATGTTTCCAGGTAGACCCTGACATCAACGAGAAATCTTTGCCCTTACCACCATCGTCCTCATCCATGTTTCCTTCTTTGCCCACACGCAAGTCTTGCTCTGTTGAATGGAACTGAGGCGGCATAGATGGATGGAAGGCATGGTAGCTTCTTCCTAAAGAAGCAGGATATTGACGCTCTCTAAACGGGTAATAAGTGTCTAATTGCTGCTGTTGTGGGAATGAATCCCTGCTGATCTGTGGCGTGGCATTATAGACAGAATCTCCTGTTGGGGGACCAACAGCATTGTATAACCTTCGCTGTACATTGGATGACAATCCAACAGAAGTTCTGATAGCTTCAATAGCGAGTGGCTGTTGACTATACTGGTTTCCGATCATACTCGCTAGAGTTGGGTCACTCCATTGATTGTCTGTATTTAGATCGACATCCTGTATTGCTATAGGCAGCATTTCTCCACTTTGAGCGGTGTGAGAAGGTAGCAGCTGTCCTTGTTCAAGATTACGATGGTAGCTGGTGCTCTGGGAAGGCGACCAACGATCGACTTCCAGGAGGCGTCCGGTACTAAACTGATGAATCGATCCTGGTTGTCGTTGCAGATCAGCTAATGTCGGCAAAGCCGAATAATGTTGTGCGGGGAATGTACTTTGCGATGCGCCGAACGAGTGTGGGGGGCGATCGGATAACTCTGCATGTTCAATGCTGAAGGGGAATCGCCTCAAGTTGGATTCAGCATTTAGGCAAGGCAAGCCCAACTCTGCATGGCTTGCAGGATGATGCATCGCCGGCATACTGCTCGCTCTATGGAGTAAATGGCCCGTGTTTGCTTGCGATGCATACCATTGAGCAAGCTCATTGGCCTGCATATTCAGCGATCGAACATCGATATCATCTCCTTGTCTGTTAGAAGTCAGTGGTGCCTGCAATTGTGCCTGATGATGATGATCAAGATGCTGAAAATTTGGATTATTTCGGAGTAGGTGGGCTCTCTCAGGAAAGTTGAGTTTAGCACGAGAGCCTCTAAACTTGATAGCAGCATTGTCATATGCAAGAGCAGCTGCCTGTGCAGTCTCAAATGTTCCAAGCCATACCCTTGCAGCCTTCTTAGGGTCCCGAATCTCAGCAGCCCATTTGCCCCAAGGGCGCCGCCTAACACCCCGGTATCTTCTTCTCTGCAATTGAGATCCCCCTGTCTCATCCTCACCTGCCCGCTTGACCTCACCAGCCTCGCCAGGATGCTCCTGAACAAGTTCAGCTGTGTCATCAACGGAGAAGCAATCGACCGGAGATGTATCTAGTAGAAAAAAGAGATTGCAGATTTCTAGTGAATACCCAAACCACAGATGAAAATAATGTGAAATCCATGAAATTCATAATTCTGTAGCAATTCATTCGACTGTATCGTCATTCAGCAGAGCTCCGCTACAGCAAGCTATCACGCTGATGTACAGCGGCATCTCTGTGTTATGCAGAGAAGAGTATACTGAGGTAGAACTGATGGAATGTATGGATATATAGAAAGTACCTTGGCTATGACACACTTCGTCTTTACAAGCCCCTGGAGGGGCAAGGATGTCGACGAATGAAGAAGCATGGGCATCATATTGGGTACTACGCAAACTTTCATGATGTTGACGCTCTTCCAGGCGAACGCCGGGCATGGCGGCTGGATCGGAGAAGGTATTTGTGATTGTCCCAAGGTTTCGACCTTCGCGGTAGTTTGTAGAAGACGCGCCCACAACTGGAGCTACTGCGGGCGAGGTCTGCTTATCTTGGGACTCGGGAGGATTGGACGAGCCGGAGACATGGATGAGAGCGGAGATGATCTGATAGAGCTCCGTGTCCGTCTGCGAGCACGGAGGTGGGATGTTACTCATGAGATGGGATCCTCCCGCTACAACTTTTGGAGCTTCCTCGCCTGTTGTTGCATGAGCTGCATGTATGCTCTCAGGGCGGAAGAGTTCTCCTCGCTGGAATGCGCTAGGGCCGCCCCTGCTCGTTTCCGATTCTCCTTGAACTTCCAGGTTCCGCCCACCTCTATCTCGCTCCCCTCTCACTCAGCTGTCAAACGAACCTCCTTAACTACAGATACGATAAGCTCTCTCGCTCTCGATCTGAAACTATCTTTAACGAAATTTTACATGCTATATGGTGGTCTCCACTTCACTAGAACTTTCCAAACAGGTTGCGAATCACGATCGAAGCTTTGTCTCTTCTTGTGGGCGAGCGACTTCGCATGGAAGGAAGCAGGTTACCAGAAGTCTGGTAGAAAAGCAGGAGAGA
Organism: Ceratopteris richardii; assembly: GCA_020310875.1. Classification (NCBI taxonomy): domain Eukaryota; kingdom Viridiplantae; phylum Streptophyta; class Polypodiopsida; order Polypodiales; family Pteridaceae; genus Ceratopteris; species Ceratopteris richardii. The sequence goes on along the minus strand of CM035442.1, from coordinate 46,223,255 downwards.
AACTGGATAGGATAATTCAAAAGAATAAAGAGTAAGAATCGTCGATGGGTCTTCGTCTTCGCATCAGAAGCCGAAGCAAACAACCGCCAGAACGAGAGCTTAGTAGATGAGTTCTTGGTAGACACAGAGATATAGAAACAGAAGAACCATCTTCGCCTCTCCGTCTCCTCTCTGGCTTTCTCTCTCCCCTTCTGTCTCGCGAATTCCTTAGCCGCCGTCTGGCTCTCTCTCTTTTCTCCTTCTCTCTAGCGAATACCTCCGCCGCCCTCGATGCAGAATACTCTATCATTCTAAGTCCCCCCTTCTCACGCATCCGAACATGCTCGTCATCATTCCCTCCTCCCATGCGGTAAAGGAAAAGCTCGTTCGCCAGTATTTAAATGTTGCCCATGTTTCTCCGCCAAGAGCTTTTCTCCTCCGCCCAAATTCGAGCCACGACAAGAGCAATTCGATAACCATATCTAGCCATGACTTCAGCGATATGCTCATCGCCTCGAAGTGCGACGTAGCAAGTTGTAACAAAAAGGAACACCTGCCCCTCAAAGCCGGTGGAATTCCATCACATGTGACCTTCAGCACACTCCGATCTCGACGCTTTGTATTCAAGTCTGAATTTTGTACTATACTGTGTGCCTCAACATAATAGAACATCCGCGCAAACACCGCCATAACTCAATTTGTTAAGCAAACTTTCAACATGTCCTCAAACTATAAATTCTTACATTGCAGGTCAGCCTAGATGATTTTGATCCGTGGCAAATTGCAATATTCCCTACGTTTTTCCATAAATGCACTTGAATGAATCAGAGGACTAATGGGCACCTTTATAGTTTACCGCTTGAATCCATAGTTATCAGCCATAGATTGTTAGATGTTCTCTCCATTAAAAAGAAAAAAAACATGGTGGAAGAAAAGCTTGAGATCGTTGAATACCATCTTTCAATCGTTGAATACCATCTTTCACCGTGAATTTCCTATCTTATGGAAGGAAGCGACCGTCGATGTCGTTTAATTTCTGTTGAAAATTGTGCCGTACTCTTGAGATTCTTCGATTGAGATCAAAAGGTGATTCGAATTGGAAGGCATGCGTGACTGAAATATCTATCAATTACACGTACACATACACATACATCAACGTGGCGTACAGAGGGAGCTCGAAAACGTTGAATCACAACATTCTCCAACGCAATTAGTATCGTGAAGAATAGAGCTCGGAAGATGTTGAATCACAACATTCTCCAACGCCATAAATATACAAGAACAAATAAAATATACATTAAGAAGAAATAACTAGGCATAAGTTTTTTTATTTTAAGAGTACAATGAATTGGAAACACACTCACACACACCCTACTTTGGAAGATAGAGGCATTCATCTAATGTTTAGTCAACACTTTTGGCCTCCCTGGTTGGAAGGACATAGGGATTCTCACGCTTTTGTTCGCCCCCCACCCGGTCTGCCCTAAAGGCTCTAGCCTCGTGTGTTCCTTATGGAAGAATTGGAACAAGGCCAAACAGTTCATCAGAATAAGTGATGATTGGAAGTGGGCGGCTGGCATAAGACAAAATGACTCTATTTGGTTCCCGATCAGTGGCATTCGGGGAGTGGAGTCTTGGAACCTCCAAACTGCAAGGCGGTTATGGAACAAGGGGTTCAAACAGTGGAAACAGCTCTAGAAACAAGAGACCAGCCAGTGGATTAGGTTCGAAGATTTGGATCCGAGACTTAGCGTTACCTTTGAGGAATGGACTCTTCTTCAAAGCAGGTGTTTAGCCTGGGACCGCTCAACTACCCGCCTTCTCTGCGGTCAGGATCTTCCTTGCTCGGAGGGCCTCAAATGGAGCAATGGTAAGAAGCTTTCCAGAATCCCGAACTTCAAAGGGGATTTGGATGTTCACCACACCCTTAACAAGAGATGGTGCCTTGCTTGGACCAAACTTCGGTGGGAGCTAAAATTCATGTCTCTTTGGCACCCCCTAATTGAGGTCAAAAAGTCCGTTCTCATGTGGCAGGTCTTGCATAAAGGAATCTGGACAAATGCAAGGGCTAACAAAATCTGTGGTGTGCCGCCATGGTGCAAGCGTTGCGATCGGTGCAGAGAAGATTTAGCTCACCTGTTCTTTGACTGCCCCAAGTCCCGTGTTATCTGGCATCACGTGTCCCGGGTTTTGAGACTCACGAGTCAAATCAACTGGCAACAAGTGATATTGGGTGAGGCGATCGGATGCTCATCGAGGCTGTGGAATGCCATCAGAGGTGAGGCTCTCTGGAAGATTTGGAGAGAGCATTGTGCCGTCAATTTTGGCCAAACTCCTAAGGAATGGTCGATGGAGAAGTCCTTGTTTCTCCTTGGTAAAAGAATCTCCCGAGTCAAGAGATCGCCACCGTTTAGACATCACTGTATCTATCTCCTCGAAAACAACAAGTTGAAACCCAAATGGGTCCCACATGAGGGTGATGGTAATGTTATCCGCCTCATTTGTAATGGCCTGTAGCTTGCCTTACTCCTCCCCTGTGTTGTGGGATTTGGGGGGTCCCATGGGCACTAGTCCCATTCACTTGTAACTTTTTCTCTTTATTATAATTAAAGTCCGGGAGATTAGGCTAAGGCCGAACTTCCTTTATTTAAAAAAAAAGGCTTCCTCTCAATAACTCAAGGCGTCAAACCATTAGGTTAAGCACGCTTGAACAACTGGGCATAATTATCAGTCCTTCTCTCTTTGAAATTTGAAAGAACAATGCACGTACCCAAAGAGTGATCGATCATTAGCGGGTCTCTAAGCTTTCACCTTTAATCAAGAGAAGAGGCTCAAGGTGCATCATATTTTCTACTCGATGTTTCAAAATATTAAATGGATTTCCATACTTATGAGTGCAAACATATTTCATCCAAATTGATTGAGATAAGGCTTATGAAATGCTAGAGTAGGACTTCACTCTCCCATCCATTGTTGATATGGGCCCTCGTACGTGATATTGTTCGCACGTACGTGATACTGTTCGCACGCTCTCTGGTTTAATGGGAAATGATGCCATAAGGATCGAGATTAATGACAACCTCTTGAATCCCTTCAAGCTCAAGTGGAAGTCCACACACACTTGCATTGTTGCTTCGTGCCCCGGACTCTGAGGTTGGGCGAGGGTTCAACCCTTATTCGCTTTCCTGAAGATCGCTCAATGCTCTTGGGCTTAGATGAATATGTATGCTTTTGGGTAAAACCAATTGAGCCTTCAAGCAAGCTCAGATCAGTTACCTCATCTCTCATTAGGGTCATCCCTTCCCCGCTTCTACCTTAGCATACCTTTCAACTCTATATTTTGGCATGTCAAACACCTAACCCTTGCTTTGTAGGATATAAGCAGGTCCCATGGGTGCTATATGTGACTTCTTTTGTCCCTTTCAATTAATTCAAGCTTAATTGAAAGAGTAGATATGAATGATCTAGGGTCCTCTTGATTAATAGCTCAAGTGGGAGCAAAAGCTTATGTTCATTAATGCTATGGAATGAAATAAGTGGGGCCTACCTAAGCTTCAACTCAATCTCATGGAATCGAAAGATGAACATTTTTTCACATGGTCCAACTTGAAGAGGGGTTAGGGCCTATTCTAAGTTGTTGTTAATAGGGTCTGCATATTGATACCAATTATAGACTGATTTAAAACTTCTTTGGTCTCACTCTACATGGAAGTTCTCTTTAATCACTACCCAATATTTTTCTCACTTAGGATGGCATGTGTGGATGTCAAACTCCCTTGTTTTTACATTAATCCCTTGATCTTTTCTTTCCCCTCTATTAGGAACCAAATTGAGGGCATTTAGACCTCTTCTCTTCAATGTTAGGATCCCTTGTCCAATGATGGTTCAAGACTTGAAATCAACTTGAAAAGAAGGAAGATCTACCGAATGAAAAAATAAATGAGGGAGAAACTTTTTAATGAGGCTCTCTCATATAGAGAAAGAGGTGATAAAGGAGAGTTTGAGCTCCAACCTACATTTACAAAAGTGAAATGTAAGGTCAAAATTGTTGAGGAGTTGAAATGTGGAGATCTATAGCATGGGGTGAGTAGATAGAGAGATCAAAGAAACATATAACTTTCAAAAAAAGAGCCGTATCAAAGAGAACATCTCCTTGATGAGCAAGGACACATTAGATGAACTTATGAGAGGGAGGACAATGACTTCAAAGTGAAAAATTTTAGACACGTTTTTATCCCTAATGATTGAGCATAAATGTGAATGTGGGATCACCATTTAGAGCCTCAAGTGATCTATGGTCTCTTTATCTGGTGCTAAGTGGTTGGATGAACTCATGATTGAATCCAATTCAATGGAGATTATATATTATAAAAGAAGTTCATGAATTAGGGTTCGACAAGTTCATAAAGATCTAAGATAGGATGTCATTTGGTCATTCAAGTGTAGGACAAAAGTCTCAAGAGTACACTTAAGAAAAGGTGCTTATAGTCTCTAGACAAACAAAGGTGCTTGGCCTAGTGGTTAATTCATATGGATGAGAAGAAAGATGTCTTGAGTTCAAGTCCTAGAAGAGATGTGGGAGAGGTTTTTGTCTAAAGAGATCTAGAGACTTCTAGAAGCATTCACTTGAGTTAACTAGAGTTAACTAGGACACTTGACATACATGTAATTATATGGCCCACTCTTTGATGGTTAGTATCCACCTACCATAGTAGGCAGTCCCTTAGAGAGAGCTATATATAAAGGAATAAGGTCGGGAAAAAAGAGACTCATCTCTCTATGTAGTCATCCTAATGCTTCATTGGTATCAGATCTCAACGAAGGATCCATTGAAACCTTTTCTCCTCCTTTTCATCACACAACATCTCTCTCATGTGGCTACTATCATGAGGAAGGAGATAAGGAAGAGAGCTCACACACACACTCTCACTCTCAAGGAGAAGCACAAACAGAGATTGAGGCAAGGAAGAATGATCTTCTTCTTCTTCTTCTTCTATTACACAAAACGGAATGTACAAGAATGACCTAAAATCAAGAATACAACCAGTGCAATATATAAAGATCAGTACATAAGGAAAAACCTAATGTTTGTGAATGAGTGAGGTGGCAAGGAACAAATGTGCCATCACTCTCGATAGATAAATCTAATAAAGCTCAATGAAGTATCCCTGACATATTCCGGCGTGACCACTATACTGGTACCTGTCATCCTGGATCATCACATGTTGAGCTTGATATCTCAACACTCCCTCTCAAGATCAATGCCATAAAATAGGGTTCTGTGCTAACCGTATGCTGCTAAGATTATCACAATATATAGTGATAGGCTTTTTCACTTCCACACCTAAATATGCAAGTAACATCTCCAGCCATGATGCCTCACATGGTGCCATTGCAGCACCTCTATACTCAGCCTCTCTACTCGACAAAGCAATAGTGGGTTGCTTCTTCCTGCTCCATGTAACAGTTGCAGTCCCAAGTGAGAATAGAAAACCACTAGTGGATCTTCTATCTGGAATGCTACCGGCCCAATCTGCATCGGTGTATCCATAAACCTGCAAATCTACACAAGCCTCATAAAACAATGCATAATCCAAAGTAGCACTCACATAATGTAGAGTGCGCCTTAGAGCATCCAAATGTGGCTTCTTGGGAACCTGCATAAATTGACTTTCAAGTCCAACAGTATAGCTTAGATCAGGCCTTGTAATTGTGAGATATATAAGACTTCCCACAACTTTCCTGTACATAGTGACATTTTCCAATGCTTCACCTGATGTAGTATCCAACTTCAAATTCTGACCTAATGGCATAGAAATTGGCTTACAACCAGCCATACCATACTTTTGCAGCATATTCAAGGCATATTGCCTTTGCACCATCTATATACCTAATTTTGTATGTATAAACTCAATGCCCAAGAAATAACACAGCACACCAAGATCTTTCATATCAAATTCCTCCATAAGAAGTTACTTTACCTCTTTGATGCTTCCTTCATTATCACCACCTACAATCAGGTCATCAACATAAATAGCCACAATAGTGATGCCATCATCATCCTTCCTTGCATATAGTGAGTGATCTGCATCACACATAGAAAACCCAATGCTGGTTAAGTAATCAGAAGTCCTTGCATGCCATGCACGAAGGGGCTTGCTTCGACCCATACAAAGCCTTTTGCAACGTGCAAACATATTCTGGATGCTTTGAACCTTCATATCCTTGTGGCTAGTCCATATATACTTCTTCCTGTAACTCATCATGTAGGAAAGCATTCTTCATATCCATCTGATGCAAAGTCCATCCTTTTGATGTAGCTAATGCAACAAGTGTCCTGACAATAGACATTTTAGCTACAAGGTTGAATGTTTCCTCATAATCAATGCCATATGTCTGTGCATATCCTTTAGTTACCAATCGTGCTTTATACCTGCTTATGCTACCATCAGCATTATGCTTTACCTTGTAAACTCATTTGTAGCCTATGGGTTTCTTTCCTTGCGGCAATGGAACTAGCTTCCATGTATCATTTCCATAAAGTGCAGCCATATCCTCATCCATAGCTTTTTCCCAATCTGCAATTCCAATTGCATCCTCAAAGCAAGAAGGTTCAGCATCTCATATTACCTTTGTCATGTAGGCACAATGACGAGCCATGTAACTATCATATGTCAATCGTTGCACTGAATTCCGCATTCTCCTAGATCTTCTTAGTCCTGGGTTACTTCTCCTTGTATCATCTGCATGTGCCCTTCTTACTCCTGGAGTCTTCACAGAGGGCAATCCAAGTTCCTCATCAAGACTCTTTTCTGAACCGCTTGAATCTCCATCAATTTCTTCAAAACCTGCACATGTTTTATGACCAATACAAAGCTTTTCTTTACCTTTCTTGGATGTATTTGATGAATTTGCTGGACTAAAATTTCCATGTAATCTTCCACTCCATGGATTTGAGTTTGAACTATTGCTTGGTGATGCATCCATTCCACTCAAAACTTGAGATTCTGCACTTGATTTTTCAGCATTTTCTTTGTCATTTGGTTCAAGACTCAGTCCTTCTTTGGCATCTACATAGAAGCTTCACATTTCATCAAATACCACATCTGTGCTCGCCGTTACCTGTCGTGCAAGTGGATTATAACATTTATATCCCTTTTTATCAAGGGAGTATCCAATGAAGACACACTTTTCTGCTTTTGGATCAAGCTTCATCCTCAACTCATTTGGGACATTTGCATATGCAATACAGCTAAAAATTTTCAGATGTGATAAGTTTGGCTTTTTACCCGTAAACTTCTCTTCAGGTGAAACTTGATGTACGGTAGCAGTCGGAGTTTTGTTCATGATGTATACAGTAGTATGCATAGCTTCTGCCCAATAACAATGAGGCATATTCTTCTCAGCCAACAAGGCTCTTGCTATTTCTGCAATATGTCTATGTTTGCGTTCAGCAATGCCATTCTGTTATGGTGTGTACCTGCATGAAAACTGATGCCGAATTCCATGATTTTTTAGAAAACTACTGAACTCACTTGACATGTATTCACCTTCTCCATCAGATCTTAATGTCTGAATTTATTTCCCTGTCTGCTTTTCCATTTAAAATTTTGGAAGTGAGTGAATACCTCGCTCTTCTCTTTCATGAAATATACCCATACTTTGCGTGTATGGTCATCAATGAAAGTAACATAAAACTTGCAACTGCCCATAGATGTGGTCTTTGCTGGACCTCAAACATCTGTATGTACTACTTCTAGTACATTCTCACTAACATGCTTGTCATGTGGAAATGATGCTCTTGGCTATTTACCAAATTGACATGCAGCACATACCTTTCACATTTCTGCAACTTTGAAATTTGGTAGTCAATGGACAATCTCCTTTGACTGCATCAATTTCAACCTTTGCAAGTTTGCATGTCCAATCCATTTGTGCCACATCTTTATATTTGTAATAACTCCTGCACCTTTTACAAACATGGCTGCATTCGTTTCAAGAATCTTAACATTTAAGGTGAACATCCTATCCACTTTGTTTCCTTTGGCAACCAATCTTCCATCCTGCTTGTACTCTTCTACATATAATCCATCAGCATTGAACCTAACTTGTAATGCCTTGTCAACCATTTGTCCAACAGAAACCTGATTCTTTGTTATATTTGGAAAATGTAGCACATCATCAAGATGTTTTACCTTCCTGTCCTCCATAGACAATGCTATGTTTCATGTATGCTCAATAGGATGCGATGTATCATCACCTATTTCAGCATATTTAGGAACTGGCATTTTCTGCAAACTACTAAACCATTCTGCATGACTGGTCATGTGATTTGAGGCACGTGAATCAACATACTAGACATTATCATTCAATTTTGAAATACCAGCAGACATTGTATTCATCATGTGATGTTGAACCACGAACAGCTTCTCATAATCATTTGCACTTGTGGATGCATAGTTTTTTTGTTGTCTTCTGTTATTTTGATTCTTCAACCTGCAATCACGTTCAAAGTGTCCAAGTTTGCCACAATTCCTGCATCCTTTAGTATCATTACCTGAATTATTTCTTTGGAATTTTTGCGACCTCTTTGGCTCCCCTTGCCTCGAAATTGTCTTCTTCCTCTTGAATGATTTTATTGTTGACCTTGGTCTTGGTTATTGATTCCTCTTCCACTTCCCAAGCCTGTACCTCTACCTCTTCCTCTGCCATAGTAGAATACATGCTCACAGCTAGGCTTTCCTTGGGAGTTTGAATCCTCACCAAGATTCTTTTCTTCAATAATCAGCATAGATACCAGATCAGCAAAATTCCGAATATTTTCCTTGGTCTGTATGGAAGTTCTGAATTGCTTATATGCAACTCCTAAACCACGAAGACACACTTTCACCTTATCATCATTATCTACATTCACGCCAATAGATGCAAGTGACTCACATATGCTTTTGATTTTCAAGGTGTAGTCACTTATTGACATGCGCTTCTTCTCCAATGTATGCAGCTCGTTCTTGAGTTGCAATTTCCGTGCCTTTGTATTGGTCTCATACAATGTGACCAAACTGTTCCAAGCCTCTTTTGGAGTCTTCGCATCCTATATGTGTCCAATCATGCTATCCTGTATGCTAACAGATAGCCAGTACATTACCTTTCGTGCTCCTTGATTCCATTCCTTATATGATCTTACCTGGTCTGTAGTACGATTCCTTTTTGGTAATTGCGAAGCATTTTCATTCTCTCCTTCGATGTACTTCTAGTAGCCTTTTCCCATCAAGAAATTTGTCATTCTAAATCTCCAAGCATGGAAGTTGTTCTTGTCCAGCTTATTGTTCATAAGCAGACTCATTCCATCTGTGTTTGCCATTTTTGCAGCAATTCACAACACTGCAAAACACCACAAGCAACAACTCTGCTTGAACACTGTCGTACTATGACGTGACAATTCGATCTTAGAAAAACAAATTTTTTGTGTATCAAGAGTACACAAAATTGCTTGAAATTTTAGATCTAGAATATATGAGTGTTGCCAAACACAACGCAAGTTATAGTTTCTGAAACTGACCTAGTTTTTCTCTGGGCCCCACCTTGCGGGCTCAAAATGTTTCGTAGCAAACAAAGGTCGTTTGTGAATCATGTTTTCTCGTATTTTCTTGGACTTGAATTGTTCTACACAAATTCTGGAATTTACATTACTCAAAGAAAGTATGTGCAGGACATGTTGGGTCTTAAGTCACTTCATGCACAAACCTAGAATACCTCACTTGGAAGCTGCCAAAAGGATTTTGAAGTATCTCAAGGGTACTCAAAATCAAAGTTCATACTTTCCATTTACTTCAGATTTGGATATCAAACTATTACTCAGATGCAGATTTGGCAGGTTGTAAGGATGACAAGAGGAGTACCTCAGGTTATCTCTCTTTTGCAGGTGATAAGCCCATTTCATGGTCTTCCAAGAAGCAACCTACTGTTGCTTTATCTTCAATAGAGGCTCAATGTAGAGGATTAGCCAATGCTACACAAGAGACCATATGGATCAGGTTCCTATATTCAGATTTGGGACTACATTCTAACTCACCAATGATTTTTGGACACAATACTAGTTATCTACATCTTGCATCAAATCCTATCTATCATGCAATAAACAAGCACATAGAGGTTCACTACCACTATGTGAGAGAGAAGCTATTGAGCAAGGAAATTCATCTAGCATATGTATCAACTAATATGCAATGTGCAGACTTATTGACCAAAGCACTTGATGGTACTAAACTTTGTAGGTTGAAAGCTATGATTGGATTGCAGGACATTCAAGAGGATTGATGAAGAAGACCAAGACAAGATGTTTGGCCTGAGGAGGGGCTTTTGGTGCAAACCCAAGCCATCACACTTGGCTAGACATTGAAGAATATATGTGCATCCATTTGATGGAGCATATGAACACTAGCATGTAATAATTTGATCATAACCAATGTAAAAGTGTTTTACATGAAGAGAATCTTGTAATTCCACTCATTTCGTGGAGTTAGGGGAACTTTATGATATGAGATTCCCATGAGAGGATAGCTCCTCATTTAGAGGAAGAACGTTTAGGTGGAAGTTCATTTGAATTTCAAAATTCAAACTTGAAAAAAGTACCTATATAAGTACTTGGAAATCTCGCGGCCAAATATGCTGCCTTTGAGAGACATTCATTGATCATTAGTAGAGGTTGTGTAGCACACTTCATTGCTCACTCACCACATTAAAATTTGGCATCATGTCGTTGCCAATGATGTTGTAAAATCATGTTTCATAATACATATGCCAATATGCCTAACACTCCGGCCGCTATGTGATGCGAGCCTATCTCCCCTGGAATAAAGGGGAAGTAACCCATGCCACACCCTATGTGTTTTGTTTGATGGTTAGGAAGGTCATATTCATCACACTAGCTCAATGATTAAGAGCATAGATCTCTCAATGAGGAATATTTGGGGTACCAAATACATATATGTATGCAAGAATCTAGAGAGAGGTACTTAGACTCAGTCTTGCTACCTAGTAACAAGATAATTTAGAATTGAAAGGGATATCCATTGTCACATGTTGGTTAGAACCAAACTAAACGGAGTACCTCAGGATACTTATCCTTTGCAGGTGATAAGCGAATATCATGGTCATCAAAGAAGCAACCTATGTTGCTTTATCTTCTATAGAGGCAGAGTAAAGAGGATTGGCCAATGCTACTCAAGAAGCCATATGGATCAGATTGTTGTATACAGAATTGGGTTTACACATTACATCTCCAATGATTTTTGGAGATAATACAAGTTCACTACACCTTGCAATTAATCCTATTAATCATGCTAGGACCAAGCATATAGAGGTCCAATATCATTATGTGAGAGAGAAGCTATTGAGCAAGGATATTCAGTTGGCATATGTATCAACTAATATGCAATGTGCAGATTTGTTGACTAAAGCATTAGATGGTACAAAAGTTTGTAGGTTTAGATCAATGATTGGACTGAAGGACATTCATGAAGATTGAAGATGAAGGCCAAGCCAAAATTTTTGGCGTGAGGGGGACCTATTGGTGCAAAGTCCAACCCCACACATTTGGCTTGAAGTTCACAAACATATGAAACTCCATAGAAACCATTGCTACTAGAAATTTATCCTTTTACATTTGTAAAAGTCATTCATTTGACTTGAGAAGATATTTGTAATCACCTACCAAAAATTCGTGGACTTGTTAGTTAGAAAAGCATCTACTTCATTGAGGGAATATTTCCTAGATTGAAGGCTTACTTTTAGAGAGAGCCAAAAGTGGAATTCAAATTCAAATTTGAATGCAAGACTTATAAAAGGCGACTTGAAAAGGTCACGAGACAGAGAGAGAGAGAGAGACCAATTCCCAAGTTCTTCATTGTCATATTGCAAGCGTGTGAGGCCTACATTGTAGCCTACACTACTCTCCATCATAAGGCTATGATTATCAAGCCTATGATCTTGTACAACATTTTTCATTAATACAATACATCTACATTGTTCATTAATACAATACATCTACATTGTTCATCTATGATCTCTCTTTTATAGTCATTCCTAACTGTCAACTTGTGCTGCTCATATCTCACTCAATTCTTCACCATATTCAATTATCTATAGCTTGTTATAATCAGCTACAAGTGATCTACATGCTAACCAATGTTGAAGGAAATCCATCCAGTCAATGTGGAGAAAACCGCATTGAAGCACTCACTGGTCAAACTCTGCATAGGACCTAAAAAATCGAGGGTGATGATTTATTTGTTAAATTGATTGCTCTGTGTAGAGTGCATAGTTTTAAGTGACTCCACTTGGAATCATTAGCTTACTAATCTAATTAGATACCTCTAAAAGGAATTTTTCCAATTCCTACTGTAGTGGTAGCACTGACCATTACAAGTAGCAGATGTATGATCTAAAATAGAAGGTTTGCATTGATCCTTCTATTTGGAAGTAGCCTGTTTTGATTCAATCTTTTCATACATCATTTCCAAAGTACATAGGCACTTGTATGGTTTCATTGGAAAGCTAAGAGGGCCCACATATCAAATCTAAAGTCACAAAGGACTAGTACTAAGCAAGATTTGGCAATACCTACTCATCACTTGAAGTGTCCATCCATCTATCCCAACATCCATGAACCTCAAATGACTATGCTGCAACATGAGATTAGGATTGTAGATGGAATGAGCTTGAGGTTACTAAGGAATAGGATCTCTATAATTGAATACTTTGAGTTAAATAGCGATCGCTCTTCAAAAATGTTATGATCAAAATCGAGATTAGAACTTATATGCGAGCCTGCTCGGATTGAATGTATGGTTTCCCATGAGTGGATTCCTACTTTGCTAGCTTTTTTCATAGGCTGAGAGGATATAATTCCAATTTGAATGCCAAATGAGAAGACAACCATAGTGCCTCGTCATCATGTTTACCTGCAAAGTTATGGACCTTGAATGCATACATAAATACCTTGTACATAGTCGTAATGCGATGCCTAGAAAAGGATTACTTGGTAGCAATGGATCAGTATATTAAGCCTGCTATTGTTAATGCACCATGCACCATTGGTATGACAGGTTGATATTCATGATACACTTAAATTATGAGCATGCAACGAGTTGATTCATTATGGAGTTTTCAAATAGCGCATGGCTTTGCTCGACATTGCAGGAGCACAAGTGTGAGACGATGAGTCAATGTCTTGTCTAAAGCAATATTAAAATAGTGATGCTTTTCTCAAAACAATATAATTAGTGCAATTGTTTCTTCATCACAACAAAAGCTAAATTTAGAGATTTAAATCTATAAAAGTACAAGGTGCACTCATATCTGAGGGGGGAGGACATGTGATTGCAAATGCTATGTTGGAGAAGAAATAACATTGGATGCATAGGAATTCTTCAAGGAATCTCTTATATCGGCTATCAATGACCTCACTTTTATAAGCATCGTCACTGTCATCATGTTTTCATAATTATGAATATCTGGTAAAGATTTCATGCATTGTCAATGATAATTTAATCAACACAATGATCAAGGATACTCCATAGCCTCTCTATCTTAAAATTCATGACTCTCTTTCTCTTCATGTCCGTTTGATGCAACAACAACTTCACTTCTGAATTTCTATACCATAACTTCTAACAACAATTCGGAAATGTTTTGAATTTTATCAAACTAGACCTTTATCAAAGTCCTTATTTAACATTGAATTCTCTTATGGATTTTCATGAAAAAAATAAATTTTATAGTTGCTGCTACAAGTCACTTCCATAGTTTGAAAGATTCCTAACTTTGCATCAATAGAAGTCTATTGATTTAAAATGTTTCCATATCAATGCTACATTGACAAACATGGCTCATCCATTGCTACATAAAGCCTTACAAATTCAATCTTTGAGTAACATTGGCTTGACATTTCATACACCTTATGAGTTTGTCTTCACTTAAAGCATACATGTATCACAAGCTCTTGGCTTGTATTGATATTCCTAATTTTTAATAAAAGATGGTGTAAAACTTTTTGATCTCTTGCAAGTAAGTACTTGAATGGTTCAAGACATTTTATCTTATTGTTTGAATTTGAAGTTTTTGGACACCATTGATTGAAGTATTGAAAACAATGGAGAAAATAATAACTTTATTAATAAATTCCTTCATACTGCTAGAGAATTACTTCTATTGCTAAATTAAACCCCTGTGATCCGTTGATGTGATGCACCAATTGAGCATTCCATACTTTCGACATGGTATGTTGGTTCTTAAGAGCAAGTTGGATGGTATTAATTACCCATTATGGGAATATATGATGCATCATGTATTGGTAGAAAGAGGGTTATGGAATATTGTGCAGGGTATTGAAAATGCCATCCTAGACCTATGAATATACTTACTGAAGGTGATGTAGATGGCGTTGAAGATGATGATCTTTGGGTTCCTATTCATGCTACGGTTTTGCTGCACCTATTGTAGAGAAACTTCATTGGGATGGCGAAGATGCTCAAGCACATGCATTGATGAATTTTTTTGTGCCAAACCTTGCCATTACCTATCACATTCGCTCTTGCGAAATAACAGAGGATGCTTAGGATACAATTACCACTTTATACCAGGAAAGAAATTAGGCTTATGTTGCTCACCTCCAAAAACAGTTGGAGAGTGAGCATATGAATGAAGGAGATTCACTGGATAGTTTTTTTGACAAAGATAAAATATTTTAAGGAACAATTGATTTTTGTTACAACTCCATTATGTGTGTTATAAATCAAGCTTTTGTAGCTAGACAAAATGCTAAACTTACTTGTAAGCAAAAATGTGTTAATGCTACAAAGTTGAAGAAGGAAGACAAAAATGAGAAGAAAATAGAAAAGTAGAAACACTTTTGCATATGTCGTAAATGAAATTATCATGTCATAAAGAGTTGTAAAGTGGCTGTAAAAGAGGCAAATAAGAAAGAGGTTGGAATGGTTATTGTAGAGGCCTCTACACCTAAAATCGAGTCTCCTAATCTTGTGCAGAATGAAGAGTGGGCATGACTACTCTATGCAGCTATGAACCATCCTCTCATGAGCACTATATGTTTACAATAGACTCAAATGTTTAGTACTTTGATAGTGGTGCAATCGAACATATTACCTTGCAACGTAGCTTCTTCAATTCAATTGAGCATGCCCCTATAGGAAATATTATCACATGCGCTAAAAACTCCTCTTATAGTGTAATGAGAGTTGGTAAGATCATCTTGACTATTTTATATGGTATTTCTTTCACACTATCAAATGTTTTATTCATGCCAAGGATCAAGAAAAATATGTTGTCAGTTTAAGCATTAGCCAAGATTGGTTTGGTTGTAAACTTTGTTGATGACAGATGTACATTTCATGATCTGTCAAATGGCAATGTCATTATTGCTTCTAAAATTTTATGTTGTGGGATGTGTAAGCTCATAAACTATGGAAAATCTATGCAAGATTCACCATATGAAGTACACGATTCTCAAGCTACCATAGACGCAAAGCTTTGGCATGCATGCTTTGCTCATTTGAATTATGCTATTTTGTTATGCATGCAAAAATTTGAAATGGTGACCTCTCTGCCCAAACTTCAGGGACCTTGTAAACATTTCTGTAAAGGCTATATTCTAGGAAAAATGTAGTGTTCCTCCTTCCCAAAAGATAGGTCAATTTGAGCTACTAAAAAATTATAGCTTGTTCACAGTGATCTCTATGGTCCTATCTAGACATCTTTTGGGAACTACCTTTTCTTTGTGACTTCTATTGATGATTTCTTCAATCATGCATTGTTGTATCCATTGAAAGCAAATCTAAAAGTGTTTACGTGCTTCAAATAATTTTTGGTTTTGGCATAAAATTTGTCAACATGTAAATTGGGCACCCTCCATGTTGATCGAGGGTGGGAATACATGTCTTCTGATTTTAATGCATTTTTGGCTGAACGTGGGATAAAAATTTAGTTTACAATGTTGTATACATCTAAAAAAAATGGAGTTGCTAAAAGAAAGAACAATTCTCTCATGCAGATGGCAAGTTGTATGATCAAAATTAAGTCTCTACCACATAGTTTTTGGCTTGAGGTTGTCATGTGTGCGACATATGTAATTAACACATGTCCCATGAAAGCATTGCAATCTATCTTTCCCTATGAGGCTTGGCATATGTTGCTCATTTGCATGTCTTTGGTTGTTTGGCGTATGCTTTAGTGCATGAAGAATAATGCAAAAAGTTGGATGATAAAGGAGTGAAATGTATTTTTTTAGGGTATAATTCTGAGAGCAAATGCTATCATCTGTATCATCCACAAACTGGACACATTTTAATTATCCATGATGTTTCTGTCTGTGGAAGATGCAATTTATTCACTACTTTCATGTACTAAGGAGACATCAGTTAGCTCTAAAGGTCTATATGACACTTTGCTGCCTCTTTTTATAGGTGGAAAAGCAAGTGTTTGTCCAAATAATGAAATTTTGTAGCCTTTACAAGCTCCACATGGTGATGCAAATCATTCCATTCTTTATGCAAATTTATATGATGCAGTTCTTGATGAGCAGGCTCATGTAGAGGAGGCAAAAACTATGCCTAAATGGCTACTGAAAACTTTGCAAGATAGAAAATTAGATGCAAATCTACCATATTTTACTTGTTCATGATCTCTTAATGCTTATTTTGCATTAGTATGTTATGCAATGGCTGCCTTTTGTCTTTGTGATGAGAATGAGCCAGTTTCTTTTGAGGAAGCACAAAATTCAGAAAGTTGGATGGCTATTATGCAACTAGAATATGGTTCTATAATGAATAATGGTACCTAGTCTTTATGTGATTTCCTCTTGGAAAAAAGGCCATTGGCACCAAAAGGGTCTACAAGCTGAAGCTTAAGCATAATGGAATAGTTAAGGTTAGGCTTCTTCCAAAAGTTTATGCTCAAGAAAGAGGCATTGATTTTGATGAGACCTTTGCACCCACATGCTGAATGACTATCGTTTGTAGAATATGTGCATTTGGAGCCCATGATGCTTGGAATGTACATCACTTGGAACATTAAAAGGCATGCAAAAAAGTGTGCACATTGCAAAAGGCATTCTATGGTTTGAAGCAAGCACCACATGTTTGCTATGAAAAGATATATGCCTACTTGATTGCACATGGTTTTGAAAATAGTCCAACTAAGAGCACCTTATATGTTACGCGTGCAAACGATGTGTTGCTCACTAGTCCTGATAAGAATAATTTTGCTGAATTAAAGGCTCATCTGTATGCCTCTTTTGAGATGCCATATTTGGGGCATTTGCATATTTTGGGGCATTCAATTTATGTACCAAGTTTCAACCATTGGCACATAGTCTAGCACATCTTTCCCTACTTGGGTAGTAGCCAACTACTTGGGTAGTAGCCAACTACATGGATTGTTTCATCCTAAGGGAGATCACTACTACTGGATTTATGTGATTTCTCTAACTTTGCTTGGGCTGATTTCTATGACACTCGCACATCCACTAGTTGTTTTTGCTTCATTCTTGGTAGCTCATGTACTTTGGTTGGTAATATAGGGCAGCTTTCACAGAAACTGTTGAGTGTGTGTAGGTTAGACACCTTTTGGCTGATTTGGGTGTTGGTTAGTCTTCTAGCACCACCATCTTCATTGATAGTAAGATTGCATTGGCAGTAGCAAGGAACCCTATGTTCCATGCTTGCATAAAGCACATTGTGGTGCATTGTCATTATGTCAACGAGGAGTTCTTTGTCAGAGAGATCAATTTGGCATATGTCCCACACAAAATAACATTGAAGATCTTTTCATAAAGGCTCTAGCTCGAGAGGAGGATGAACCTTTCCACAAATCTTTGGCCTTACTTCCTTTTGTGGATTGATCTCTTTCCACATAGCTTGGCACTTCCTTATACATGAGTTCAAGATCCTTGTTCACCACATCACTCCCATGGGGTATTTTCTGATATATTTTGGTAGTGATGTGTGCGAACATACCTAGGACCATTGGGGCACTTTTTTGCTCTTTAGAAGGTTTTTACCCCATCTTCTATATACACCTATAACCCTAACGAATTACTTATCTTTGTATATTCCCTTGGTAATTCAATGAATATCAAATATTGTGCTCCAAGCTTCTTCTTCTTCTTCTTCCTTGTGTAGTTCACATACTTTTGCAGAACGCAAATGCCAACAAAACGTTCTTTGTAGATTCCCAAGTATGATCATTGCTGTGACATCCTTTACAATGAACAAGGTACTTGAATCTTCCTTAGGATATTGACCAAGCTAGGACATGCTGGACTTCAAAGTCTTCATGCCCATCCATATCAACAAGTGGTCAAGGAATCATTCTCTCCCCCCTCATTGAAAAAATTTGATAAGGTTCCAACATTAAATCTGGATATATTTTCATGGTACTTGGTAATTGGAGTGTGAACGTGACCAATTTAATCTCAGCCAAGATGGTGAAAGGGCCAAATCCTTGATGGAGTAGCTTTGCTCAAGGTCATAAATGCTACAAATTATTTATGAGTAGCCACACTTTATCCCCAATGTGATATGATGAATTCTTAATATAATGTTGATCTGCATAATACTTATAATACTCTTGTGAATAGGTGATGGGAAGTATGCATAGATGAGCAGTGTTTGCAACAAATCTGCTCTACACCAGCCAATGTAACTCCAGAGATGCATAATATACTACTTTAGCTTCCCAAATATGCACAAAGAACCATAAAATCCTTTGGAACATAATTTTCAAATGTTTGCATCAAAACAGATAATTTCCACTTTGCATGGATTGAAGAACCCTTGTATTTTGGGAAGAGAAAGTCGTAGAAATATGTTGAGAGCTCACAACCTCATATGAAGTGAACAAAGAGATTTCACACACATCAAATTGAAGTGTGTAGCTAACCAAATCAAGTTATTTGATGAATTTATTTGCACCACAGAAAGATAAATAAATCCAACAAGTCTAGGGGGTCACACTAATGTTTTAGGAGCAAGATGATGTGCAAATAAATTTTGTCATTTTAGGGCAAACATATATATAGGTTTTGGTTCAACAATAAAAGCGCCTTGAAGTCTGCTACATGTTTAGCAGAGCTCTTGAGGGTAGTTCTATTCAACGTTTTGAGATACAACCATTTTGTACATTAGTGTATTTAGTGAGTGGCCATGGCTGAAACTTGGCAATGATGTGTTTCATTGTTGGAGAGACGTTTTCTCTTGATTTTGGTTGATAACATTTATCAACATTCAAAGTCATTACTTATCCTCCAAAGATGAAGAGAACAAAAGGCTGAGGCTTATGTGCTAAACACATACGTAGAATCTTGGGATTGGAAATTTCATTATTTTATAGTTGTTCTTTATGGGAATTATAATATCTCTCTTCAACAGGTGCAAAAGAAGGAAATGACTTATTTAATGGACATAGAAGCATTGATCAAAATGATCAAATTGGAAGTTGATGCCATCAATTTGGAACATGCAAGAGAGGGATTCCTCCATGAACCTCAAATGACTATGCCACATCATGAGATTAGGATTGTAGATGGAACGAGCTTGAGGTTACTAAGGAATTGGATCTCTATAATTGAGTATTTTGAATTAAATAGCGATCGCACTTCAAAAACGTTGCGCTCAAAATCGAGATTAAAACTCATATGCGAGCCTGCTCGGATTGAGTGTATGGTTTCCCATGAGTGGATTCCTACTTTTCTAACTTTGTTCATAGGCTGAGAGACAGAATTCCAATTCAAACACCAAATGAGAAGACAATCACTCTGCCTTGTCATCATGTTCACCTGCAAAGCTATGGACCTTGAATGCATACACAAATGCCTTGTACATAGTTGTTATGCGATGCCTAGAAAAGGATTACTTGGCGACAATGGATCATTATATTAAGCTAGCTATTGTTAATCCACCATGCACCATTAGTATGACTATGGTTGATATTCATGATATACTTCAGTTATGAGCAGGCAACGAGTTGAGTCATTAAAGTACAAGGTGCACTCGTATCTGAGGGGGGAGGATAGGTGATCCCAAATGCTGTTGCTCCAAGTCAATTCAATAGTTTGACAGATTCCTAACTTTGCACCAATAGAAGTCTGTTGATTTAACATGTTTCCATATCGATGTTAAATTTTCCTCATCAATTGCTACATAAAACCTTACGAACTGAATCTTTGACTAACATTGACTTGACATTTCATACATCTTACGAGTTTGTCTTCACTTAAAGCATACACCTATCACGAGTTCTCGGCTTGTATTCATATTCCTAATTTTTGAATAAAAGATGGGGTAAAACGTTTTGATCTCTTTCAACTTAGTCCTAGAATGATTCAAGAGATCTCATCTTATTGTTTGAAGTTGAATTTGTTTAACATCATTGATTGAAATATTGAAAAGAATGGAGAAAATAAAAACTTTATTAGTTATGTCCTTTATACAAATGCTAGAGAATTACTTGCATAGAGCCATTGAACTTCGCAGTTGACCTTATCGACCAACTCAGCGTTCCATACTTCTGACATTGTGAACGTGATGTGAAGATATGGCACGCAAAAACGAGGTGAGATATATTTACATATTCTGCATATGCATTTAACAATAATAAGGAATTGTTGAAGTTGCTTCTTCCTCCTTGAGAGTGGTAGATTTTTCTAAACCTTGTGCAATCTCCTTGTGCAAAGTTAATAAAAATTTCCTAGGCCCAATTATGCTAGATGATGAAAGCAAGCATTTTGAAAGTAACTTTAGGAAAAGCTTTCGGGCAAGAGGCACACCAGAGATGAAGATCAATTTACATGACAAAAAGAAACCATATTCAGCTTTTGCTCTAATTGATTATGGGTCAGAGATTCATGTGATTTCAAAAAGGTTATATGATAAATTTAAATGGCCAATAAACAAAAGACATGATTGGATTGTGAGAACTGCAAACAACGAACGTGGTTCACTCTTAGAAGCATGTGTGAATATACTTGTGATGAAGTGGAATCTCTGAGACATTTCACTTCTTCATCTAAGATAACTCTTCCTATGATATTATCTTAGGTTAGCCTTTTATATGCGAGAGATTTCATTCATCAACTTTGTAGAACATCATACATTAACATTTAAAACAAGCCTCAAAGAGTATCAAGTGGAGTTCAAGTGGAGATCATCTTCTTTTTCCTACAATCATCATAACACTAGTAAACAACCTTAAACCCTAACCCTTAATCCAAACTATAAACCCTTGACCTAAACCATAAAACCTAAACCCTTAAACATAAAGCTTGGACACGTAATCCTAAAACATAACTCTAAATCCTAAACCATAAACCCTAAAACCCTAAACCCCTACACTCTATACCCTAAACCCTAAAGCCAAAGTGGATGCTGAAGATGTCATACATACTAAAATCTATCTTTGATTCTCTATTACCATATATTAGAGGATGCAACACATGTGAAGAGTCTTGGGATGTCTTAGAGACTTTCTTTTTTGCTATTACAAAGCAAGAAAGAATCATCTTTGCAAAAAAAATAAGAAGACACCTAAAAGAAATATCACATACTTTGTTACCAAGGTCAAGGAGGTTGCAGACTAGATGGCATCCACTAAAAAGGTGATTGAAGAAGAGGTCATCATGAGGCATACTCTGAATGGAATTAGAAGTGTTAAGCAAGGACAATCCTTCACCATAGCTTATGATCTCATCATGGATGTACAAACCTCAGATTTCTACATATTCCTTGGATAGTTCTTCAACCAAGAGTCCAACAATAATATGAAGGAAGGTAACTCTTATCAAGGTTATACTACAATTGCTCTTTATTGAGATAAGAGAGACGAGAAACCCAAAGGGAAGAAGAAGGAAGGTTATGAAGAAGAGACTTCCCAAGCCAACTATGCAAGCAAGAGCAAGTGGAAAGGGAAGAAAAAAGGAGCAAAGCATGAAAAATCAAAAGGTCAAAATGTTGAATCTTGTGACATCTATGAGAAGACCAAGCACATCACTCAAAATTCTTGGTTCAATGGAAGCACTCAAAAATGAGGTGGATGATCATTTGTTCTACATAGGTTTAGGATGTTCAAACCATGTTGCAAGCAACATTACTCTTCTATTTGAATTGGAAAGTCCAAAGCATAAACATGTAGAACAAATAGAGGATGACACTAAGCACAATGTGGAGAAGATTGGTAATGTCAAAGCTTCTTAGGGCAAGAAAAACATTTTGAGTAAGGTTCTCTATGTAGCAACTATCACTAAAAATCTAATGTGTAGCCCAAATAGTGAAAAAGACTTGCAATTTAGGTTCACCCAACATGGAGCTTTTGTGTAAGATCCATGTCAAGGCTTCAAGAAGATAGCAAGAGGTGAGAAGCATGATAGGCTCTTTACTTTTGAAGTAGGAGAAACCATGAAGATATCTCTATTCAACTCTAGGTCTCAAATCCTAATTGAGCTTGAAGTGTGGCATAAGAGACTTGCTCATGTGAATGAAAGAATATTGAAGGATATATGCAGGGATCAAAGTGTTCTAAGGCTACCAAACATATCAAAGCAATACATGACCAATAAATGTGATGCATGTCAGATTTGAAAGGCACAAAGAAAACCATTTAACCCCAAAGGCTACATCCACAAAAACCTTTTGGACTTAGTACACATTGATGTGTGGGTACCAAGTCAAGAAACTTTATTTAGAAGATCAAGGTATTATTTTCCTTTGCTGATGATCATAGTACATGGACCATTTTGTACTTTATCAAGAATAAGAATGAAGTGTTTGAATGCTTCAAGAAG
The DNA here is from genome assembly GCA_020310875.1 of Ceratopteris richardii. NCBI lineage: Eukaryota > Viridiplantae > Streptophyta > Polypodiopsida > Polypodiales > Pteridaceae > Ceratopteris > Ceratopteris richardii. The sequence goes on along the minus strand of CM035442.1, from coordinate 46,200,424 downwards.
TACCTAACACATGTGGAGAATCATACAGGTAGATGATTGAAGAAACTGAGATATGATGGAAGGGGAGAAAATGTTTCCAAAGAGTTTGATGAATTCTTGTAGGATAAAGGCATCAAAAGGGAAGTGACTACTAGGTGTTCTCCTCAATTGAATGGAATTGCAGAAAGAAGAAGCAAGACTCTAGTTGGATAGGCTAGAACAATGCTTGAAGAAAAGAAGTTGCCACACTATTTATGGGCAAAAATAATCTCAACACTTGTATATCTTGTGAATAGACTCCCATCCAAATATCTTGAAGGTATGACTCCTTATGAAGCTTAGAATGTTAAAAAGACAAGTCTAGATCATTTCAAGGTATTTGTTTATTTAGCTTTTGTACATGTACCCTCACAAATTAGAGATGAACTGGATGAAAGGGCAACCAAGGGAGTATTCATTGGCTATGATTCACATCGGATGGGCTACAAGTTTTATAATCCTTCTACCAAGACATTTACCACAAGTAGGGATGTTGTGTTTGAAGAACACATGTCATGGTATGATGAAGGGAAGTAGCAAGTAAACCTACGATATGATCTTCATTGTTGTTTCCATCCATTAGGTAGCAAGCATGATACATAGGTCAAGGATCTAAGAAATGATACTGATGAGGACCAAGATGAAAGAGATAAGAACTACAAGCTATGGAAATCAAGAGGAAAGGCTAAGATCCAAGAATGTGGATAATTCTCCAAGCATACTCTTAAATGGTTAACACGCGAGAAAACACAACCAAAATAGTATGGATATGATTCTACATTTGTAACAAAGCATTCAATTTACTTGGAAAATTAGTAAATTTTAGAAGAACCTTCAACATATGAAGAAGTAAAAGATAACCCTAATTGTGAGAAGCTATAAAAGAGGAGATAGAAGACTTAAAAGAAATGGATACTTGGGAGTTTGCTCCAATGCAAACCAATCAAAAGGTAATAGGTTGCAAATGGGTCGATAAGCTAAAAAGAAATCTAGATGGTTCCATTTGCAAGCACAAAGCCAGATTAGTTGCTAAAGGATGTGCTCAAACTCAAAAACTCTAATTATACATCTCATGTATGTAGACTCAAAAAGGTATTGTATGAAAAAAACTCCTAAAGATTGGAGTTTTAGATTGATAACCTATCTTCAAGATCAAGGTTTTAGGTCAAGCAACGCAGACCCTTCTTTGTTCATCAAGGAGGATCACAATGAATTTATCTATATGTAGATGCCATAATTGTGACACGAGATGACTTGAATGGCATACAATGGGTCAAAATGCATATGCAAGAGGAGTTCAAAATCCGTGATTTAGGTGAGCTCACACTCTTTTTAGGTATGCAGGACATATACATAGATGAAGAAATGTATTTGACTCACAGGAGATACATTCAAGATCTGCTTCTAAAGCTCAAAATCGAGAACAATAAACATGCACATACACCTTTGGAGATGAATCATAAACTTAATGTTTATGAAGGTGAGAAAAATGAAGACCTTAAAAAGTATGAAAGCTTGGTAGGTAGGGTTATATATGATACTCATACAAGGGCAAATATCTCATATAGTGTAGGAGTGCTAAGCCAAATTAGGCACTCACCAAGAGGACCACACATTAATGTAGCTAAGAGAGTACTTAAGTACCTCAAAGCTATAATATCAATGAAGGTATATTCTATCCTTAATCTTCAGATTTGGATATCAAAATCTATGTAGATGCAGATTGGGCAAGAGCCAAGGTTGATAGAAGAAGTACCTCTCATTACTTAGTATATGCAAGTTCAAAGCTAGTGTTAGGGTGTTCTAAGAAGCAACCAATAGTTGCTTTATCTTCAATCAAAGTAGAGTATAGATTTTTGACCATAGAAACGCAAGAAGCAATATGCTTAAGAGCATTGTACTCAGATTCAGGACTTGTGAGTTCAAGACCTCACATATTTGGAGATAATGTAAGTTCCTTGCATCTATCAGAAAACCCTATTTTCCATGCAAGAACCAAAGACATAGAGGTTTATTAACACTTCATTAGAGAGAAGCTTATGGAAAAGGAGATTGAAATTTCTTTTGTTCCAAGTGACAAGCAAGTAGCAAATTTGATGATAAAGGCACTTGATGGGATAAAGGTTTGCAGATTCAAAGCAATAGTAGACATTCACTCCATCAAAGATTGAAGACTCAAGAATACTTTATCTTGAGGGGGATCTCTTGGACCATTAAAGCTTACACTATGCTTGAAGTGGATTAGCTCTACATAAAAAATCATCATTTGAATTGTGTCAAAGTTTCCCATTGAAAAGTTTTAATTTGTGCTTAGTTTTTCGGCATTTTTCGACAATCAATCAATCAATCACCAAAAGGTAGATCAGATTATATCTTACCTTTTCCTAGATTGTAGGAAAGTGAATCGATTCTCTTCAACAATCTATTTCACCTTGATTCAAATTCAAAATCCAATTGTAGAAGTTTTAGAATACTTCAAGAATCTATATAAAGACTTCAAATCACTTGTACATTACATAGAAGCAAAATACATACACTTTGGGTCTTCATTGTGTTGCTCCTTTATTTCTCTACACTATCTTCTTCAACAATAGTGAACTTGTAGAGGCTCCTGACCTCTCTACAGAGCTCCAATTTAAATGCATGAGCATTCATTAGAAATATATTAGTCTCTAAATTATGTGTACAAATATTGAGAGCATTAAGTCAAGTAGATTGTGAGAAATTCCAATTTTACTCTCTTAGGATCTATCTGTACATAGTCATGAAATCTCTACATATATTAGTCTCTAAATTATGTGTACAAATATTGAGAGCATTAAATCAAGTAGATTGTGAGAAATTCCAAGTTTACTCTCTTAGGATCTATCTCTACATCTATACTCAACAGATTTAAGGTTGAACAATTCAACACTACATATATTTGGAGACAATATTAGCTCATTAGATCTTGTTGTTAATCATATCTATCATTCTTGGAATAAACACATAGAATTTCATTACCATTATGTCAAAGATAAGATTATAAGGAGATACAACTCTCATATGTGTTAACACAAAGTGTGGAGATATGATGACAAAGGCATTGTATGGAGGTAAATTGAACAGGTTCAAATAAATATTTGGATTACGGGAGATCATGAAGGATTTAAGAATCAAGCATCTTAGGCTTGAGGTGGGTCTCTTGGTGCAATTATCAAGCCTAAGTGCTTGGCTAATTGTTCATAACTATGCATTCTTGTATTATCTCACAAAAGAAAAACTACATGTGAACTCATGCTTGTCATTTTGACCATAATTACTTTGGATAATTGTAAAAGAAAAACGAATATGGAATCTTGTGAAGATAGGAATCCGAACCCACAACTCATGTGTTAGGAGGAATCGATTCAGATCATCCCAAAAGTGTAGGATCACTTTTAGGTGACCAAAAATTCAAATTCAAACTTAGAACATGTGTATAAATACACCCATGTTTAGTCATGGGATAGATGAGTTTCTCTGAGAGGATTTGAGCCACATTAGTGATAATAATTTGAGCTACCACCATCTATGTGTAGTCCACTGCACTCCCTTTCTATCATATGTGCAATAATACTTACATTTTGACACATTTCTTCAAGTGTATTTCTATCTACTATTACTCTTGCATCTTGATCATTACAATGATTTTGTAGAATTGATTTGTCTGTGTGTACTCACTCATTTTCTATACTTCAACTTGGGGTAGTTAGGTTGAATTTCTACTATCTACATATCATGTTTCCTTAAGTTTGGTTTATTACATCTTAAGATATGAAGTAAGGAAGGTGATTATGTTTGTATACCTTCTAGATCCTGAAAAGTCGAGATGACCCCCCTACTTGCTAGATTCATTTCTCTCTATATGGCATAGATAAATTGATGAGCTAACTTGCTTTAGTTAGCCATGCATTTCCAATAGATATGTGAAAAAGCTTTTTGGTCAATTCATACCACGTTGTGAGCTTTTAGCATAAGGCTGGGACCTTCTATTCCCAAAATAGAAGATTCTTCACATTTCATGCAGATTCTAGTTATTTGTTTTGATGCACACAATTGACATTGATGCTTCAAAAGAATTGGTGATTCTAAATGCATCATTGTGAACTTAAAGAGGTATACTAAGCATGCCTTAAGTAACGTTGGCAGGTGTAGAGCAGGTTTTGTGTAGCACTAGCTCATCTCTAGAACCTACCTCTCCATCTCTTCATAGATTACAAATGTTTGTTTTCTCCACATCTAAAAGTAAAAAATGGCAAAAATTTTAAATATGAATGATGTACTTGTTCATGCTAAATCGCAAAGAATTTAAGGTACATAATATGATATTTTCAAATTATAATCGCAAAGAATTTAAGGTCCATCTCTTCATAGATTACAAATGTTTGTTTTCTCCACATCTAAAAGTAAAAAATGGCAAAAATTTTAAATATGAATGATGTACTTGTTCATGCTAAATCGCAAAGAATTTAAGGTACATAAAATATTTTCAATCTAAACTATTTTCAATCTAAAATATTTTCAATCTAAAACATTTTCAATCTAGAATATTTTCAAACTAAGATAGTTTCAATCTACAATCTTTTCAATTTAAGATCTTTTCAATCTAAAAGTTTTTAATTCTAAAAAAATTTTGATAGAAAACCTTTTTTATTGATTTTTTATTATCCGAAGATTTTTGATTGAGAATATTTTTTATGAAAAAAGTCTCTATAAAAAGTGCTTTGGATAAAAAAAGTCTTCAAATTGTCGTGAACAAACTATTAGGATTTGTTTCAATCTATAAATTACCACCCAAAATTTAATGATTTCTTTGTTGGGTCTGGGTATACTCGCCCATTTCCATTTGAGAATCTCCAAGTCATGGAACAATCCTCCAATCTCTTACCTTTCAAATTTTGTCATTTCAAATTTATGAGGATTAGCCACATATGTCTAAAAAATTGCATTGCATGGTTAAGCAATAGAAATATCCTTCAATTTAGTTCATAGGTCCGATTCATGCATCGATATCCAACACTTGTAGCATCGTGCCATTTGAAAATGACTTGATTTTTTATGTCTGGATGGCTTAGGACACAAACCCTATCTTTGTGGAGAAAATATTAATCTTGGACGCAATAATTCTTAAATTAGTATGAGAAGTAAATTCTTCATTTTCTCTATTCTTTTATCTTTCTTTCAAAGATTGGTTGTATCCTTGGTCATCTTTTCTTTCAATGCAAATGAGTTCACTTTAAACTTGTTTTGAACTTAGATTATTTAGAATAGGCATGCAACTTAGGACTTCTGCCATTGCATTGAACTTTCCTTTTTGATATTTGATTTTGGGATGAAATTCTTGAAGTTGATCAACTCATATGAAATTTCTACCTCTTTAATATGCTTGGTTTGCAAACCACTTAATGTTCTCTTAGGAAAACACAATTGTTACCTTTGAACTGTACAAATATTGATGTCACTTTTTTAGATCATTTACTATTGTGAGCATTTACTCTTCATAGGTAGAATAATTTTGTTGGATAGGACTTAGGATTTTACTTGCAAAAAATATCGTTCAACCATCTTTGCCTAACTTTCTACACCAAGCATAGATGAACGTGCATCTGTTTCTACTTGGCAAGGCTTTTTTGGATCTACCATTTGTAGAATCAGGTCCAAAGCCAAAGCGAGTTTCAAATCTTGGAACTATTAGATTGATCCTCTTTCCATTCAATCTATTTATGTTTATCGTTAAGTTTATTATTTAAGGGTACTCCTATCTTGGCATAATTTGATATCAAATTCTCATAGTTTCCTTCAGTCCTATCAAACTTTGTAAGTCACAAACAGTCTTGGGCTCATACCATTCAAGAATAGCTTGGACATTTTTTTCGATCAACTTTGATTCCTTCCATAGATATGGCACGGTCCAAATACTTTACTTATGGGGTAAAGAATATTGGCAAAATTCTGAAAATTTTCTTCAAGTGTTCTAGATGAACTTCATAGTCTTTTTTAAAGACCAAAATATCATCGAGGAAATATACTGCTAAATTCTCCAAATATGGATTTAACACTTGTTTCATCAATGTTGTAAAAGTTTCCGGTGCATTTCTCAACTAAAACTGCATCACTAGAACCTCATAGTGACCGTAATTTATTCTAAACTATGTCTTATGGATATCACTTTCTTAAATTCTCATTTGATGATATCCTTGACATAGCTCTATTTTCAAAAACTCTTTATTATTGATTGTTTGATTGTTGAGGATCCTATAATGTATGCTCAACCTCATGGATTCATCTTTCTTTTGAACAAGAAGGATGGGTATGGCCTAAGGTGGCTGGCAAGGATGGGTATGGCCTAAGGTGGCTGGCAAGGTTGAATAAATCCACTTGCAAATATTCTTTGATTTTTTTCTTAACTTCCACTATCTACACAAATCAGAGTTTGTAGGGATTTTGAGATCTTGTCTTGGTTCCCAAAATAAGATCTATAGCATGATCAATGTTTCCTTGAGAGGGTTGCAATTTGTGGGGTAGTGGATTTTGAGATCTTGTCTTGGTTCCCAAAATAAGATCTATAGCATGATCAATGTTTCCTTGAGAGGGTTGCAATTTGTGGGGTAGTTCAGAAGGGAACACATCCTTGAAATATTATAAAAGATCTTTAATCTTATGGAATACATCACGAGGAATAAAAGTTGAGGCATATGAAACTTGTTATTATTAAAAATATTTACATTAGTTTTCAGGATAAAAAAATCTTCAGTCCAAATTCATTTTTTTATTTGTTTCAGATATGTGGGAAATCAAGGGGGTTACTTGAAACATCATGCTGTACATTGATTTTATACCACACCCCATCATGTTGGAATTCCAAAGTATTCGTGTGGTACCTTCTTGACAAGGACGGTCCTAAGCGTGAGAGCCACTCCCTCCCTATAAGAAGTCTATTCTTTCCATGTTCATGTTTTAGAAGCCCAATTAATCTTTAAATTTTTGGATTTCTAGTTCAAAATTAGAAACAATTTTTCCGAAATTCCAGTAGCTTGATCCTACAACATTGAAACAACATATTTATGTGGTGAGGGGCTCTATGGAAGTTTCAACCTCTTGAAAAGGACATATTTTATAAAATTATGAGTCGTTGAGTCATCAACCATGATCCAAATAATGCAATCCACTGGCAACGTGTAAGGGACATGTTATCATGGAAAGTTGTATCTTATGGCTGATGTGCCACCGTTTGCCTTGCCCCGTGGTAGTTGTGACCGCAGTCTAACCCAGCTCTGTAAACCCTTGTTCTTGTGGGATAAGGGGGGTCCCATGGGTACTATGCCCTTCCTTGAACAGTCGCAATTTCAAAGTTAAAGCCTGGAGGAGTAGGCCTAGGCCGAACCTTCATTTATAAAAAAAAAACTTGGGCAAGTCATATGGATCCAATCCTTGTTGTTTCTACGTGCTCTTGGATACTTGGCATCGGTGGGTACTATCACAATGCATCATTTGAACTTGCTTGCAATCTAATTTTTCATTAAGATCAAGGGTTTGAATTAAGTGAACTTGTTTTTTCGCTTATCCGATTGAGAGGGTCTAGTGTCTTTCTAACTCGACAAGCCGTGCTTCTATGTTTGGGTTTTAGGAATTTAAAGCACAAATTATCTTGTTTTGCTTTCTCAAAGTCTTCTTGAAGAAGATCATTCTTAAAACATGGAGTCTTTTTTATAGAAATGTTTTCCGGATTGGTGCTAGCTTGTTTTGTGTCTTAATGAAGATTTTTCTCATCAATTTGTGCAAACTTAATCACTTTCTCGAGTGATTTAGATGCATTTTGTTGTATCTTGTCACCATGCGTCTAAAAATATATGTGCTATATAGTTTTTTTTTTTAATAAGGAAGTTTGGCATTAGCCTACTCTCTCGGACTGGATTAATTAAGAGAAAAGTACAAGAGAAGGGGACTAGTGCCCATAGGATCCCCCAAATCCCACAGAGCGGGGCTAGCAATTGCAGAGTTTAGAAGGCATTACAAAGAAGGTTAATCACCCTCTCATCACCCTCATGCGGGGCCCACATGGGTTCAATCTTGTTGTTGATCAAAAGGATCACTTGGTGATGCCTAAAGGGGGGGGGGGGGGGGGGGGGGGGAGTTTTACAGTTAGCAATCCTTTTGCCAAGGAGGAATAGGGATTTCTCAATCAACCACTCTTTGCGGGAATCAACAAAGTTGCAAGCACATCTTTCCTGCGAGATCTTCCATATGACCTCCCCTCTTATGGCATTATAGAGAGTCACGGAGCAACCGATACCTTCTCCTAGCAGAGCTTGCTTCCAAATGATATGTTTCTATAGTCTAATTTTCTTTTCGAAAATCTGCAAGAGCCTGCTAGAGTTGGGACAAGTAATGAAGATGTGAGAAACATCTTCGATGGATTGGCAGCAGTGTTTCACCATGGAGGAATCCCACAAATTTTGCGAGCCCTAAGGTTGGTCGAGATTCCACGATGAAGAATTTTCCATAAGAGGACAGACTTTTTGACTTCTATGAGGGGGTGCTAGATAGCCATGAACTTCATGTCCCCCCAAAGACACGTCCATGACAAGCACCACTTCTTTTTGAGGTTAATCTGATAGTCAATGGTTTTTTGATGTTCGAGATTTTTGATAGGCAATTACCGTTGTGCCATCTGAGACCAAGCGAGCTCGGTGTATCGTGCCCCATGAGGAGGTGAACTTTAGAGCGGTCCCACATGAGACCTCTGCTTTGCAAAGTGTTCCATTCTTCATATGAAATGTTGACGCTAGGGTCAATATCCTCAAAGTTGATCCACTGTTTGGTGTCTTGCTTCCAGAGATGTTTCCATTTTTTGAAGCTTTTGTTTCATAGCCTCTTGGCGTTTCGAATGTTTCAAGATTCCACGATCCGGATGCCATGGATCTGGAACCCGATAGAGTCATTTTGTCTCATACTAGCCGCCCACTTCCAATCTTCACTTATTCTTGTGAAGCTTTTGACTTTAATCCAACTCTTCCATAGGGAGCACACAAGATTCAAGCCTTTTGGGAAGACCGAGACCGGGGAAGCCTCCTCCATATAGTTCCTTCATGGGATCCTCCATATAGTTCCTTCATGGGAAGATCTATGAAATGAAGTGGAAGGAAGGGCTTTTAGGACCACGACTATAAGTGCGATTTGTGGATTTCTTTTGGAAGATGTTGTATGTCGCTACGGATGTATTACAAAAAATTACTATACACAAAGCTCATAAATTTTCATGTTCACTTTTACTAAGGTTTTCACCTAGAACAACATACAATCCATAAGGAAATGGAAAAAGTAAGCATGGGCATCTCTCTCTCATTTTACTATTGATAAACTCTTGTGAAGGGCATTGTGTGGTGGGAATTTCCTCACAAAAGATTGCCGATATCTAGGTCTCTAAATAGCTCGATTTCATAGGGTATTGTGAACTCACACCTTTAGCCCTTTTCTTTCCTTTCTCTCTATCTCTTGAGATTACCCCAATGTACTCAAACTCACTTTAGGACACCCTTCTCACTTCAAACAAGATTGAACGCCAAACCCATGCATTCTCCTATGAATTAATCTCTGTATCAAATCAAATAAAAGAAAAAAGTAAAAGAAATATATCTTTAGTAGAATGTCCTTGTCACCTTTGTGAATGTGTGGCTTATTATTTTACATACATGAATAAAGTACTAAAACAATAAAATCAAAAGTAAATGAATGTATATGAACCAGATTTGAATCTCCAAAAGGTTGCATTCTTTTTAGCAAGGCCATATCTTTTACCATTCTTCCAATTACTCATTGTTGACTCCCTATTTTGATAAAATGCATCATCTACAAAACTCAATTTGCACATGCAAGAATAGACCCTACCATCGAACCATATGCTTAAAAGCTCCTCATGTGTTGAGTGTATATACAAAAGTGGAAAGTCTTTGTTGAATCGGTCCATTTCATATTCCTTTATTCGCATTCAATAGTACAGAGAAATGTTCTCAAAAGCTTTCTATTTCAAAAAGAAAAGTGAAGCCACAAAAGGACACATAGATCTTGTCTCAAAAAGCATTTAAATGTATAGATTTTGTAGAAAAAAAAGTCAACACAAACACATACAAAACATAACAAGAGTTTCCTTTTTTAAAATAAATACTCATTTTTAGTTAAGTGTTCATATAAAAAACACTTCTCAATAGCCTTCATCCAATTATGGCAATCCTTCATTATTGCAAAGTTGAACAGAGTAGAAAAGCATGAAAAGAAAATCCAACTTGAAGCATTCCATGAGCAAAAGAGGTGGTTCACATGGGGTATTTACAGTAGTAAGATGAACATAGCTTTGGGATTATCCATTTCACACTCAAGGAGAAAATGGAATATTCTATATGACGTTAATGAGAAAATTGCACTTTATGATCTAGAAGGAAATGAACACAATGGAAAATGGATCACAAGCACCATTATACATTGATTGAAAAGAAAGCATACAGGGGATAGTCTAAAGTGAAATACCCATCCTTATGAAAGAGAAAAGGGTTTCTTTATGTATGAAGGAATAGAAATAGCATGGATCCAATTATGGGTATCAAGCTATTAGTATACTCTTATCCTACACCTTCACATCATGGCTTCCTCCCTTCTATGTCTTGCATTGTAATATCTTTCCCTTCTTACATAGGCTCCTCCATGGTGACTTTTGTACACCCTCATTTAAGTTGGCATTTGGCCAATTGCCAACAAATCTTGTTCAATCTTCTAACTCCAAGCACCTACCTACAAAAATAACTCGTATGATCTTCACTCAAAGCCCCCCTTTCTCAGTAAAATCTTATCTTCTCTTCTTTATTGAAGTAAAGTAAGCATACATTTTCTCAAAGAAATATTTTTTTGGGACCACTATTTGATTCTTAATCCTTTTCCAAATATGTTTTGGCTTTTTTAGAGAACCACCTTTTAGACAATGCCTCTTAAAGTAGAGTCTCTCTTGTAAATTCTTTCCTTTTTATTTTTCTCCCTTTTTTAGTTCTTTTGTTTTTTTCTTTCCAAAAGTTGACTTAATTGAAGGACCCTAGTGTCATTGACCAAGTGTTGCGGCATTTCCCAAGTATCGAGTGTCGTGGACTCAGTAATTGTTGCGATACTTGACGAGTGTAGGATGTCATGACTAAGTTAGTGTCGTGTGTCGAATGTCGTGGACTCCAAATGTCGCGACATTGAGCAAGTGTTGTATATCTTGATTGGTCAAGTATCGAGTGTCGTGACCTCCGGTGTCGCGATACCTACAAGGTGTCGGGTGTTGAGTGTCTATGGCATCAAGTGTCACGAAATTTGGGGAGTATTGACTATAGTTTTGTAGGCTGAGTGTCGCGACATCTATGAAGTGTCGAGTGTCATGTTAGAAGACCTAATTGATACTTCAACTAGGAGATTGCAAATTAAGAAAAAATCCATATAAAGCACTAGGAACTAAGCGCTGCTCAAACTAGATTAGATCCCTTAAGTGAATGAACTTAAGATTGAGAAGAATCCTAGGAAGCCAAAGAAGTGTAGTCTCATCTGTAGGAAGTGTAGCCGAGCCGAGTGCTCATTCCCATTACTCCGAAACCTCGAGTGAGTCTGAAGAGGAAATCATTATGGCCTCTGAAGACATGCAGAGTTTTGTACCAATAGTTGGTGTAATGTCTATCATTGAGGAGAGTATCGAACATCTTTAGAATATGTGAGCACCAATCAACATGACTTACCCATCTACCTAGATGGACTAAATAGATGAATGGATAGGCTGAGGAAAGCCACAGATGCTCACATAGTGCCTAGGCCAGTTGTTAAGTATGTGGGAGGATTCTACATGGATAAAAGAGGGATTCTGTATGCAGTCAGGGAACATCCTGAAAACATCAATGAGAAAAGAGAAGAAGGTAATGCCCAAAGCCTCAATGAAGAGGGACAAGAGGAGCAGGTATCAACTCCGAGAGGGAGATCCATTGTAAGGAAAGTTTGGAGAGGAGACCTCATTCCCTAGGACGACTCCTTAATGGATGTGTACATGCTAAATGGAATGGAGCAATTACTCAAAACCAACTCTTCCTTGTGGGAAGAAGTGACAAATCCAACCATCATTTATGAATTACAAGATCCAAAAAACCCATCTCACATTACTTACTATACAAGAATCAGAGAAGGTATTGGCCCATGACGGAATTCGAGAGGGCTAGGCTAAGATATCAGAACATTTCTATGTTCCCACCTAGGGATCAAGCCACTACTTTGCAAAATCCCCAGTAAACCTACCAGGATGCCTCTTATCAGCATTCAGGACAGGCACAACAATAGAGCATTCTAGTTAGACCTCACGTGTAGTTTGCTACACCCGGTAATAATCCTAACTATCGACCTCCTACAAATGCAGAACCAAGAAATAGGATCCTTGTTCATGAGAGACCACCTATAGGAAGAGAAGCAGACATACCAATAGGATGACCAGATTCCCTGTAATGCCAAGACCACCTGAACTTGGAAGAAGACTGAGACCCATTCAAGTTGCCAAATGCATGAGAAGTCACTATGATGGTTCTCGTGAGCCATACAACCATATAGCTGAATTCACGCAAGTGATAAGAGCTGAACAACTGGAATACTTCTTGATCCAATATGAATCATTCGGCCTAACCCTTATAGACACAGCCTTAGCTTAGTTCCAACCCTTAGATCCTAATAAAACATGAAACAAGTCTATCATGAATCGATTGAAGAATTCACTAATACTGTAATAAAAAACAACTCGTCATTAGTAATCCATAGTTTTAAATAGGCTCCTACAGAATCAGTAAGATTAGCAACGAGACGATTCAAGCAATATGTGGATAGATGCCCTGTTGAGGAGAGACCCACTCAAAACAAAATGGTTTCATTATTCTTCGAAGTATTAGTGAATGGATCCTTGAGATCATTAGTATATGTGAAGAGAGTCCAAAGTTTACAAGAATGTATGAAAGAGTGTATTGACCTAGAGGACAATCTAGTAGAAGACTTAAAAATACCTCGAGGCAGTGTGAAGAGTGAGGATAGTGTCAGCAGTACATCAAATCCCAGGAACAATGTAGAAGAGATGGCTGATTTAGTGGCTAAGAAGCTGAATGTTCAAGGAGAGAGGAATTTACCAAGCAATCCTATGAGAGTGCCCATGCTCAAAAGATGCGTTCACTATGGAGGTGACCATTCTTCTCACATGTGCAATAGGGGAGTAGTCCCACCACCTACTTATGCTTACAATAGACCACCCGCCCATGGCCCTACGCATTATTGTAGCATAGAACAAAGGTACACAAATCACAGTACAGAGAAATGTCCTTACAATTGACAATCAAGACCGGTACAACCACCATTTGGGCCTTATGGATACCCCTTGGGAGATCAAGGAGGAGAAGCCTTTAGATACCCCTCATACCAGCAGCAAGCACTTGCACCACGACTGTATGCATATCAAGGATACAATCAACCTCAACATGTGCTAGGACAACAACCACCACACCCTCAGAATGTTGTCCGAGTGAAAATTGCCCGACTTGAAGAGAATCCAGAAAGAGCGATAGTCCCAGCCACCCCATTGGCTACACCTGAGGCTCATGACCCATCTTATGACCCTAGTCAAGGAAATTATTCCACTTATGAGAGCACTATAGCTGAGTACAGACAATCTTACAAACCATATACTTATGGTTCTGAAGGACCTGATAGCTCTTATGGATATGATCAGGACTATGTGTCATTGATGTACATAGTTCCTAGAGCACCCATACCCCCCTCGGCCAATGAGTAGACCACCTACACCTAGAGGACCATTTTATAGATGCGGAGGTGATCACTTTATCAGAGAATGTACATTACCTAACCCACCACCACCTCAGAGAATTTGGGAAGGTTACTACAGTGATTGTGGTAAAGAACATCTTTTTAGAGATTGCCCCAAGAATCCCAATAAAGTCAATTCCAATGTGCAAATCAATGTGATAGAAGTGATAGAGTCATCAGGGAGCGATAAGGAGTACACAGTGCCATTGAAAGCAATAACAAGGGCAAAAGCTAGAGAGACTCCAGATAAACCCAAAGAAAATGATTACTCTGACAAGGAATTGAACATATCCACACCTCAAGTAATTGTAGATTCTGAAGAGTCTGAGAATAGTACTAAAAGTAAACGGACCCAAAGATGGAGGAATCATAGAGAAACCATGCAAGAAGAGAAGTTGCAACAAAAGTTAGAGAATGAGAATAATAAACAAGGCCAAGAAGAAAAAAAAGAACCTAAAGCAAACACTAAGATAGAAAAGCATACAAAACAAGAGGCAAGATCAGTTCTGGCCGATCCAATGCCAGAAGAGTTAGCCATGTGGATTGAGGCATATCAAGAACGAATAAAAGCAGGACCAACCATTGAACAACACAAAAGGGAATACCCAAGAGGTGACTTAGAGAAAGAAAGATTGGGGATATGTAAGAAATTAATTGAAGTGGCTCAGCAAACCCTGGAAAAACCTATTCAGCCACTACCCGACACCAAGATTCCCCAAAAAGAATTTCAGGAATATGTCACACCTAGTGATTCCAGGGGAGGGAAGAAAGATGAGACCCGTGGTGAAAATTACTCTGAAAATGAAAGAGAAGGATCTTATATCCCTGAAATAGATGGGGAATGGCCTAGAGGCTTGTGGGCAAGAGTCCAAGAAGATAGATGGAAGAAAACAAAAGGAATTGAACCTCCCTTTGAGGAGTTAGAAGCTGAAGGCGAGCTTGAAGTGTCAATGCATGGGTTAAACTCAGAAGGATTATTGCAACTTGTCGATAGCAAAGATGACGAACATAGTGTGAAGGCCTTGCCAAACTACATGGGAGAATATGAACATAACTCTGAATTATATCGTGTTCCCTCAGTGAGGAGAAAGGAGCAGAACCCATCAGTTCAAACCTCAGACATCATACATCTTAAAATACCTTGTACTCTGACGTTGGAAGAACTCTTGAAAGTGAAGCCGTAGTTGAAAGAGAAGCTCACCAATCAGTTAGAGACAAATTTCAGCGAGGGAGATGAAGGAAACACATGCCTCCCTATCACTTACAGAGGTTATACCACTAAAGCCATCTTAGATTTGAGAGCGGGAGTAGGAATTGCTACCAAGGAAATTTGGGTGAAATGGGGAAAAGCAGCTTTATGACCTACCAGAATGAAGACTCAAATGGCAGATGGGCACACAGAATGACCTTTAGGATTATTAGAAAAAGTAGCATTTACCACTTGTGGAGTTGAGTTCGAGCACACCTTAGCAATCTGTCAATTCGAAAAGGCTAGCAATTATAAGAAGATACTTGGAAGGCCTTTCATGAGACAACTCAAGGTAGTGAAAGACTAGGGAAAAGATGTTGTGTACTTGCAGCATGGGGGAACCACAACCAGAATAAACATCCATACTTACACATATCAAGATGTCCCCCCTCTGCAATGGAATCTGATACATAAGGAGGAGGACAATCTGTCGATTTATAGTGTAAGATCGAGTAGCCAAACATGGACGAACGAAGATACTCATCTATGGATGTTCCACGCAGCGAAAAGGGAAGAAGAACGGAGGCAAGGATGGCAGCTAAGACAGGGAGTATCTAGACTGGTACAACATCCCGCTTACATGACTCAAATCTTTTTAGACCAAGAATTTGAACCCCATGGCTGGATGGAGATTTTGGCCACTCTTGATGTATGTGTAAATGAAGAAGTAATAACCATGAATGAATGCATAGATGAGGAAGGATACGATGTACTCTTATACATGGTTGTTCTCCAAGAAGTGGATGAAGGATAAGTAATTGAAAAAGATTGGAAGGAAGATTATGAGAGCATCAAAATGGAACGGGAACCAATTGAGGAAGAAAGTGAAAATCAAAGGGTAAGTATCATGACTAATGATTCAAACCAAGAAATGATACAAAGGGAAGAAAATGAACCAGACAAAGAAAACACAGAGGAAGAAAACAGAACTCGAGACCAATTTGAAGTGCCCTAGCACTTCAAGAAATATGAGGTAGAGGAGAGGAAGATTGTTATTCAGATGCCAAAATGGGAAGCGCGACCAGGAATAGCATACGACAATAAACAATAGACCAAGAAAATAATAGTAGTTTTGGAGGAAGGAGAAGAGAGATGCACTTTTATAGGACAGGATGTCTCATTTGAGGAAGAACAAGAGTTAATACAACTCATAATAGAATATAGAGATGTCTTTGCATGGACATATAAGGATTTAAAAGGTGTAGATCCTTCTATTTGTGCCCATAGAATCCCTATGACAACAGAAGCAAAGCCCTCCAAACAAAGGCCATACACTTATAACGATGTTTATTCCGCAAAGGTTAAGGGAAGAGATAGATAAGTTATTGGATGTGGGCTTCATTTATGAAATTGAATACAGAGAATGGGTGTCACCTTTAGTGGTAGTACCTAAAATTAATGGCAAATTAAGGGTATGCATTAACCTGAAAAAAGTGAACGCCACCACCATATGAGATAGTTACCCATTACCTATCACAGATCATCTGTTGGAAAGGTTTGCAAGTAAGGAAGTCTATAATTTTCTTGATGGTTTCTCAGGATATAATCAAGTAGCCATTGCTCTTGAAGACCAACATAAGATAGCCTTTGCAACCGAATGGAGAGTTTATGCATTTAGGGTTATGCCTTTTGATCTAACTAATGCCCCATCCACTTTCCAAAGATTGATGTGCCATGTGTTCAAGGAGTTCTTGAGAAAAAGTATGGAGGTATACGTGGACAATTTATGTACCTATTCAGCTATACAAATAGAACATATCCCAGAACTAAGAAAGATATTTGCCAAATGTCAACAGTATAGAGTATGCCTTAATCTAGAAAAATGTGTCTTCATGGTTAGACAAGGGAAGATATTAGGCCACATTGTCTCTAAAAATGGAATTCCCATGGATGAAGACAAAATCAAAGTGATTCTAGATTTGCCAAGACCAAAGACCGCTAAGGAAGTGCAAGCATTTATGGGGCATTGTGGATACTACCATAGATTTATTCACATGTATGCCATAATTGTGAGGCCCCTTTATGGATTACTGACTCAGTTTATTTGGACGGAAAAATGTGAAAAGGCCTTCAATGAATTGAAGAGTCACTTGAGTTCAGCACCAATCCTCAAAGTTTTGGAATAGGCCATTTCATATTCATGTAGATGCTTCCAAGTTTGCCATTGGATGCATCTTAGCGCAGCTAGCAGATAGAAGAAAGCTAGATCACCCTATAGCCTATGCTAGTAGACAATTAAACTAAGCAGAGCATAATTATACCACTACGAAGTGAGAAGGCTTAGGAATGGTGTATGCAGTAATGAAATTTCCACACTACTTATTGGCAAACAAATTCAAATTCTTCATCGATCACCAAGCTCTACTGTACGTAGTCAATAAACCTTGTAATACCAGAGGACTAGTGCGATGGTTTCTGTTGTTAATGGAGTTTGATTTTGAAGTAATAGTCAAGAAAGGGAATACGCACATCCGTGCAGACAACCTATGGAGAATGACACATGGAGAACCTCCCACAGGAGTGCTAGATGATTTGCAGGATACCTATCTTTTCAATCTTGAAGTATGTCCAGAATGGGCAGAAAAGGTGATCCCCATCCTCACATATGGACCTCAACCATTAGGGGAAAAATGAACCCTGCATGGGCCTTTTAGATTGAGAGCTGATTAGTGATGGACGAATGAGAAGAGGGTGGTGGCCACAGTCTACTCCCTTAATCACCTAGACTAGGCATAGGCTTCCCTTGTTTCTTTGGGGTCAAAGGTGGTTTGAATGACTAAAAACCACAAGTTCCTCAACAAAAGTGGTTTGATAGGCCTACTGTTTGGATCATAGCCATTGGATGAACTCAAGGATCTAATGGTGCATGTTAAAAGTCAAGAAAAAACTTGACAGACAATGTGGTCCCTTAGATGTGGTAGAGATCTAACGGTCCATCTTGAAACTCTTGCGAAATTGCACCTTTTTGTCTCCATTGTTGGATGAACTTAAAAGAGAATGGTTGGGATTCATTGAGTTTGAATTCGCCGCCGCTTTGAATCGCATCCATCCGATCACCTCATGTTCTAATGGCTATGGATCTTTTTGATTTTGAGGATCCCAATATATAATAACAAACCTTCGATGCTTGCTCCATCCGATGGAAGAGATTCGACCCCACCACAGAAGTGTGCCCCTTATTTTGTCTTCTTTTGCTAGGCCATATACTCTCTCACTTCAATTAATGCTTACAATTTTGTCTTTTTGTGATAGGCACACTCTTCTCTATCTAAGTCGTCCATGAATATGTGATCCAATGAACAATAATACCCACGGTTGTTCACTCCTAAAGAGAAGTTTTGTCTTCTTTTGACAGACACACTATAACAAATCGTAGCCGTTTGTGTGAGATTATCCAAGGGATATTATTGCCCATGACTTCATTCAAACTGAGCACATTTCTTAGAGCAAATATTTTATTGCAAAACCACAAGTGGTTTTTTTCATGGCCTTAATCCCTGTTTTATTAGTTTTAATCCCTAAAAATTAGGGATCTTTACAAGGCCCATGCAGGGCTCACTTTTTCCCCTAATGCATAGGATCACTGAAAACAAAAGCCAGGAGCTATGGAAGACTAAAAATCTCCACATCATAGCTAGAAGCTTATACCACCAGGATCCAAGTGGGCTACTTATGAGATGTGTGGAAGAAGAGGAGCAAGAGATGTGGCTTCAAGCACATGTAAATCAATGGAAATCTCATCGAAGTGTGAATGGAACATGGCAAACACTGAAGAGATTAGGCATATACTAGCCAACCATGCAGAGGGATACACATAACTATGTATCTACCTGCCCCACTTGTCAAGAAAGAACGCTTGAAGAGAACTCTACTCTATGTTACTCTACCGTAGCACCAAGGTGAAGTATGCCCCTTGTAAAATTCTTGAAAACTCAGAAGTACCCAGAAGGAGCTAATTTGGCAAGAAAATGTGCCCTTGAGGAGCAAAGCAAGGATTATGTTTGCATAGGAAAACAACTTTTCAAGAGAGGAAGGGACAATCATTTAAGAATGTGCATTCATGAAGACGAGTACATTTCGGTCTTAGAGATGGCCCATACAAGAGCCGCGGGAGGACAATTTTCTGTAGATAAAACTGCAAAAATGATTCTCTTTGCTGGAATGTGGTGGCCAACTCTATATCAAGATGCTGCCACTTATGTCCAAAGATGTGATACTTGTCAATGAATGAAGTATCCCATCAGAAGAGATGAAATGCCATTAAGACCTATGATGAGTGCGAGGGCATTTACCAAATGGGGAATAGATTTTGTAGGACCTATTAGCCCACCAGCTAAAGGTTCTCATGCCAAGTACATAATTGTAGCAATGGATTATTTGACCAAATGGGTAGAGGCCAAGGCAACCAAGAAGAATGATGCAAGGACCACAACTAAGTTTCTCTTTGAAAACATATTCACGAGGTTTGGATTGCCAATCAAAATCATAAGTGACAAAGGCACACACTTCATCAATGAAGTGATCGAAACCTTAATGAATGAATTCTTAGTGATTCACAAGAAATCGGCTCCTTATCACCCACAAGCCAATCGACAAGCTGAAAGTTCGAACAAAATCTTGTGTGTAGTTCTCACTAAGATTGTTAACAATGGAAGATCAGATTGGGATAAGCAATTACATCACGCTTTATGGGCATTCTGAGTAGCATACAAAACAGCCATAGGAACTACTCCATTTCACCTAGTGTATGGCCATAATGCCATCTTACCAATTGACTACCTAGTAATTACTCTTAGAGTAGCCTCGAACTACGAATGGACTAGACATGAGTTATCCCGTCAATTGGACCAAATTGAGAAGTTACATGAAACAAGGTTACAAACAGTGGTAGGTATTTATGCTGCAAAAAGGCGACAAAAGGCATATTTTGATGCTCATATTAAGGATAAAAATTTGAAGGAAGGAGATTTGGTCCAGGTATATACTTTAAAGCAACATGCAAAGAAGCTACAAAAAAGAGGATATAACCCCTTAATGATCAATCTTATATCAACTAGTGGTGCCATCAGCCTGGCAACCCTAGATGGAGAGGTATTGCCAACTATATAAGTGGTTTTCGAGTAAAAAAGTATTTAGAGCCGTTGATAGAGGAAATACTATCACGACTTCTAACAGCAAAAAATAGACGAGAAGAGGATGAAAAAATACGCGAGGAAGCAAGACAGGAAGCCCTAGAACGAATAAGAAAACAAAAGGAATGGATGAGAGAGAGGGATGAAAGATATCGGCTAGGATAAGAACTCATTATAATGGCTAATTTTAGGGCCTCAGCTAACCCAGGACATCAAGTGAGGCAACCCTATTTGAGCTTACGAGTGGGAAGAGAGGAATACCACATGGTGGATGTTCTTATTGACAGCTATCAGCTGCATCCGATCTTCTCTGACTCATCAGCTCAAAGCCCAATTACGTCAAACCAAGGCACTTTTGATTGGAATAGGGGGAAAGGTTACTGAATGCATAGGTGAGATTACATTATCATTGCACCTAGGAAATAACACGATGCAACAACTCTTAGTGTGTCATGATCAACATTTATTAGAAGAACTTGTGTTAGGCCAGGATTGGATATATGAATATGAGGTAACGATCCAATTAGCCTTGGGATATACATCATCCAAGATAGGACATCGCGAGGTATTCAACTTGCTTGAAGAACAACCTGTCAAATCCATGTGTCTAGGTCAGAGAGATCAATCTCTCATGCATGTCGATGCTTGTACATTTACCTCTACTATGGAACCCCCACGTTTGAGCACTTCATCTGAGAGTACACCAAACCTTAATCTTACACACCCTCCTCATCCAGTGGACCCCTCTACTAACATCCTTTCCATGGAAAGCCCTAGTGAGGAATTGAGCACAAGAGTGACTAGTCAGCATAATCATCCCGAACTTTCCTACATCAGAATATATCCAATTCAAGGTACCAAACAGGCCTAGATTAGGAAAGATCAGGTAACATCTTATCACCAACAACAGATTCATCATCTACACAACAAACAACCACAATACAAGGAGATAAGCCAAGTTGGATCCCGAGGACTACAAAAGATTGCCCAATTTTGGATACCCAAGAAATCGATTGCTGCTCAATACCTTAGGACACAAATATGGGTCCCAAAATCCAATGTACCAACAAAGGCCACTAAGTTGAAAACATCAGTACAAGAGAAGGACTGATATGAATCAAAGATGGAGCAAGAAAGACACGACAACTTGAAATTGAAGAAACACAAATACTCAACGAGAGCAACTCGAAGATTTGAATGGCTAGCAAAGCAGAATTGCAACATGATAGTTGCACCAAAGATCAGAAGCTCCAAAGAAACAATTACGTGCGAAAAAATAAAGCAGATCGGGATGCCAAAATGCCGATCAATCTCCATACATCGATTGAAAACTTCAGTTGGCACACATCTTGAGTTCCATGAATTGGAGCATGCATAATAGGGCCACATTACAAGGCCATGCATTCGGCACATAGTTCTTCTTCTATTCATTAGGGATGCACTTTTCCCTCCCAGGGAATAGGAGTGCACTTGTACAATTATCTCAAGGAAAATAATTAAAGATAACATAGAGCTTCGGTTATGTACTAACAATTTTCTTTCCTTTCAAAAAACAATATATAGAAAAAATATATATATGTGAAAAGATCCCAGGTACTACCTTTCTCACACCCACAGGGAAGGGACGACACAAGTCACTCAGAGAGTTGTCCAACTCATGAAGCCTAAGTGGAGGATAACTAATGCAACCACTTTTACACTGATTGTGGCATGTGTTAGTGCAGATGGCATCTCCAGATTCTGAGGCTACGCAAGAGGAAGAGGTTTTGCTTCTCCCCTTGGAATCGATTACGAAGGCAAGAGGTCATTGGTTCCTTGAAGACCAACCTGTGTTAGATCTCATCTTTTTGGCCACCATCAAAATTATGGATAGGGTTCACTATTTTCCATTAATGTCCCAAGACTTCCAAACCATAATCCACGGACTACCAAGCATCACGGAAGTTTGGACAAGGGCTAGAATCGATGCATTTCTACGACTCCCAATGTATTTACCGGATTTTCAAAGATGCACTCAAGTTATGAACACACTCCAAGCAACAGCAGATAAGCCCTCAATCTCGGAAGCGAAAGTGCACAACAAAACAGGTGTATGGAAAACTATTCGATTCACACATGAAATCATCAACAAAGCTTTTGGATGGAGTCAGTATAGTCTAAAAAATCTCAAAGG
Organism: Ceratopteris richardii; assembly: GCA_020310875.1. Lineage (NCBI taxonomy): Eukaryota > Viridiplantae > Streptophyta > Polypodiopsida > Polypodiales > Pteridaceae > Ceratopteris > Ceratopteris richardii. The sequence continues at coordinate 46,177,968 of CM035442.1, read as the reverse complement.
TGAATGTCATGATGCTAAAAAGAAAAACTTTCTAGAAATCAATAGAATAGATATTGAAAAATCAGTCTGATTGGTGCATCAGCACTTTTGTTTCGCAAGCATGAACAGATATGCAGCGCCTCAAAAGATTGTGGTTCAATTGCTATGCCATGCTATGAGGCAAATTGGGAATGAACAATCCCGGATAAGCATAAAGGAAGTACCTATACCACCAAGAGATGTGGTACCACCAATAAAGGAAGAAGTACAAACTAACCCAGAAAAAGAAAGGCTACCACAACAAAATATGGAAAGAATCGTGATTGAAATCCTTGGTGATACGCCACAAGGTAAGATAGTAACCCAAGCAGCTGAGCCAAAGATACAACTCCATATTCGGGAGCCCCACAACACAACACTACACGTGGCACAAGGGAAGGATGTTACAACGGGGGAAGAACCTAGCATACTTACAACATGGTTAAACGTAGATGTTACTCATTTAAAACCAATAGTGAAACAAATGATATAGACGATAATGGATACGCAACAACAAATGATGGAAACAAATGCAGACTATGACAAGGCCATGAGAGAAAAAACGCAATTCCAAGTAATGAGTGAACAGTTGTCTGCACAACTAATCCAAGCTTGACAGGTTATTTCAGCCAAAGAAACAGAAGTCAAAGAAGTCCGAGGACGATGCACTACACTAACGGAGAAGAATCAAAAAGTCCAAGAGTGACTTATAGAGCTATAGAGATAGTATGAAGTAAGTGAAGCGAACAAGGAAAGAATGAAGGCGAGAAGCAATCTGTTAGAGATGTAAATCAAAGTATATATGGAAGAAACCGACAATTTATGCAACAGGAATAAAGAACTGATGAGTGCCTTGCTATACGACCAACCTGTCGAAACACGAGAAACAACCGCAACCGGTACAAAAGATTTGGAAGAGCAGATTGCAAAGTATGAAAAACTTCTTAAACAAGAGCAAACCATCAGAGAAGAATGGGAAAAAAGGTATACGCATGATACTAATGACCTCAGGAAACAATGGAAAGCTGTTGAAGACAAACTCTTGTTAGTTTATAATGAAGATGCTGACCAAATAGCAGCCATTGGGAATGATCTTTTAGTGACCAAAGATGCGCTAACCATGGCCCTTAATGAAGTCAAAGAAAAGGAAGAACATATTGCATAGTTAGAAGCTCAAATAAAACAACAAGAAAACATCGGGACACCAGTAGAGCCGCAACCAGGAAATCCTACTGACGAGGTAGAGGTACGTCCTCTAGCTCCCCCGATCTATCATTCACCAGTCAAAGAGCAGATGGCCGAACTTTGTGATGATCATCCAATGCCATATACTACAAAAATAGGTCAGAAGGAGTGGGCACTATTGGTGTCTTGATTCATGGAGAATTTTGAAAATGAAGTGGTCAAAATATTGAAGGAGGCCAAAATTAAAGGAAAAGACCTCGATAAGATCATAAAGCCATTCAACATACCTTATGGACTATTGAAAGAGCAAACACATCAGTATGTAAGGTAGACCATGCAAAAAGATCCAGATGAGTAGCTGAACTTCAAAGAAAACATCTTAAATTACACACAAGCGGAATTTGAGGCAGCACAACCTTTGTGGAGAAGAAACTTTTTGGAAAAGAATCCTACTTTGTGGGTGCACTGGCAAGCAGCACCATATTTATTACAGGTAAATCCTTCTTTTTGCCCAACGCCTTCTCGACGTGATGCACAAGAATTTTTGGACATGCAAAAAAGTGGCAAGCTCAATAATCAATGGTTGAATTATCCATTACTTCCAAGTCCACCTCACAATTATTTACCGACTAAAGACTACATGGTGAAATCCATCAAATTTTGGCTATATCATTATGCGACAGTACGAGACCTCACTATACAGATGACTAATAAAATCCTCTGCATGATACTCAAAGTACTCAAGGTTTTTAAGCATGCAACATATATATTTTTGAATTTCATCGGCATTAATCAAGGCATAGATATGCTCATTTTTTATTTATCAGTTATGCACAGTCGTCCTACAATTATCGCATATTATTCGAGACTGATGTTTTTGTCGAGTCAATACATGCAAACTTTTGAGGAAGCCTTTTTTACCTGATTTTTTGAAATTGACTCCGAGATCTTCTTGAAGATGTCAACGAATCTGAATGCCAGACTTGTGGCATATGAATTAAGTTTCTTTGCAGATCATAAACAGCCACCACATGATGGTGTAAAAGCTGAACAATGGAAGCAATTGATGATACGTGAAGCCAATCTACTTAATGAAACAGAGCAAAAGGTTTACAAGACGTATTCCCGCCGCATTCAAAAGCTTGTCAGGGATGATAGAGTTCAGGAGGGGGGTAGTGTTGAAGGAGAGTCCAAACAAAAAGAAAAGAAGAAGAAAATCAAGAAAGAAGCTTCACTAAAGAAAATATATCTGAAGACATATCTCTACAGGAAGCCTCGCAGGGGCATGCAACACCCATCTCTGCACAAAGCCCCGTAGGGGCATACAACACGAGGAGGTACACAAGAGGCAAGGACATATCAAGGCCAACAAGTATCCATGAAGAAGTGCAAGAAGATATCTGGCAGATCCAGAGACCCAGGTAGGTGCTTCAACCTCTTGATCTTTGAAGGGTCGAGATCGAAGGCTGAAGATCCAGACCTTCATACCTTCCACTGGTTGCGTGTGTGGCTGGCCGACTTAACACAACAACCCAGATTCAAAGAGGTTATTGGTGAGCTACACTACAAATCTAAAGTAGTCCATCTCCACGGGTTGCAAGTGGTGGAAAGAAAAGAACAGGCCAAAAATGCATCAGGTCCTAGAGGATGTGAAAGAAGATTCAAGACTAGGGCCTTTAAAACGTAATGCTAGCCTGATAAGGAGGCAAGGCCAACCAAGTGATGCATGCGATGGAAAGAAGTAAACAAGCTGCAGTCAAGAAGTGAAGCTTGTCAAGGGACGACAGAGACAAAAACGGGGAGAGTATTGCAGAGCAAAGAAGAGCAAAGAGGCAGAGAAAAAGAAGGGCCTTAAAATTTTTCCGATTTGAGCACTTTATTTTTGTACTATAGTCACTTTGTAATATATTTCCCGATGTAAATGCACTAGAGGAGTCCTCTAGATGCATACCCATAAAGATTTTTCTCATTACCCTTGTAAACTAGTAGGAAATTAGTCCTTTAGTCAATAAAGTGCTGGTCTCTTGTGTGAAAGGACCATTTTTAGGGCATATGTATATAAGTCATTTTGTGACTCTTTGTAAACACTTTTTGACCATTATGGGAATGAAGAGCATAGAATTTCGAATTTGTGTCTTCTCCTCTCTGTATCTTCTTCCTTGTGTTGCTTGAAAAGAGTGCTTAGAAGTGTTGTCTATTCTTGAAAGTACTTATTTGCTGTTGGTAAGGTGTTTGTTAAGTGTAGGAAGTGCTGAAGTGTAGGAAGATCATTCCCGCGGCTCAATATTTTGCTCATAACTTGACGTAAGAGTGTCAAAATTGAGTGAAAGGACCACCATTGGATGTGTCTTCACGAGAGCTTCGAGTTCGATATATTCAGAGTTTGGAGCTAAGAGAAAAGCTCAATTTACTGTTAACTACTGTTCCAAGTGTCGCGATACCATAGCTAGCCTTGAAAGCCTCAATGTGATGGATTTATATTTGTTTGCACCTTGTTAGATCTCATTTCCAGTGATCAGCATTTGAATGCATGTCTTCATACACTCGGCTAGGTTTTGATACTCTTTGGATTGATAATTAAAGCGTGAATCCCCACTATATGCACTTGAGGGAGATTGAGGTATAGTCTCTTTCTCCACAAGTCCCTAAGTTGCCACTAAGGTACACACCATGCATATTCTAAGTGCATCAACAAATATCATTGTGCAATAAATGTGAGGAAGTGATGGGTAGAGTATAGGGATAAGAGGGTCCTAAAAAAACCTACTCTAGAACACCCTAAGTAACTCTTGAGACCTTTAATAAACCCTCTAAGATTCCACCATATTTACTTATATCACAACATTACTTTAGAGCACCATTCTCAAAATGCTGAATAAAAATAGATAACTTTCGTGAACTTGAGAAAAACCTTCTATTTATGGAAGAAGGCACTCAAAGTTTTACTTAGAGCTCACAATCTCGTTGTAATTGAACTTAGAGCTTTTGAACAATTCCTCAACCAAGATATGCATGAGTCTCCAAGGAAAAAGCAATTACCACTAGTGGACACGCGAGTATCATAACAACCAGCCCAATCACTATCTGTAAAAGCATGCAAGCATGGCTGAACATCTCTGCCATAAAAGAGACCTAAGCTCAAAGTGCCTCGAAGATATCTAAACACATGTTTCACCGCTTGCCAATGCTTAGTGCCAGGGCTATGCATGAATCGACTCAACTAGGAAACTGCATACTGTATATCCGGCCTTGTGTTGCATGCATATATAAGACATCCCACAGCTTGCTGATAAAGAGAAGTGTCAAATGCATCACTAGAATCCTCAATTGAGAACCTGAATCCTGTCTCAACTGGTGTGGAAACTGGCTTACAATCCTCAAAATCAAAATGCTGAAGTAGTTTTTCAACATACTTTGCTTGATGCATAACAATTCCCCCCTCAATGGATACAAACTGGATGCCAAGATAGTAGCTCAAAAGACCAAGATAAGTGACATCAAAAGTATGCTGCAAATCAGCCATAAGAATGTCAAGTTTTGCATCACATGACCCAGTCAGGAGTATGTCATCGACATAAAGAACAAGCACTATAAGATCAGCCCCATTTTTGTGTACATAGAGTGTGCTTTCAATTGGACTACATGTGAAGCCAAGAGCAATCAAGTGCTTATGTATTTTGTCATACCATGCACGTGAAGCTTGCTTGAGACCATACAAGGCTTTATGCAAGTGAGAAACCATAATATGCTATTTCCCTTTCATAGCAAATCCAGGAGGTTGCTTCACATAAACCTCTTCTTGCAAATCACCATTCAAGAAGGCTGTTTTTATATCCAACTGATGCACTTTCCAACCTCGATGGGCAGCCAATGCAACCACGGTACGAATGGTAGTCATGCGTGAAGTAGGTGCAAAAGTTTCCTCATAGTCAATGCCATATTGTTGCACATATCCTTTGGCAACCAATCTAGCTTTGCAGTGATCAATGCTACCATCAGATTTTCTCTTAATCTTGTAAACCCACTTTGTACCAATGGCATTCTTTCCGTTTAGCAATTCACATAACTCCCAAGTACCATTCGTATGTATGGAATCCATTTCCGATTGCATAGCACTCATCCATTGTGGATCGTCACATGCATCTTTAAAAGAAAGTGGCTCTTCATTACATGCTGTAGCAATAAGAGAATAATCCACAAAATTATTTCATGCATGGTGAGAGCTTGATCTTGTTCTACCAAGTAAAGGTGCACTCAATTTGCTGTCCTGCAAAGTTTGTTTCAGCCACTTTGGCATAGATTGTGCACTCTTGATAGACATGCGTTCATTATGTAAAACATCTTCAATATGTACATCATGCGTGGAATGAATTTCATGCTCAGTTTCAGCCATATTTTGACGCAAATGTTCAGCCATATGTGGCTGGAAATTTCCAACAATTTTGACAATTTTTGGCTGAATTTTTTAGGCTATGTTTGGCTGGAAATTCTCTGCATTTTCAGCCCTATTTGGCTGGAATTTTTCAGCCCTTTGAGCCTTAGTTGGCTGGTCTACATGGCCATAGTCAAGCGCACCATTTTGGAACAAAGGCATGAGTGTATCAAACACATCTTGTGAGCTAACTGTTAGCAGTTTTTTGCATTCAAGTAGAGGGAAAATTGAATTTTCAGCAAATACCACATCTCGACTCACAATAATTGTGTTCGTCAATGGATGGTACAACCGATATCCCTTACTTTCAGCACTATAACCAACAACTATACATTTCTTTGCCTTGTCATCAAGTTTGTGACGTTGTTGTGATGGCACAAGAGCATATGCCAAACAACCAAACACTCGCATATGACTAACCATAGGCTTATGACCATTCCAAGCCTCATAAGGAGTGATGACTCTCAATGCTTTTGTAGGGCAGCGATTCAACACATAGTTTGCACACATGACTGCTTCCATCCAAAACTTATGAGGAAGATGCTTTCCTTTAACCATACATCGTGCCATTTCAAGTAAAGTTCTATTTTTACGCTTGGCAAAACCATTATGTTGAGGTGTATATGGCACCATACATTGGTGTGAAATACCTCTTTCACGAAGAAAAGCATTAAACTCATGTGACATGTATTCACCACCACGATCTGTGCGTAGAGTCAAAAGTTTTTGTGAAGAAAAATTTTCAGCCATAGCTAAAAATGCTTTGAAGCAAGAAAATACCTCATTCTTTGCTTTCATAGGATACACCCATGTATGGCGAGTAGCATCATCAATGAGGTAACAAAATATACATGCTTCCCAAAAGATGGAGTCTTGACCGGACCACATACATCACCATGAACAAGTTGCAATTTTCTTGTAGTGTGTGTGTGACTATCTTTTGGAAAAGAAGCACGATGCATTTTTCCAAGAATGCAACCTTCACATGCATGCTTTTCAATGGACTCAAGTGCAGAGCCAATAACCATGTCCTTCTTTTGCAAGTAGAGCAAACTATTGAAGTTTAAATGACCAAAACGAGCATGCCAAAGCTCCATTTCAGCCATGGAAGAAGTATGAGCAACTAAGGCATTCGAGGCAGCCCTCTTGTATGTATCCATGCGATACAAACCATTACATAATGTACCGGACATCATGATAACATCGCCATTGCTGAAATCATGAACCATACACTTATCATCAACAAAGCCTACATGAAGTCCAGCTTTGGCAATCAACGGAACTGAAATTAAGTTCTTCTTTATACCGGGCACATACAATGCATTTTTCAAGAGAATCACACCTCCATTTGCAGTCGTAAGCTCAATTTCTCCTACTCCAATGATAGGATAAGAGGCATTGTTTGCACACACCACATGTCCTCCTTTAGGTGCATCTTTCAAAGAGGCAAAAAATCTTTTGTGTGATGTTATGTGCTTTGAAGCACCACTATCAATAAACCAATCTGAATCAGCCTCACTCACAACCATACATTTAGAATGTAAAGAAGCATCATAATATGTAACAACACATGCCCAAAAATCTTGAGCCATGTTAGCTTCATCATTCTTTGCATTTGCTGAATTTTTAGCAATAGACATGCCCGATTCCTTCTTCTTTTCATTGCGTTTAGCAAGCTTTCTACACTCATCAATAGTATGACCAGCCTTCCGGCAATATTTGCATCTCTTCTTCTTTTGCAAATCACCATCATTAGAGGAATGAGTGGAAGAGGAAGCTTGAGGCTTTGGTTTTGATGAACCCAACGCTGAACCATACTTGCTTTTCCCCTTTTGTGAGATAGCAAGTGCTTTTAATCAAACCACTCCTATTCACTCTAGATTGCTCTTCTTGCAAAAGAAGAGACACAACCTCATCAAATGCATACATATTAGGATTTCCTTTTGCAACCAAACGGAGTGTAGTAGCAAAGCTTTGAAAAGATTCCGGTAATCGTTTCAACAATGTAGAAATGAGTGATGCATCCGGAATGATCTCATCTATGTTTGCCAATTGCTCTTTCAAGTCCTTGATGCGTGTCACATACACATCCACCGACTCATTTTCAGCCATACATACATCCTCAAGTTGCTTCCTCAAGTATGCAACACGTGCTTCATTACGCACGGCATACAAAGAAGCAAGAGTGTCCCATGCCTGTCTCGATGTAGAACATGACCGAATGTGTGGAGCTATATGACACTTCACTAAAAGCGCAATCAAATCATGAGCTTGAGCATCTTTTCCATCCCATCTAAGCTGCTCCTGTGTAGGTGGAGAAGGAGAAACCACTGCACTCGAAGAAGAAGCTCCATCTGTGATAGTAGACTCTGAAGTAGAAGCATTTGCCGGTCTTTGATCTACATCTCCCACTATGTTCCAAAGTTGTTTTGCAACAAGAACATGCTTCATCATGTAAGAACACATCACATAGTTGGTCCCGTCAAGCTTATCTTCAGCTTGAAGCATGCCAAACAAGTCATTGTTGCCCGCCATTTCACTAAGGAACAAGAATGTGACAAAATCTTCACTTTGACGAAAACTGAAATGAGTGCTGGAATTCTAGCTCACAAACCATCACTTTGATGGCGATTCTGACTGCACGAATGGCTTCGAAATGGGGGTAAAACCCTAGCGCACCTGGTGGAAATGTTTTCGGGCTGCTGAAATTCACAGTTCTATGCTCCGAAGTCGATTTGCATTGTTAAAGTGCGCGCGCCACGATGCAAAAAACCGAAACTTGAGAAGAAGCTGAACCTGCTCTGATATCACTGTGGGTGTGTGTAGAAGTGCGAGAGACACACAAGAAGCACACACAAGGAGCACAAATGCAGCAAGACACACGGAGAAGACGATGGCTGGAATAGATCTCTCTATTGATCGATGAACTGAACTGAAGTAAGAGTTGAATAATATCCCTAAGTACAAAGTACCACCACATATGAGAGTATCAAGTATGTGGTAACATGGGGAAAAAACCTCTAGCCAGCACTAGAGTAAAAAGTGCCCATGTATAGGGAAAAGGTTCACATCAAAGCTACTCGAGGAACACATAACAATGAGAGGTGCACTAGGTACATCTCTCTCCCTGTATAAAAAAATTACTTCCATTTCTTTCAAACTCAAGTGTTGTTCTGGTAACTACATTTAAGTGTGTCTCCCAAGCCCCATAGCCACTCTCTTCCTAGAACAAGATATATCCTCTCCATATTCATAATCTGGAAGTCCATAAGGTCAATATAATCTTGTATCTTGACTTCCAAACTACATACCATAGTATCCCATATAATCTTATCCTCCCCTTGCATCATAGATACAATGTGCTTATGTGCACTAGGCTGTTGGGGAATCTTTAGCTTCTTGACTAGATCATATTTTATGAAGTTGTGAGTGGTAAAGTCATCTATCATGATGCACACCTTGGTCCCATGTATAGTTCCATGAAGTTTAACCAAGTCATGTGGTCCAAACTAAGGTGACCACAATGACTGTGCCAAACAACATGTGTGCTCAATGTCCTTCTGCATCACTTCCACTCCCTTGCAATTAGAATTGCTATAAATAGGAAGTGTTTGCACTAGGTGGACCGTCTTTTTGCCCTTCTCAAGGGTCTCTGAGTGGACAGTTCCACTATGAATGGCTAGGAAACAAACACCTAAAACAAAAGTTCTCTCTGTTGGTCCTCTCAAACTGCACAATAGGTAATCCAAGCCCTTGTGATATTTGTTTCTTGAGAAATATTTTTTTTGTCCCCATTGACACTTTGTTCTTAAATTTAGTTCTACTACAAGGTTTGAGGAGCTTGTCTCCATAAGAGTGTAGTGAGGATGGTTATGGTCCTCATAAATCTGAGCATACTTGATCGCCTCCTCAAATGTCTTAGGTATATTCCTTCTTACCTCTCTCTTGCTGGTTTTGTCTAAGCCTCTAACAAACCCTCTTGTTTTATGAAAATCATCTAAACCCTTAAGTTTCAGTATGATCTCCATATAGTGGGTTATGTAGACCGTCAAAGGCCTACCTCGCTGAGTGATCCTATCCCACTCATACCAGTTCCTCTCTTCTTCATGCTTACTAAGAAACTCTTTCAAGAAAAGAGTTTTAAACTAAGCCTAGTCTGTAGGAATAGAATTGAGCTCTTTGAGACTCATCCACCACTTATAAGCACACAGATCAAGTGAGAGACTTGCCTCTAGCACATGATACTCAGGTGGGGTGCCCTTGAGTTGATGCAAGTCATTTCACTTTTGCAAAAAAGTGTAGACTGCATCTTTAGTTGTCTCACGGTCATCCCGCATAAAAGTAGGTGGCTTAAGGTCTTTTAGGTGGGGATCTTCCCTAGAACTATCTCCTTTATGCTTACTAGGAAAAGGGACATCCTTCCTAGCCATATCCATAGGAAGAGTAGGCATCTCTCTTTCCTTCTTACCTAGGAAAAAGGTAACATATCCTTGAAGTGAGATCATCTCAGACTTAAGTAGTTCAATGAGAGAAGTTATGCTATCAATGTCTCTCTCTAACCTAAGGGTTGGTTCCTTGATCTTAGTGAATTGTTTGTATGTAAAAAACGCATCATAGAGCTCTACATAAAAATAATCTTTTTCTTGTAGCTCTTTTCCCCCTATTTTTTTCACAACTTCTTGTTCATGTTCTACTTCTTCCATCCTACAATCAGGGTCCTCTAGTTGTTTCTCTCTAGGTGGACAAGTGTGCCCCAAAAGTAGCTTACCGTTAGGATCCATATTTCCCTCCCCCCATTTACTAATTCGAGTGTATAAAAGTAGAAGTAAACTTAATATGCAATAAAGATAGAAAAAGTGGTATGAGAGCACTTCCCTAATAGAAATTAGTTCCTCCAAGCAAATTTGAAGTGATCTTTGAAGTGGCAAACTACTGATCTGCAATCCTTGCCAGGCGGAAACAAAAATTTAAAATGTTGGGTTGACTCGAGGGGGTCTTAGCACCAAATACCAACAAAAATGTTGCCAAAAGTTTGTGGCCATAGATCAAAAGATGTTGTTTGGTTCTCACCAGTCCTTCTCATTCAAAAATGAATGGTCCCAACACATGCACATGAAAGCTACAAGGCTACTCCAATTGCAAAAAGTTGATTCTGATTCCAAATGACCAAAAACTAGGCCTAAGAATGCAAGCCTAATCTCTTTTGAAGCACTCCAAAAAGATTTTGGCTGGGAAAAATCTCTCCAAATCAAATGCCATGTTTTGCTAACAAAGTTGGAAATACAGCTTCATAACATGACAAAGGTTTTTTCAGTCAGATGTCAGAGCACAAAACTATGGGTCAAAGAAAGTGGAAATGTCAAGGATGGGAAGTGAAAGAGCAGTTCTTCATAAGGAGGGTATTTGAAAGCTTGAAATTAGATGGTTAAAAGATATTTCTCTTGTTTTAATGGCCCTTATCCCATATCCACAATCCATAATACATGCTTCCATATTCCTTTCCCCAATATCTTATCCATTTGTCTTTCAAATACCTTTCCAAAATCAAGTAGAAGTTTGAAGGTTTTTAGTTTATTACCTCTCTCAAGCTGGGCTTCTCAAACTAGGCTCCAAATGGTTGTCGAAGAGGTTCTCTTTACCCCATATATGGGTGTAGAGAGCAGATTATTGGGTGTAAATTGAGTATCTCTTCATTATTTTCTTCAACTTTGAGAGGAGGGAGAGGAGGCTAAGCAATGGTGCTCAATCATGTCTGCTCTCGGGCATGCATGGTGTGAATCTGCCTCCAGTTGAATCTCTTTCTCTACGCAGATGTCGGCATGTTCGTCGTCCTGCTCTGATACCAACTTTAAGGGTTGCCTCTGATGAACTCCCCTATTTTGGGAGATGATTGGCACAGAATCTCATGGAGATGATGATGATTGGCTCTTCTCCTCTTTCAAATGCACACGGAGAATCTCTCCTAGAAGTTACCACCCAACTGCGTACTCTTGTTCATATCATCTCTATATCTTTCCATAATCAAATGAACCTCCAAATGGCCTCTCACATGGATGCCACAAGGCACTCATGTGTGAGCCCATCCAAATGGAGCTGAGAGGTGGTTCCCACCTCTCTCCCTTAGCTCAAAAGAGATTAAGCATCATTATTATGAACTTCTGAAACAATATAAAGTCCGACCTAGCATAGAAATATTTTCCATAGTACATTGTAGGTCAATGGCACGATATTGTGCATCAAAACTTGAAAAAATAAACAACAGCACGATCATCTTCATGGAAGATTGAGGACGAAGGCGATGACAATCATGAAACCGAATTTTATTGTGAATCCCGGCTTCTTTGAACTTCCTCTTAGCTTCCTCAAGATCCTCTTTCAAAATAGGAATGTAGTACTGAAGTATTGACAGATTTGGATGAAGGATAATGATTGTGTTTTTTTTGGTTTGGTTATTTATGAACACGTTAGTTGAAATAAGTATTTATTTTGAAATGGAAAGGAATTTTTATATTTATATGTATTTATGTTGTTTTTTTTTAAATAAAGGAAGTTTGACCTTAGCCTACTCTCCCGAACTTGAATTAAGTAAAAGAAAAGTACAAGAGAAGAGGACTAGTGCCCATGGGATCCCCCGAATCCCACATATGTATTTTTGTTGACTTTGTTGACTTTGTTTCATATAAAAAATATACATTTAATGATCTTCTTTGAAAGAAGATCCACGTGTCTTTTTGTGGGTTGACTTTTCGTTTTGAAATAGAAAGCATTTGAGAACCTCTTTTTTTTTTTAGTATTTGAATGCAAATAAAAGAATATGAAATGGGCCGATTCAACAAAGACTTTTCATTACATTTAAAAATTGTGTGAGAATCCGAATGAACAAGTGAACATTGTGGGTTTGGCCTTTTGAATGCATATGCAAGTTTTCAAAGCTCGATGGATCATATATTAGGGCCTTTCTTTGGTAAGAGTGTGAGATTCTTCATGGATGATTTCTGTTTGTACAATTTTAGATCACTTAATTGCTCTAAAATTAGGGAAATATTCCAAGGATAGATGAAGATGGAGGCCGACTCAACCCTGAGCCAAGATAGCTCAACCTAAGGTTCGTCTAGTGTTTCATGAGGTATGTGATAATGGAATCCCCCAAGATACAAATAAAATAGAAGCTCTTTTTGTTCATTCGCCAAGTGATCCATGAGAGTTGGTAAGTTTTCTCCAAACGTTAAGATATTTGGCTCCATCCTTCTCCATGCTCTCTGAATTTTACCAAGATCAATCAAATACTGTCTATCACTTGGAGAAGACCAAATTATTTTGTACTTGACAAAAGAAAAACTGACCACACTTCCCATACTACAACCTCCTTATTGGGATCAACAATTTCATTTGAGTCTCAGCAGCATAGGCTCTAAGGTAGTAGGAGCAATGCTTATGCAAAAAGCGAAACAAGGTGCATATCTAACTCTTGTCTACTTAGTTTACAAGTTCAAAGGAAATAATCTCGTTTGGTGGCACTCTACTAGCATCTTAGTTAGCACGAGCATGTGCCACTAAAAGGTTGAGATATCACGTAACTTACAACCCATTTTTTGTTCTTACATATAAATCCATCTCACCACACATTTTGTGATATCCATGTGAGAGTGTTCACACTAAGAGATGGGTACTTCATCTTCAAACATGTGAGATCCAATTTTTGAGAGAAGAAAGGGTAATAACTCATATAACCGACATTTTATTCAATGCTCAGAAAGATGTAGCCGTTAGGAGAATAAGAGGAACTTGTAGTTGAGAAGTTGAAGAACTTTCAAAAGATGCTTGGATTACAGAAAATGGCATTGAGCTTGAGGGGGAGTTTTGAGATATCAAGCTCAAAATGTGATGATCCGTGATGATATGTATCTGTTTTTTCATTTCTTTGACATATATAGTGATCAAACCATTATATGTGACGGACAAGTCATTGAGCTTTACTAGATTTATCTAGCAAGAGTGATAGCACATTTGTTTTCTTGCCAATTCACTCATTCCTAGATATTAGGATTTTCCTTATGTACTAATTTTAGAGATTGCACTTGTTGTATTGTTGTTTTAGGTCTTTCTTGTACGTTCCTTTTATGTAGTAGAAGAAGAAGAAGAAGAATATCATTCTTCCTTGCCTCAATTTATGTGTGTGCTTCTCCTTGATTGAGTGTGTGTGTGTGTGTGTGAGTGAGCTCTCCTCCTTATCTCCTTACTCATGACAAACATTTCACATGGTGCTATATGATAAATGACATCACATTGAAGTTAACCGATGCCTCTAAAGCTCTCCTTGTTTCAATATTGAGGAAAACAAAGAAAACATATGCGATACCAAGAGTGCGCATGAAGGAATTTGAAAATTAAATGAAACATCCAATAGCTACATACATGTTGTTTTGGGAGAAACAGAAATCCTTGGCAGCATGTAGTTTTGCAAAAAAAAGAAGGAGATGCATAATTTTGTCCTATGTTGCAAGGAAATGAAGGAGAATAATTTTGTCCTATGTTGCAAGGAAATGAAGGAGAATGGGGGAGATCAATTCGAAGAGATTGACATCGACAAGCCAAAGGTTTTTCCTAGAGTGATGTGATTGAGGTTGAATAGGTTGATCAAGAGCTTATAAGTTCCATCTTGAAGTCAGCCAACTTTTAGACGTCCTTGGGAAGAGGAAATAAAAGAAAGAGGCAATACAAACATCCAAAACATAAATGAAATCGATATGCATCATTGTCAATAGCAAAGGGATTTCCTCTAAGCAATCAAAAGACAAGGTACTGTAGCTTAGGGAGATGGGTGGAACGTGTGAACATTGAAAAAGATGCTACTAAATATGATTTTCAAAATGTTTAAAGAAGTCCATACTAGAGGTTGGAGAACGCCTTTTATTGAGTTTATCTTGATTAGATGGATTGGAAGTAGAAGAAGCAATGATATCTAAAGGAATATGTGCATACAAAGTTCTCGTATTCAATTAGAACATTCAAGATATGAAGAGTAGAAAAATTAGTAGATTAGAGAAGCAAAGAATCAAGCGTTTCTATGATGAAAAAGATATAATAAACCTATGGAAATTGTCGTTTCTAAGCACTGTTGAGTGGAACCGAGGGACTCAAGGTGTGAAGAAGAGAAATCATTGATTTGAGCAGGCAGATGATTTCTTCAATAGACCGATGAGTTGTTGTGAGGCAAACATAAACTCGAAAATAGATGGAGAGGAATTGATAATGCTAATTCAAGAGATGGTTCCGTTCTTTAGTTTGCTATGCTTAAGTGCATCCTTTGGCTGTCTCTGAGACATTGCTATAAATGTGTGAATCAAGAGTATTATGGAGTTTGTTCAAAGCACCGTGGCTTTTTGTGTGTTGCACAAAACCAAAAGGCTAGAATATGTTAATTCAGACATCACTAGAGTCTATTGTATGTTACTATCTTGTAGAAGCTTGTCATCATACGTTATGAAAGATTGTACCTTTGATTGATGAGAAAGCATGTTGTTTTAACCATACAAGGTGTATTGGACATATTGTAAAAAGATTTCTCGAGCTCACAAATCGAAGGTGCGTAGGATGTGATCTTGTCTATGTTTTGGTTTGTGTTTTGCAGGTATATAAGTAACTGGATTTTTCTTTTTTTGTATATAAGTAACTGGAGTTGAGTGATGCATACTTTAAAGGCTTTGTTGGTGAAGTAGATGACGGATAAGAGACATGAAGGATTGGAAGGAAGGTAACTAACTTCTTTTGCAGTAATAAAGAACTGAAGTAGAAAGAGGTTTGTTACATAGCTACGTTTGTAAGCTATGTGTATGGATATATATATATATATATATATATATATATATATATATATATATATATATATATATATATATATATATATATATATATATATATATATATATATATATATATATATAGAGAGAGAGAGAGAGAGAGAGAGAGAGAGAGACTTAACCGTCATTCGCTGATGTAACTGAAGAGAAAGAGGTTAAGTGGATTAATTATAGAAGGCGGTTGTGTGCATTCTCGTAGAGTGTGGATAGTGAGAGAGTTTGTCAATAGTCAGAGGAAGATCATATTGTTGTGCCAATATTGTACTATATTCTCTACATAATATAGATTCTAGTCTTTAATGCATTATTCTGGGTATTGTTCATTTAATTACTCTGATCTGTGTGGTGATAATCTGTGAAGTGTGGATATATACTAAATAGGGAATATAAATGCACTGGAGTAAACTCTGGTAATCCCCATTCCCTGAACCTCCATTGTACCTGTATGATGAAGTAAAGCAACCCATCTCACCATTTGGGAGAATTGGGTGTTGAAATTCAATTCTCTCACTTGAAAAGAAATTGTTGAGGCTAATTTCAGACCTTATACATCCATTCATTCATTCATGAGGCTGGTCATGGGTTGGGGAGGATATAATTTTGACTACAAAACACAAATTTACTATGCTTTGAGGATTTTCTGAAGACACAATTGTGGATTGGATGTTTTCTAAGTTTGAGGAGGCCAAAGGATATTTCCAACTTCTTTTTTGGACTTGTGACTAGAGCCTAGAATGTTTTTCAACGAAAAGAAATTGAATTGCGCGTTTTTTACATTGTTAGGGAAGCGTATTTGTGTCATTTCTTTCATTTTCTAATACTTCATTTAATTCTATTTTTACTTCAAGTGCTTTTGATATTGTTAAAAATGGAACACGTGGATAAGGAAGGATTAATGAAAAAAATTCACAACCTGAGGAAAAAACCGTAAACCAAGACCAAGGATCACATATGAAGGATGCGGATCAAGCGGGAGATCTATATGATGATTTATTATTCACTCCCAACACAATGAGCTTCTAGATACAAAGGGCAAGTTAGAATATGTGTCAGGGACCTAGATAATCTCCTTGGTCACTTAGAAAATCCAAAGGAACCTAGATGAAGACAAGGAGACATCTTCTCATGGAACATCAGATATAGTTTGGAGACAACCTAGGTCACTTAGAAAATTCAAAGGAAAGAGTCCTACGGATATAACACTTCTTAGGACGAGAGGATTTGGCATGAGTGGGATAGAGTGATGAAGAGAGGTAGGCCATTGTCTATTTACAATTAAATTATAGAGAAATCATCCTTGAATTTCAAAGGATACGAGGATTTGTTAAGGAGCGGATAAAGAAATTAAAATTGAGGTTTTAAGAGAAACCCCAAAGACTTTTGAAGACATCATAAATACACTCAAATATGTGAAGATGACAACCACTCACAATATCCACCAATGGAAATGGTGCAACCTCTAGAGTACATTCATGGAAGGAGGTTCAAGAAATGGGGAGTCCTAGGGAAAAACAAATTTCTAGTTGAGAAATAGAGAATGTGAAAATTTTGATTCGACCAAAATGTAAAACTTATGTTTTAGGTGTTTGTCTCCTAACCATGTGCAATAGAACTACCCAATGACCAAATCACAGGACAAAAAGTATGTACCACAGACTCCTACTACCATAGATAAGGGCTAGAAAATGGTCAACTTAATGCAGATACTCCCTATTCATGGAAACGCCAGCTACAAGACAATGGGAGTGATGCATGAGGAGATTTTACATACTTATTCTTTGACCCATTCTTTATCTTCCACACCATTTGAGCCACATCATTTGGTTCAATTGAAATTGCATATGGATTATTGAGTACTTATCATAATTAATTACTCATCTACTCACAATTTCATTAACTATGCTCTCCTTAAAATACTAGAAATTCCCCATTATCCTAGTACACATAGATATATTGTATGTATGAAGTAGTTTAAAGATAAAATAGTATTTGACACGATGGTGTCAAATTAGAAGTGGAGCTATAGGAATTCACAAATCATTCAAACTTTAAGATTATGAATATTGAAAAAAATTTACTTAGTATTGAATAGGGAAGAGATTTCGTGAATTTGCCAAAAATAGAAGTAAATTTCATATTGAGGGTAAGATGGATGTACCTAGTACACCTCTCATTTCATTCATTTAGTACTTTGTTTAATTGTCATGAATGTAGGCATTGTAGTTTTTTGAAATTGGGTAGCATATGCATGCAATGACACTTTAGATGTATATATTAATGATAATATTTTATCTAAGGACGAGAATTTGTATTAGTCTTTCTCACAAGAGTATGTGGTTGAAGGTTTTACACAATTAATGGTTGAGTATAGATATATTTTCGTATTGATCTATCTAAAAGACTACCACCAACACAAGAAGAAATTCACCATGCCATATATTTAGTGTTTGATACTAAGCCTTGTTGTAAGCCACCTTATAATCTTTACAAATCCTATCATTATGAAGTAAAGAAAACAAATTATGGATATTTAACTAAACCCCTCATTAGGCCTAACAATTCCTCACGGGAATTCTTAACACTCCTAGTAAACAAGGAAGATGGCCTTGTTTACTAGGAAGATGGCCTCTTTAAAAATCCTATCATTATGAAGTAGAGAAAAAAACTTATGAATATTTAGATAAAAACCTCATTAGGCCTAATAATTCCTCATGTGCATTCTTAACACTCCTAGCATTCAAAAGTGTAACTATCAAGAATAGGTTCCCCAATGCCTAGCATGGAGGACATATTCGATCAATTAAATAAAGCTCAATTATTTACTAATCTTGTTCTAGAAAATATATCATTAGATAGGGATAAAAGTAAGGAAATTCCAATGATTTCCTTAAAAAATAGATATGATCAGTAAACGTTTTTATAATGTCATTCACTTTCACCAATGCTTCTCGCACTTTCATGACACTCATGAATAGTTTGTTATAGCCTTATTTAGGAAAGTTCATAGTAGAATCTTTTAGATGATATTATGAAATATAGCTCATTGGGAAGAGGAAAACTCGAAACATTTAAGAAAATACTTCCACGTGTTATAAGAAAATTCATTCCTTTCTTAATTGTTGAAGAATCACTCACGAATTTGACATACAAATAGACATACAGAAAAAGAAAGATAAAGAGAAGCGGAATCAAATATTCTGAAAATCAAAAGCCTTAATGAGGGGACAAATTCACGACCCTTATGTACAGCGCAAAATCTTGCAGAATCAGAGTTCGTTACACCGAATCAAACTGTATATACAGAGAGAACGTGCATAAGAAGAATAAGGGGAAGTGCGAGCTAGAACGTGCGTGAGAAGAGCGCACAGTTTAAATAGAGCACATATAGAGGACAGAGAAAGTGAGAAGAGAGAACAGAGAATGAGAAAAAGAGAAGACGCCAGAGATTGCGTATGTATAGAGACTGAAGAGAGAGTGACTGAGAAGCTTTTTCAGAAGACGCCATAGATCGTGTATGTACAGATGAATAACAGAAACATGAAATGTCAGGTGTTCATCTGAGAGAGATGGTAGAGAAACTACTCAGTGTAGGAGAGTTTCCATAGCTTGAGCAAGAAGAGGCCAAGCTAATTTGTACACATCTTCTCTAATAGAAAACACATGTTCATGTGGAAGTTTGCGCGCACTATTCGTATGTGAAGAACTCTGAGTACTTTCGTGTTACGGTAGAAAGTTCGTTAACCATTAATAGTTACAGTTCGTTAGTAAACGTGTTCCTCAGTACTCTCTCAGTCAACGAATGTTTCGGTCAATTAGAGTTATCTCAGTAAACACATTTTCGGTCAGTTACAGTTTTCTCAGAAAACGAGTTTTCCGGTAGAACAACGAAGTATATCTCGCAGAATAAATTAAATTTTTGTATGAGAGTTAGCTTATCTTATAGCTAAACATCTCTACTATCAGTTCATCAAAGATTTCGGTGAAATGGATATGTACACACAGTACAAAGTCTAACCGAAAAGAGACATTCTGAACCAGAGAAGTTTTTTCTTAAACTTCAGAAAGTGTTCACTCAGTGAAGGAAGTTCACGCATCAATTCCTTACTTCTTGTATACTTACTTGAAGTAATTACAAACAGAGTAGGAGTTGATTCCGGTAAGATTCCGGTATAACTACGGTGTCAGTTTGGTGACAGTCCGGTGAAGTTCTAGTGAATTTTCAGTAGATTAAAAAGCATTCTTATACCTTTGAGCGACAGAAATTGTGCTAAGCTAATGCTGATTATAGAGGTGTTCTAATATCACTCTAGCTTAGCTCTCTACTCGGTGGCGCGGCGATTTCCGCAGGCGTGACAAGGCTCAAGCCTTTGCCGCGACGGCCATCAACAATTGGTATTAGAGCGAAAGTTAATCGCCAACAAGTGGTATCGGAGCAGGTTAATCTCCAAGATTGGTACGAGAGCCGGTTAACCACAACAAGTGGAACCAGAACGAGAAAGATTCTGAAGAGCAGAAAGATTCTCAAAAGGTCACCGGAAGTAAGAGAAACAAGAAGATCATGGTAGATCATGTCCAAATTGACAAATTGGACAGAGATAATAATCCCGCGTGGGTAATGCACATGGAAGCTTTACTTATGAGTAAGGACTTAATGATGTATGTGACCGGAGAAGAAAAGAAGCCGACTTTCGAAGATGATAGTCAACCGGAAAAAGAAGAATTAGAAGCCTTGAAGCTGTGGCAGAAGAAAGATGCAACGGCAAGAGCTTACATTTATAATACTGTTTCAGACCATCTACTACCACACATGAGAGGCCTGGAGAAAGCGGAGGACATATGGAGTGCGTTGGAAGATCATTTCCAAAATACTACGAAAGCTAGGAAGGCTAGCTTATGGTCCGAATTCACAACGTTCAAAAAGAAGTCGAATCAAAGCATTAGTGACTATGTTACTAAGATGAAGGATCTAGCAGATAGTCTTGGATCCATAAATGAAGATGTTGAAGATAACAGACTGATAGCGCAAGTGCTCACAGGTTAGAGAGGAGATGAAAGGTGGAAACCTTTCGTACTCTCAACTGAACTTTCTTTAAATCATTTTGTACCAGATTTAAATCAATTGCTTGGTTTGATGCTCACATATGAGCAAGACCTGAAAGGAGATGGAGATAAAGGACAAAGCTTTGCAATGTATATGAAGAACAAGAAGAAAGGAGACAAAGGTAAGTCAAAAGACGAAGAAGAATCGAGTTCTCAGGCTTATTATGCAAGAGGAAAAGGCACCGGCAGAGGAAGAGCAAGAGGTTTTGGAAGAGGAAGAAGTAGTAAGAATATCAACAAGAAGGCTTGCTGGATTTGTGGACTTAGTAATCATCTGGCTCATGATTGTTGGCACAATCAACAAGGATCAAATCAAAATCAGAACAATAATAGCAGAGGCAGAAGCGGAAGATATCAGAATAACTTTCAAAGAGGTAGACAGAATCAAAGAGGAGGCTATGCTAGAAGTGGAGCAATAAGTTGGGGACAGAATCAATCCTACAACACCACCTACAACAACTACGCAAATGACACTCAGAATGAAAGTCATACATCATTGATGATGAACTCAATCAGCACATCAGATATCGAAGACCTGAAGGTATTTTACATTGACTCTAGATGCTCTAATCACTTGTCAAGAAATATAGAACTGATGTCAGAACTGGATAAAGGTAGTTCCAATCATACTGTTCAAACAGGTGACAATACGAGACATAGTGTACATTCAATTGGAAAAGTGAAATGTAAGAGTGGAGAAGATTTGCTAACCAATGTTTTGTATGTTCCGACAATACCGAAAAATTTGATTAGCGTGGGACAGATAGTTGAGAAAGGTTTTCGGGTCAGATTTACAAATGAAGGAGTATTTGTAGAAGATCTCCAGAATGGATATAATCAGATCGTCTCTGGTAAGAAATAAGGTAGACTCTTTACTTTAAGAGTACAAGGGAACATTGGCCAAGCGTTGCTCACACATGGTGAAAAGGTGATTACAAAACTTGATCTCTGGCATAAGAGATTAGGTCATTTTAATGAAAAAGGAATTAAAGCTATGATAGCAAATCAGTTAGTACTGGGATTACCGAATGTACAGAATCAACATATGATTCACAAGTGCGAAGCATGTCAAATGGGAAAAGCCCACAGGTTACCTTTCCAGAAGAAAGGATTCAAACATGATGGAGTACTTGAACTCATTCATACAGATGTATGGGGTCCAACAAAAGAAGGATCAATCAGCGGATCGAGGTATTATGTTCTTTTCATTGATGATGCAACAAGGTGGATAACTCTTTATGTTTTGAAAGAGAAATCAAAAGTGTTTGGAGCTTTCAGGCATTTTCATGCATATGCTGAAAGACTCAGGTCAAAAGCTGAAAAGACTGAGGTCTGATGGAGGGGGAGAATACTTCTCCCGAGAGTTCAATGATTATCTTTGGAATGCAGGTATTAAGAGAGAAATAACCTGTAGATATACACCGCAACAAAACGGTGTAGCAGAAAGAAGGAACCGAACTCTAGTTGAGTTTGCACAAGCTATGCTAAAAGAAAAGGAGTGTCCAAATTATCTTTGGGCTGAAGCCATAAATGCACCTACATACTTGGTAAACAGATTACCATGTACAGCTTCAGATGTAATGACCCGGTATGAAGCCTCGTGGGGAAAGAAGCCAACACTTGATCATTGCAAAGTGTTTGGATCAGTAGCTTACGCCTATGTACCATCACAACTCAGACATAAGCTCGAACCAAAAGCAGAGAAATATGTGTTCGTCGGATACGATGAAAAGCAGATGGGTTAGAGGTTATGGAGTCCTCTAACAAAACAGTTTACTGTTTCCAGAGATGTGACATTTGATGAACAAAAAAGCTGGTATACAGATCTGAATCATACAACGGAAGAATTTGAAGAAGAAGTAAGAAGGAAAGAGAAAGGAAAATCAATTGTGCAAGTGAATAGAGATGAAGACTATATGCAGGCAAGTACGTCTAGGATCGGATCAGGTATGAGAAATGAAGATGAACAGGGATTTGATGAAGAAGTGTATTTAGATACACATGAAGTGTTTGAACCAAGAAGGTCAAACAGGAATAGAAGACAACCAGAAAGGTATTCCTATGATACCTCATATATAACTCAGAAAAATTATGCATATATGGTCAAAGATGATGAAGAACCTCATAACTATGATGAAGCTAAAGGCAAGAAGCAATGGGAAGAAGCAATGGAAGAAGAATTCAGCGCATTGGAGGAGAACAAGACATGGGAACTTGTTCTGAAACCAAGTGGTAAGGAAGTAATCGGAAATAAATGGGTTTTCAAAGTCAAGAAGCTTGCAGATGGAAGGATAGCCAGATACAAAGCTAGACTGGTTATCAAGGGCTATGCTCAGACGCATGGCATAGATTATGACGAGACGTTTAGTCCGGTGGCAAAGATGTCAACCATAAGGACAGTGATTGCTATAACAGCATCAAAAGGATGGAAGCTAAGTCAGCTAGATATAAACAACGCATTTTTGAATGGATATATATCAGATGAAGTCTACATGGAACGACCGGAAGGTTTTGTAAGTTCTAGATACCCAAATTTTGTTTGCAGATTAAGAAAAGCACTTTATGGACTGAAGCAAGGTCCAAGAGCTTGGAATTACAGGCTTGTGAAATATCTCAATGAACTTGGATACCAAAGTTCGAAAGCAGATGCAAGTCTACTCATCAAGAGAACAGAAGAAGGTATGATCTACATTTGCATTTCTGTAGACGACATTATAATCACAGGTACCTCAGATGAAGGAATTAAAGAAGTAAAGAGATTACTCGAAAAGGAGTTTCAGACTAGTGATCTAGGAAAGTTATCATACTTTCTTGGAATGGAAATCAAATACACAGATCATGGTGTATATGTTATGCAAGAAAGGTATCTCCTAAACTTACTAAAGAAGTTTAATATGGAGAATTGCAGAGAAGCTTCAACACCACTTGAAGTAAATCATAAACTCAGCAAATATAGTGGAGCAGAATTTAAAGATATGAGGAAATATCAGCCATTAGTGGGAAGCTTAATTTACGCTGCACTAACATGACCGGATCTTAGTTATGTAGTGGGAGTTCTCTCACAGTTCATGCATTGTCTGAAGGATCAACATTGGGTTGCAGGACAGAGAGTTCTTAGATATATCAAAAGAACTATAAAAGAAGGATTATACTATCCTTTTACGTCAGATATACAGCTGAGAGCATACAGTGACTCTGACTGGGTAGGAAGTCAAGATGACAGAAGATCAACACATGGGTATATGATATACCTAGGAGATAAGCTAGTAAGCTGGTGCTCGAAGAAACAACACATAGTGGCTTTATCGTCAACAGAAGCAGAATATAAAGGACTTGTAGAAGTAGCGAAAGAAGTGATATGGATGCAGATCTTGTTCAAAAGCATGGGTATTGATCAAGGTATACCTATCATACATGGAGATAATATGAGCTCACTGTATCTTGCAGCAAATCTAGAATTTCATGCAAGAACAAAGCACATAGAAATTCAGTATCATTTCCTGAGGGAAAAGGTAATGGAGAAGGAGATAGAAATAATACACACTCCGACAAAAGATCAAATTGCAGATATTCTGACAAAGAGCTTGGATGGAACAAAGACAAGCAGATTCAAAGAAATGGCAGGTATAAAAGAAAGGAAGATATATGAAGACAGAAAGAGTCAAATTAGTGATTGAGGGGGAGCTGTTGAAGAATCACTCACGAATTTGACATACAGATAGACATACAGAAAAAGAAAGATAAAGAGAAGCGGAATCAAATATTCAGAAAATCAAAAGCCTTAATGAGGGGACAAATTCACGACCGTTATGTACAGTGCAGAATCTTGCAGAATCAGAGTTCGCTACACCAAATCAAACTGTATATACAGAGAGAACGTGCATAAGAAGAATAAGGGGAAGTGCGAGCTAGAACGTGCATGAGAAGAGCGCGTAGTTTAAATAGAGCACATGTAGAGGACAGAGAAAGTGAGAAGAGAGAACAGAGAATGAGAAAGTGAGAAGACATCAGAGATCGCGTATGTATAGAGACTGAAGAGAGAGTGAGTGAGAAGCTTTTCAGAAGACGCCATAGATCGCGTATGTACAGATGAATAACAGAAACCTGAAATGTCGGGTGTTCATCTGAGAGAGATGGTAGAGAAACTACTCAGTGTAGGAGAGTTTCCATAGCTTGATTAAGAAGAGGCCAAGCTAATTTGTACACATCTTCTCTAATAGAAAACACATGTTCATGTGGACGTTTGCGCTCACTATTCGTATGTGAAGAACTATGAGTATTTTCGTGTTACGGTAGAAAGTTCGTTAACCGTTAACAATTACATTTCATTAGTAAACGTGTTCCTCAGTACTCTCTCAGTCAACGAATGTTTTGGTCAATTAAAGTTATCTCAGTAAATGCATTTTCGGTTAGTTACAGTTTTCTCAGAAAACGAGTTTTCCGGTAGAACAACGAAGTATATCTCGTAGAGTAAATTAAATTTTTGTATGAGAGTTAGCTTATCTTATAGCTAAACATCTCTACTATCAGTTCATCAAAGATTTCAGTGAAATGGATATGTACACACAGTACAAAGTCTAACCGAAAAGAGACATTCTGAACCGGAGAAGTTTTTTCTTAAACTTCAGAAAGTGTTCACTCAGTGAAGGAAGTTCACGCATCACTTCCTTACTTCTTGTATACTTACTTGAAGTAATTACAAACAGAATAGGAGTTGATTCTAGTAAGATTCCGGTATAACTACGGTGTCAGTCTGGTGACAGTCCGGTGAAGTTCCAGTGAATTTTCAGTAGATTAAAAAGCAGTCTTATACGTTTGAGCACAGAAACCGTGCTAAGCTAATGCTGATTATAGAGGTGTTCTAATATCACTCTAGCTTAGCTCTCTACTCGGTGGCGCGGCGATTTCCGTAGGCATGACAAGGTTCAAGCCTTTGCCGCGACGGCCATTAACAATTGGTATTAGAGCGAAAGTTAATCGCCAACATTAATTGTGATTTTTTATCAAATTAGAGGTAATCTATATTGGTCGCCTCAACTTTCAACATGGAATCCAAATGGATCTTGAAAAAGTATTGCCTTTTTAAGAATAGAAACATGTTAGAAACAGGAAACAACTTCAGATCCTCCTAGGCTTATCAAGATTCCATTGTAGATTCATTAACAACTATGGCAAGAACATGATTCTAATGACAAATTAACTTAAAAGGATCCAAATAAGGCCATTCATTTGTATGTGAAAAAAAGAAAAGTATTTAGAAGATGAAAGTTGAAATTATAACTCCATTATTGAATATAGTAGATCCCAATCAACACTTTGTGATTGTGATGGATGAAAGTGATTTTGCCATAGGATCAATTTTAGTTTAGGATAAATGTTTAATGCTTTGAAGAGGTTGCATCATTACTTATATGATTCCAAGGTCACAATAGTGTTTGATCAAGAGAGCATTAAGTGTCTTTCTAATCAAATAGACCTTAAAGGTCATAAGGCATGATGGGCAAAGACCCTTGAGGACTTTGATTATGAGCTTAGGTATAGGAAGGAAAATTTTCATGTGGTGGCAGATTCACTTGGTCACATGCTTATGCTGAATGGACTGAGTTTTAGTCAGATCACTAATGAGATACTTGAATCCTCTAGAGGGAAATGTTGGCCAAATCTTGCATATCTTGCGATATAGGAAACCATTGATGAACAATATGCTTAGGCTCTTTAAGGAAAAAATTAAGGTCCATCTTAGAGTTCCCTCTAGCTATAATACCATGCGAATTGGACCTTGCTAAAAACTATCTCCTAGGTATTGTGAAACATTCCCAATACTCAAAAGAATAGGAAAGATATATTTCCATGTCCAACTTGTAGAAGATATCTACATCAATAAATGTTTCATGCGAGCCAACATAATAGAATGATGGTTGAATCTGATAAACTCATTCCTAATAGTAAGTTCATAGATCCTTCTTTGTTCAATCTTTTCCCCATGAACCTAAATGGATATACAAACTCAAGGGATATAGATAAGAAATCAACTACACAAGCAATGCTTATTAGACTCAAAAGATATTTCAAAGGATAACGCTACATGACAGTAGGAAAACGGCCTTCAAAGATGATTTTCCACATTTTCTATGCCTTCCCAAGAGTCTTCTCAATAGGAAGGATACAAGGAAACACCATGAGAGATGGCCATTTATGTAGAGTACATGAGCGTCAATGGAAGGAGTCACTAGATTCTTTCTCTTTCCCACACATGCCTTCCAATACCATTTTTTTTAGGACAAAAATGTAAACAAAGGGAAGGAAATGTTATTTGAGATAGAGGTCCAAACTTGCTCCTACTATGAGGTTGGCACACGAATGCCAAGTTTGATTCATGTGAAAATTTTCCATATGTGGTATTTGCAAGGAAAGAGAGATAATAGTTTCTGGAGAACTCATGATGAGGACGACTAACATTTGCAAGCCTCTCTCATGGACCTCTCCCATTGGGTCTATCATCTTGCTCACAAAGTGCTTTGCACACATTAAAAAGAAGGAAACCAAGGATTTTATCAATAAAACACTCACGCCAGATTACATGGAAAAACCGTCCCAACTACCATAGAGCATCAACACGAAGGTGGTTTACTTGACATTCAAGGGGCTGGTAAGTTTGAAGTGGAAAGGTATGGAGATTTCACAATTCTTAAATGTATTTTTTCTGGCAATCTAAAAGCCACTTCGGCTCTCACTTATATGGGAAGTATGAGACGCCATCTAAGTGGTACATGACTGGGAGGAACATTATGTATGACATCTCTCTAGGCATCTTTGAACCATCAATGTATTTGAAACCTATTCATCTTTGTGTTCACAAAACCTTCAATCCTCTATAAGGTCTACATGGATAAATCACCTCTTAGAAATGAAGAAAAAAAGAATCATTTTGTAGTGATGAATCTTTATGGTATAAACTGCTCCATATTTTATATGTCTCGAAAGAAAAACCTTTTACTTATGGATAGATCTATGTGTGCATACAAATTTGTGATCTACTGTTTATGTTGAGTTGTATAAGATAATAATGCATGCATGGTATACCTGAATTGCATATGTTGTGTTTTGTGTGTATCAGGTCAAGTTTCATTCTCTTTCAATTATATCTATGGATATTTTGAATATGGGAAAGTAACAAAGATTAGAGGAACATTTCAAGGTCTTGGGTTATGAACAAACCTAAAAATGAGATTTGAACCTAAATGACTATGAATGCATACTCTTTCTTTGGTGATTTGAACCAAAATAACAATTTAAGCGTTTGAATACATAAATAATTCTCTCTGTAAGGAATACTATTAAAATATCTTCTTCCATGCACATGCATGATCAAAGATTGGCATAGATTTTCATTCACAATAAAGATCCAATCCCTAACTTCATTCCTAGTGATAATGAATCACCAATCTATGCATTTATCTCATCTAATACAAGAACTTCCAAAATACTTACAAAGAAGGCTATAACGCATTTCATTTTAGAAAGGGATCAAACTCATCAAAAGATAGCGTGGCATCAAAAAGAAACAAAGGGTGATTTTTGGCATCAAATAATGACAAAGAATAATAGTCGGCATAAAAAAAGAAACAAAAATATGAGTATTCACAAAGATTCAAAGGAAATTAGAAGTAAAAAATCACATACACTTTAAAATCATGCAATGGATTTACATTAAAAACAGGGTTTCACGTTATATATATATATATATATATATATATATATATATATATATATATATATATATATATATATATATATATATCATATGTGGAGCTTTACATGGACCATTGAGAAGTATATTCTAATCCTAGATGTGTGACAAGTTTTGTATTGATATTTCAAATCTATGCCTTCATGCACGTGCATTTAGGGTGCCCATCACATGCTGCTTAGCATGAGGATTTTTTTTTGTGAATTAAACATTAATCCATTATGAAACATGATAGAGATGTCTTACATGTGCATGATTTCTTGTACATAAATGTTTGAAGAAACATTCATAAAACAATATTAGTATATTTCGATAGTGATGTCAAAAAAACTAGGAGCACTAGGGCATTTTTCCCCTCTTTATGGGTTTCTTTCTTTGGCTTGTTATTCCTATAACCCCTTTGGATATTTATCTTTTGTACAATCACTTAGTTGTACACTCAATGTTTTGCTTTAGGCTTCTTCTTCTTCCTCATCTTGTTTGCATGCATGTGAGTTTTCCAACTTCAAGAACTCATATACTAGAGTAGGCGAGGGCTTTCTAAAAGGCTTTGTTGACACCCTTCCAGCCATTTTCTCAAAATTGCATAGAGTTTGAGGAGCATACGTGCTTATTAAGACTTCAAATCAACTTTATTGTAGAGGTAAAAAAAAGTATTTGAGTTTGTCTTGGGCTTTCATTCACTATCATATTCATTCTGCATGCATTTTTGTCCTTTTATTCCAAACATATATACATTTTATGATTATTTAGAACGCGTCTCAAAGCATGGTATAGGTCTATTGGAGCTCCATTCAGTATTTATGTTGAACTTCTAAAGTAACATTCATTTTTCTACATCAAGGTATAGTTAGAGGTTGTGGCAAAAATAAATGACATATTTCATATGGCTGCTTTTGAGAATAAGTTGGATGGCTCTAACTAAGCGTTCTGGTCATGTTACATGATGCACCATGCATTGGTAGAAAATAGCTTATGGAATATTGTGCAAGGTGTTCAGATATGTCCTCCTCGCTTGTAAATATTTTGATAGTACATGATGGAAGTGGTATTGAAGATAATGATCTTCATGTTCATAGTCCTAGAAGGGTAGGTTTGAATATCTACCTAAAGTGAAACTTTTTTAAGATGCCAGAGATGAATAGGCACATACATTGTTAGCGTTTTTGGCAAATGTGCCATTATCCTCCACATTATCTCATGCAGAATAACCAAACATGCATGGGATACTCTTTCCACACTATACCAAGCAAGAAATGAGCTCATGTGATTACCTTTAAAATAATTGGACATTAAAAATCTGAATGAAGGAGATCCAATGGGGAATTTTCTTAAACAGATTGAGGTTTTGAAAAAGCATATGATTTTTATAGATGAAATCTTGCCATATAGTTTACTTGTGTAGATTGCTCTTAAGTACTCTATATTCTTATCAAATTTTTTCTTTTACTCTATGTTTTAAGATGAAATAAAATAAAAATGTCTCAAGTTTTGAGGATTTTATCTCTATTTTTTTATGAAAGTAGCTAAATCTAGACAAAATAGGTCAATTATGTTTGTTGCAGATCAAGATTTCTTAGCTGGTTAGAAGGGCAAAGGTAAATCGAGCTCATCTACTAGTGAGTAGGAATCTCCTAATGATACACAATCAAAGGTGATAGGTAAAGATGAAAACGAAAAAGAAAAGAAACGATAGCTTTTGAGGGTAATCAAAATGATCATGTAATTAATTGTTGTCCTAAACTAGCTGTGAAGATGAAAATAAGAAAGAGGTTGGAATGGTTGCTGTAGATGCCTCTATTCCTAAAACTGTATTTGGTAATCGTTTTTAGAATGAAGAATGGACATTTGCGGATCAATGTAGTCATGATCCATCTTCTCATGAAAAGTGAATGTCTACAATGGCCTTAGATGTTTCATATTTTGACATTAGTGCAACCAAACATATTACCTTGCAAACAATTCCTTCACTTAACTTGAGCTTGTGCATGAAAAAAAATGCTATCTAAGAACTCCTCTTATCTTATCATGGGAGTTGTGAAGATTATTTTTACTACACAAAAATCTCCACACATTCACTTAGTACTAAAATTGGTTGCTAATAGATGAATAGCTCATGATCTCTATGATGGTGATGAGATCATTTATTGACACTCAAGGTCAAGCACAGAAGGAGCATGTAGGGAGCTCCAAGAAGCACATATTAAATTTTTAGAAGAAATCCCTGTAAAAATAGTGATTTATCACTAAAAACCATTGTAAATACCATTTTTCATTTTTGCAACTCCATTTGGTTCAAGATGAGGAGTCCCTGAGCTTGAGGAGTATTAGAAATATCATCCTACCAATTTTCATAATTTTTAGACTCCGTTTGAGCCCCCAAATTAGCCTTGGAACTTATTTTTTAATTAGGCCAGACACTAGGTCTGGACAGGGCCAAAATCTAAAAAACTATAAAAAAGGTTGGAGAGCTCATTTTTGAGGTTATCTTGTTGTAGATTTGAGCTTTGTAAGAGAGTTCTTTTGGTAATCAAAGTCCTTCCATTGTTCCATTTTTTGCTTTTACCTTGTGCACGTGTGTGTGTGTATGTGTGTGCATGTTTGTGTGCTTTCAGTCATGCACTTGTGCCATCACTTGCTCACAGACTTCATACCGATCCTCATGTCTCTACGGATTAACATTTATGAGGTGGATCTCCTCACGTTGGTACTTGCCATTGTGCTAGAGTGACACCAAATTTGGCACCATTGCCAGGGAGAGAGCTTGGAGGACGAGCGTGTGATGGTAAGACATAGAGTAGCGACGTTGGAAGGTAAAAAAATCATCATTTTCTATTCAGTTTGTGATTTTTTCTCCATCTTCATCTTCATGATCATCATAATCTTCTCCCACCTTCATCTTCTCAGATTTTTCACTTTCTTTAGTGTACATTTACCTCATTTTTCACTTGTGGTTGTGCTCAAGAAGCTTAGAGGGAGTGCAGAACTGAATCACTGAAGAAAAACTCTTGAAACACTCTCAAAACACCAAAAATCTGAATGACCATTCCCGCGGTGTGATACCACCTCTGCCAAGTATTGCGAGTGCAATATCATGGGTTTGGAGGGAGATTTTGCATCTGCAGACACATAACAGTAACAAGGAGGACATAAGGTACACATAGTTGCAAAATTTTCTAAATTTGGACTCCTGAAAATCCACGTGTTGTACCGTTTGAGTTCAAGTATTGCGATACTTGAATTTTCGTGTGTCATGATATTTGGTAGACATCGTGTATTGCCGATATCTTTCACTCCCCGATTGTCGGGATATCTAAGAGTCGTTGACCACCAAGTGTCACGACACCCAAGTGTCGTGCTCAAGGCCAAGTGTCACGATATCCAAGTGTCGCATATCGTCGATACTTAGGTGTCGTGTGCAGTGTTGGTCGTCTATCATGGTACCTCTCAAGTATCCTGTATCATGGCAAGACAAGTATCATGTATCGTTTGGTCCCAAGTATCGTCGATACTTCCTAAGTATCGTGTATCACCTGTTTTGAAGCAATCCTAGAGAGCTCATATTTCCCTCTTTTAACCCCCAAAACCCTGAACTAGCATAACTTTCTCATATGAAATCCATTTGTTGTGAATTTTGGTTCATTGGAAAGCTACTGGGGAGTAAAACTAATATGTGGATTATTAGATATAGTATTTCGAAGTTGACCTCAAGTGGGACTAGGAAACCAAAGGGACACCAAAGGATTTTGAGCAATCGGCAAAGGGAAAATTGGAACTAGAAGACAAAGCTTATGAACTTGAGGTCTGGTAGACACTTAGGCAAGGATAGGAAAAGCATTAGATCATCTCAGGCTAGTGTCAACCATACAACTAAGTCTTGGGCACAACAACTAAGTGCTCATCCCTACGTGCTAAGGTCCGACACAAGTGACTCAGAAATGTCCTTCGACATGGAGAGACCCACACGTAGCTTAGGTACTTCCTATTTACAGACACCAGAAGGTCCCTGTAAGACACAATTGGAATATATCAGGACAAACCAATTAAGTTCTCACATCAATGAGGATGGCATGAGGTGATAAGTGGTCCAACTCAAAAATCCAGATCAACCCTTTGGACTGGAATGCCTAATGGTTAAGTTCGAAGAGGGTTCATACATTGATAAGGAAGGAACGGTGTATTTGGTTATTATCCTACCAGATAGGACAAATTAGTTTCAAA
This sequence comes from Ceratopteris richardii, assembly GCA_020310875.1. Taxonomy (NCBI): domain Eukaryota; kingdom Viridiplantae; phylum Streptophyta; class Polypodiopsida; order Polypodiales; family Pteridaceae; genus Ceratopteris; species Ceratopteris richardii. The sequence goes on along the minus strand of CM035442.1, from coordinate 46,145,402 downwards.
ACATCATTCCTAAGAACAAGCTAGGAGACCTGGAGCAAGGAGAACTAGGACGAGAACCCAAGACTGTTGGTGCAGGGCAATCAACAATTGAAGTTTTAATGAAAGTTTGGAAGTCAAGGACTGAAGAAAAGCTCAAGTTATGAAGCATGGAGGAAGTGCATATTCAAAAGTTGAAAGAGATGTACACATATGTACATTAGTTTAGAGATAGTTCACTTATACTTTTGTATAGTCATGATATTGTAAATATTCTCCTATATATACAAGGAAAAAAGTTGGGACAAATATGAGAAAGCATGAGAATAGAGTAATCAGTAGTTGTATGAGTCATTAGACATCTTAGAAGTGAGTTGAGTCTCTCTCATCACTCAGTTGTAAATTCCTTCAGAAATGGAAGAAACATTGCACCCGATGTTTCTGTGCATTCTCCTTTTGTGCTTGATCATTTTGAGAATCCTTTTGTAGATGTCTAATTCCATAGTTAATGATTCTATGGTTAAAGTTTGAGAGCCTAATTGCAAACAGGCTCTGAGAATTATGAGTAGGAACATTCATATGTGAAGAAGTGTTCACTCGTTCCTGAAACAGGCGCAAAATTTGATGTTAATGTTTTGGTCAGTTCTCCTTCCACAGTGTAAAGTTTTGAGCAAGCATACACTCAATCTTTAAGTTGGAAGGTAAGCTACTTGTGGCTAAAAGCATTTGTATAAATGGGTTCTAGATTGAGAGAACCAAGTGTTAAAAGTTATAGGTGTCTAAATCGACTTTTCACAAGAGTAGTTTTAGACATAGGTAAGTTGTTGAGATCATTTCTCAAGATATACTGAATCTTTTGGAGTGATTCAACTTGGAGAAGCTGCGGAAACTGTAGAAGACACCTTGTGCAAAGTTTCATAAAAAACGTTACACAATTGATAAGTTAATGTGAGAGATATGTGCAGCAGACTTTCTGTGTAGTCATCTTCTTCCAAGATTTTTCGAAATCTTTATAATTGATCATTGATCCTCTAAATTTGGTGAAGGTTTGAGTTATTCTTGTTAAAGAGGTGCTCTAATTCCAAGAGTAACTTGTTCTTTTGGAGATTAACACTCTCCATCAGTGGTATCAGAGCAGGAAGCATCAGAATTGAAGGAAGTAGGACCCCGACTGCTGCAGACATAAAGAATTCAACAATTAAAGATTCAGAAGGTGAAAGCTTGAGGGCAAAGCTTGAGAAGGAGGTCATACGACATCAAGGAAGAAAAAAGGAACATTATTCAAAGTAAAGGTACATCTATTACTCATAAAGGTTGAAGAATTCAATATACAGGTGAAGAAAGGATGGGAGATTCTCTTCAAATAGAGAAGTTGGATAGAGAGAACTATCCAGCATGGTCAATGAGGATGGAAGCACATCTTATGAGCAAAGACTTGATAAGTTACATCACAGGTGAAGAAGAAAAGCCTAAGTTCAGAGATCCTAGTATTCCAACTAGGGAGGAATTATCAGATTTGAAGAATGCTCAAGCTAGGAGCATTATCTATATGGCAGTCAATGGCTACTTGCTACCTCACATTAGAGGTCTTGAAAGTGCAAGTGATATATGGAATGCTATGGAAGAGCATTTCCAAAGCACTACAAAGTCAAGGAAGGCATCCTTATGGGCAGAATTTACCACTTTCAAGAAGAAGGCTTCTCAATCCATCTCAGAATATGTAACAAGGATGAAGGACATTGCACATGCATTAGGAGCAGTTGATGAAGACATAGAGGAGGATAAATTGGTAAGGCAAATCCTCACAGGTTTGAGAGGTGATGACAAATGGAAGCCATTCATTTTGTCTATTGAATTATCACTTGATAATTTTACTCCTGACTTAAATCAGTTGCTAGGCCATATGTTAACCTTTGAGCAGGATGTCAAAGGTGAAGGTGACAAGAGTACAGGTCATGCAATGTATTCAAAGGGTAAGAAGAAAAATAGCAAAGGGAAGCAACAAACAAAGGAAGATGAAGGCACAACTAGTCAAGCCAACTTCCTAAGAGGAAGAGGAGGTGGCAAAGGTAGAGGAAGAGGCAGGAGTAATAAAGATGGAGTCAAGGCTTGCTGGATTTGTGGTAAGACAAATCACTTAGCTAATGATTGTTGGCATAATACTCAGAGTAATGGTGGATATAATTAGAATTTTAATTCAAGAGGAAGAGATGGTAGAAATCAAAGAGGTAATTTGAGAGGTAGAGGTAGTAGAGGTTACTTTGGAAGAAATGCAAGTAGAGGATTCCAAAGTCAACAATACAACAATACCTACTACAATTATGCTTCAGATCAGAAGCAGGATTCAACATTGATAATGAATGCAACTTGTGAAAGGCAAAGTAAAGATCAAAGAGTCTTCTACATTGACTCAGGGTGTAGCAATCACCTGAGTGGCAATATAGTTTTGATGACTGATTTGGAAAATAAAGTAACAAATCATGTTCAAACAGGTGACAATGCAAAGCACAATGTGAAGTCAATTGGATCAGTGAAGGCCAAGGATGGTAGCACTCTCTTAAGTAAGGTCTTGTATGTTCCTACAATTCCTAAGAATCTGATAAGTGTAGGACAAATTGTTGAAAAAGGTTATGAAGTTAGATTCACTAATGAAGGAGTGTTCGTGGAAGACCCTAGCAATGGGTATAAACAGATTGTTTCAGGAAAAAAAGAAGGAAGATTGTTCACATTGAAGATTCAAGGTAATGTTGGTCATGCCTTGTTCACCTATGGAGGACATAAGATCTCTGAGTTAGATCTTTGGCACAAGAGGCTCGGACATTTCAATGAAAGAGGTATCAAAGATATGATTAATAATGGTTCAGTGCTTGGATTGCCTAATGTTGCAGGTCAACATATGACATATAGATGTGAGGCATGTCAATTAGGTAAGGCTCATACGCAATCTTATTCCAAGCATGGTTTTATGTATTCAGAAAAGCTTGAATTGGTACACACAGATGTGTGGGGGCCATCAAAGGATTTCAATATCAATGGTTCAAGGTATTATGTGATTTATGTTGATGATGCTACCATATGGATAACTATTTATGTGATCAAAGATAAGTCAGAGGTATTCAATACATTCAAACATTATCATGTGTATGTAGAGAGAATTACAGGTCATAAGTTGAAGAGACTAAGGTAAGATGGAGGGGGAGAGTATTTCTCTAATGAGTTCAGTGATTACTTGTGGAATGCAGGTATAAAAAGAGAAATTACTTTCAGGTACTCTCCTCAACAAAATGGTGTATTAGAAAGAAGAAATAGAACTCTTGTTGAGTTTGCAAGGTCAATGATCAAGGAGACAAATTGCCCTAATTATTTGTGGGTTGAGGCTGTAAACACAGCTACTTATTTGGTTAATAGGTTACCATGTAAAGCTTTGCAGGGTATGACACCATATGAGGCATGGTGGGGTAGGAGACCTACTCTAGATCATTGCAAAGTATTTGGGTGTTTGGCATATGCATATGTGCCATCACAATTAAGGCACAAATTGGAACCTAAAGCTGAAAAGTATGTATTTATTGGTTATGATGACAAGCAGATGGGATTTAGGTTGTGGAGTCCATCCACAAAACAATTCCTTGTATCAAAGGATGTTACATTTGATGAGCAAGGTACTTGGTATGCAGGTACAATCAATATTAATGCAGGTGATGAAGAAGTTGTGAGTCAAAAGAAAGGTAAATCAAAGGTTCAGATATTTGATGAAGAGGAGAACAATGAAGTGCAGGATGAAGTTGAAGAAATGCCAAGATTTGATCCTGAGGGTGATGAACCAGAAACCTCAAGGAGTGGAGAACTCATAAGGTCATCAAGACACAAGTGGAAACCTACAAGGTATAGCTATGACACTTCTTTTTTGGCTACCAAAGATTATGCTTATATGATAAAGACAGATGAAGACCCTTCTACATATGAAGAGACAAAAGGTAAGGAAAATTGGGAGAAAGCTATGCAGGAAGAGTATGATGCATTGATAGAAAATCAGGCATGGGAGTTGGTTCCTAAGCCAAATAGCTAGAAGATCATTGGATGCAAATGGGTCTACAAGACAAAGAGATTTGCAGATGGAAGTGAAAGGATTTGCTCAGACATATGGTATTGATTATGATGAAACATATAGTCCTGTGGCAAAGATGACAACCATCAGGACACTCATAGCCATTGCTGCATGTAAAGGTTGGAAATTATGTCAATTAGATGTGAAGAATGCTTTTTTAAATGGTTATATTTCAGATGATGTTTTCATGGAGCAACCACAAGGATTCAGAGATGGAAGGTATCCAGATCATGTGTGCAAGCTCAAGAGAGCTTTGTATAGTTTTGAAGCAGGCCCAAAGGGCATGGAATTATAGACTTGTGAAGTTTTTGAAGGAACTTGGATTTCAAGTATCTAGAGCAGATAGTAGCTTGCTTGTTAAAGCAAGTGATGATGGATTCATTTACATGTTCATATATATTGATGATATAATTCTTATAGGTACACATGAGAAAGGCATTCAAAGCCTAAAGAAGCAAATGGAGAAAGAATTCAAGATCAGTGATTTGGGAGACGTCATATTTCTTGGGCATGGAGATTTCATACACTCAACATGGAGTGTATGTGACTCAAGAAAGGTATTTGAGAAACTTTTTGATCAAGTTTAAGATGAATGATTGCAGGGTCGCACCTACTCCAATGGAGGGAATCATAAATTGAGCAGATATGGAGGAGAAGAGTTCAAGGATATGAAGTTATATCAAAGTTTGGTTGGTAGTTTGATTTATGCTACTTTAACTAGACCTGACTTGTCATATGCAGTTGGAGTTTTATGTCAATTAATGCATTGTCCTAGGAAAGAACATTGGATTGCAGGTCAAAGAGTGTTGAGGTACATTAAGGGTACACTCAAAGAGGGTTTGTATTATGGTTTTACATCAGATACAAACATCAAGATATATACTGATGCAGATTGGGCAGGTAATCCTGATGATAGGAGATCAACATATGGATACTTGTGTTATGTGGGAGATAAGTTAATTTCTTGGTGTTCAAAGAAGCAACACACAGTTGCTTTGTCATCTACAGAGGCTGAGTACAAAGGCATGGTTGAAGCTGCAAAGGAAGTAATATGGCTTAAAACTCTCATGAAGAGTTTTGACATCATATAGAGTACGCCTACCATTAATGGGGATAACATGAGTTCATTGTATTTAGCTGCTAATCTTGTTTTTCATGCCAGGACCAAACACATTGAGATTCAGTATCACTTTCTAAGAGAGAAGGTGATGGATAAAGAGATTGAAGTCATACATACTTCAACAAAAGATCAGATAGCTAATATGCTAACCAAAAGCTTGGATGGACCAAAGCTATAGAGATTCAAAGACATGGCAGGCATAAAGAAGATAGAGAAAACCTCAATTGATGATTGAGGGGGAGCTGTTGGTGCAGGGCAATCAACAATTGAAGTTTTAATGAAAGTTTGGAAGTCAAGGATTGAAGAAAAGTTCAAGTTATGAAGCATGGAGGAAGTGCATATTCAGAAGTTGAAACAGATGTACACATATGTACATTAGATCAGAGATAGTTCACTTATACTTTTGTATAGTCATGATATTGTTAATATTTGCCTATATATACAAGGAAAAAAGTCAGGGCAAATATGAGAAAGCATGAGAATAGAGTAATCAGTAGTTGTATGAGTCATTAGATATCTTAGAAGTGAGTTGAGTCTCTCTCATCACTCAGTTGTAAATTCCTTCAGAAATGGAAGAAAAATTGCACCCAATGTTTCTGTGCATTCTCCTTTTGTGCTTGATCATTTTGAGAATGCTTTTGTAGATGCCTAAGTCCATAGTTAATGAGTCTATGGTTAAAGTTTGAGAGCCTAATTGCAAACAGGCTCTGAGAATTATGAGTAGGAACATTCATATGTGAAGAAGTGTTCACTGGTTCTTGAAACAAGTGCAAAATTTGATGTTAATGTTTTGGTCAGTTCTCCTTCCACAGTGTAAAGTTTTGAGCAAGCATACACTCAATCTTTAAGTTGGAAGGTAAGCTATTTGTGGCTAAAAGCATTTGTATAAAGGGGTTCTAGATTGAGAGAACCAAGTGTTAAAAGTTATAGGTGTCTAAATCGACTTTTCAGAAGAGCAGTTTTAGACATAGGTAACTTGTTGAGATCATTTCTCAAGATATACTGAATCTTTTGGAGTGATTCAACTTGGAGAAGGTGCGGAAACTGTAGAAGACACCTTGTGCAAAGTTTCATCAAAACCTTTACACATTTGATAAGTTAATGTGGGAGATATTTGCAACAGACTTTCTGTGTAGTCATCTTCTTCACAGATTTTTCAAAATCTTTATAATTGATCATTGATCCTCTATATTTGGTGAAGGTTTGAGTTATTCTTGTTATAGAGGTGCTCTAATTACAAGAGTAACTTGTTCTTTTGGAGATTAACACTCTCCATCAAAGACACCCCATGGCAAATCTGTTTTGACAAGAGTGCTCACTCCACTGTGGATTCCTCAAGACAAAAAAAAGCATAGAGCTATTCTTGAAGAAGGAAATGGGGGAAGCTTTTTGGAGATTCAAGCTAGACCAATCTAGCCCAGTATTCACCCTTTATGAGTTCAAAGATCCGGAGATGCCATGAAAAGTTGTCTATATAGATAACACATGTGAGAAAATGTTCTTGGTAATAGAGCATGATAGGCATGCATACACTTGGCAAGGAGAATTAGTTTTTCATTCACCACGATCTAATATTTCTCATGGCCATCAAGGTGTAGGTTCATCCCAGGATCATTGACATATAAGACAATTTGGGTGAGGACTTAGGACTGACCAAACTCTATAAGGACTCTGATAGTTCTACTAGTCATAACTCCAAAACCTCCACTGAGATAGATGAGATAGCTGAGCAAGTTGTCAAGGAGCTAGGATTTGAAAATAGACAAGCACCAAGGATCACCTCATTGAAGCAATGCTACAATTGTGTAGGAGACCACATGGCTAATCTTTGTCCGATGATGGCTCAAGCCCAAGGAAACCCTAATGCTCTATATTGCACCATTGAGAAGAAATACAAAAATCATATGGCCCAAGATTTTCCATACAATAGGCAAGCTATCAGAAAAAATTATCAGCAACCTTACCAGTAGGGCAGGTATCAGAATCAATACCAATAGCCATATTATAGGCCGCAACAACAATATCAGGCACCATATAGGCCACAACCAGTCCTAGGAAACCAACCACGCTCGTGCCAATGTGATCCCAGTTAAGTATGCAGTGGCAGAGGAGAACCTTAATAGAGCATTGGTGCCACTAACCCCGTTGGTCTGAGAAAATGACTCTCATGCTCATAGTTCAGACTACTCCCATGAAGATAGTCCACAAGCTTATTACACAGAGTCACTAGAGCATAGTGAGGCTTATTCCTATCAATACAGGACACCACTTATGGAACAAAATTGGGAGCCAAAATACTCCAATGTCATGTATATGAATCCCAACCCCAGGCCCCAAGCGAGACAAGTAAGACCACAAGCCCCTAAAGGTCCATGTTTTAGATGTCAAGGCGACCATTTCATTTGTGAATGTCCCGATTCACTGAATCTGGGACAAGGACAAAACATCACAATACAAGGTTTCTGTCCTGAGTGCGGCAAGGAACACCTTCCAAGAGAGTGTCCTAGAAGCCCCTCTAGTGCACCCAAGGTTACACCAATTAATGTGGTAGGCTTAGTGGTGGATTCAAGTTCAAGTAGCACTAATGTGGCTTTTGTACAAGCAATTATTAGGGCATAAGCATTAAAAACAGGACAAACTACCTGAGCAATCAGAGTCAAGTGAATCAAGAGAGCCTAGTAAGAGAAAAACCAGAACATGGAAGGATACCAGGGAGAAAGCTAATCGCAAGTGAAATAAAAAGTTATCTGAACTAGAAAAAAGCCTGAAAAACACAAAAACAAAAATAGAAGACATTGCATCTCAAACCTCCTCGTAGGTCAAAACTCCATACACATCACCTCATTCTGCCCCACCACTCATCATAAATAAACCACAATCAGGGTCTGCTCTAGCAGATCCAACCCTAAGAAGACTTGGACATGATGTTCAAGGCCTACCAGGCTGGACTTCAAGAAGGACCAATAGCTGCAAACTTAGATAAGAGTTATCCTAGAGCAGATTTAGAGATTGAACGCACAAAAATGTGCATGGAAATGGTACATCTAGCTCAAGCTATGCTCGAGACCAGTGATTGAACAAACTCTATCAAGCCAGATTTGCATTTTCAGGGCTTACTAGAAAGGTTAGACCAATTGGTAAGCAAACGCCAGGTTTCTTTACCTCCACAGGCTCAACCAATTATTGAAAGAGAAAGCTCACCACCAACAAAAGCTTACGTTCCTAATTCCATAGATGAATGAACATCTCTTTCAATTCAGCAATACTCTCAAGAGTTCTTGTGGGAAATACAAGAGGAGAAATGGGCCAAGGAGAAGGATAATCCCCCTCCGATTCTTGAAATTGATGACCTTCATGATCAATTTCTCCAAGACATTCCATCTATCTATGGAGACCAACTAGAGCAACAAGAAGATGAAAGATTAGATTTTGAATCTAATTCTTTACAAGAGTTTCCACAATTCACAGGCCCATGGGAATTTGAATCTTTTCAGATTAGAGCTCCCACAATATTGGTAAGAAACAAAGAATCAGTGGTTCCAAGGAACACTGATGTCATGAAGAACACCAAGGTTCAGTGTCATCTTACCGTGGAAGAGTTGCTCAAAGTAAAACCTGAGCTATGGAATCATGTGAAGGATCAGGTTTCCAGAACTTGATTCCAATATGCCAAAAGCAGGCTCTAAGAAAAAAGTACCAAAGATACCTCTAGACAAAATAGGAGACATGAGTGAAGGTGAAGAAGGTAATACTTATCTTCCAATCACCTACCAAGGTTACACAACTAAAGCGATCGTAGATTGATGTGCTGGTGTTGCTATTGCGACCACCTCCTTGTGGAAGCAATGGGGCAAACCAACATTAAGACCAACTAGAATGAAGCTTCAGATGGCTGACGGTCATGTTGAAAGACCTCTAGGATTGCTAGAAGGGATAACTCTAACCACTTGTGGGGTAGAGTTTGAGCACACCTTTGCTATATGCGACTTTGAGAAAAATAATGTCTACGAGATGATCTTAGGAAGGCCCTTCTTATGAGAATTGCAAATAGTAGAGGATTGGGGAACCAACTCCTTGTACTTATAGCACTTAGGGGTCACCACCAAGGTCAATCTAAAGGATTATACCTTCAAAGATGTACCACCCCTACAGTAGAATCCTATCCCCAAAGCAAAAGAAGATTCTATCTCTCTGCATTCTGGAAGTTCACCTAATCCATCTTGGATGCATGAAGATACTCATTTGTGGATGTGCAAGGTTGCAAAGGAAGAGGAAAGATGCCTAAAAGTGTGAGAAGAAGGAACTTCGCAAGAAGATAGACCAGTTAAAGACCCAGCCTATACACTGATGATCTTTCCAGATGAGGAATTTGAGCCTCATGGCTAGGCCGAAATCTTAGCTACCATAGACATTGCAGTCAATGATGAACAATGGACACCTCATTGTGATGAGGAGGGTTATGATATTTCAGTGTTCATGTGTCAGCCCTTGTTGGAAGAATGTGTTCCTAGTAATGTCATATGGGTATCCCCCATCGTAGTGGTGCCCAAGAAGAATGGAAAGTTGGGAGTGTGTATTAACCTTAAAAAAGTTAATGCTGCTACAATAAGAGATAGCTATCTGCTTCCAATCACTGAACATTTATTGGAGCGTGTTGCAGGAAAGGAAGTTTATAGATTTCTTGATGGACTTTGAGGCTACAACCAAGAAGCCATTGCCATAAAAGATCAACACAAAATAGCTTTTGCCATAGAGTGGGGAATCTTTGAATTCCGTGTGATGCCATTTGGGCTCACCAATGCACCTACAACATTCTAAAGGCTCATGTGTCATGTATTCAAGGAGTTCTTGCAAAAGAGCTTAGAAGTATATGTGGATGATTTATGTGCTCATTCCCAAGAAAGAAGATAACACATCCTTGAGCTCAGACAAATCTTCAATAAGTGTAGAGAATATCGAGTGTGTCTGAACCCAAAGAAGTGTGTGTTCATGGTATGACAAGGTAAGATCTTAGGTCACATTGTTTCTAAGAACGGAATATCAACAGATGAGGATAAAGTAAGAGCCATAGCGGATTTCCCAATACGAAGGAATGTTAAAGAGGTACAAGCCCTTATGGGCCATTGTGGATATTATCGAAGGTTTATCCACATGTATGCACGCATAGCTAAGCCTCTTTATGTCTTGCTGACAAATTTCGAGTGGAATGACGAATGTAGACATTCCTTCAACGAGCTGAAGAGACATTTGTGCACAGCACCAATACTTACCACTCCTGATTGGACTCAGCCATTCCATGTCCATGTAGATGCCTCAAATCATGCAATAGGATGTGTGCTAGCACAACCCACAGGTGAACGAAATTTAGATTTGCCTATAGTGTATGCTAGTAGACCGCTAAATGCGACTTAATGAAACTATACAACAACCGAGAGAGAACGTTTAGGCATGGTATATGCTATGAAGAATTTTAGACACTATCTGTTAGCCAACAAGTTTTTCAATGATCATCAAGCTTTATTATATTTGATCAATAAAACTTGCAATAGAGGGTGCTTAGTAGGATGGTTTTTCTTACTAATGGAATACGATTTTGAAGTGGTTGTTAGGAAAGGTAGGACCCACCTCAGGGCAGATCACCTGTCTCGCATAACCTCAGGAGAGTCACTACAAGGAGTTTTTGATGAACTACCTGACGCTTATCTGTTCAATTTAGAAGTTGTTTCGACCTGCAAATAAGAATGTAAAAACAAACAAAGACGTAATTGTAAAATAGCAAAAATATCAAATATTGGAAGGAAACATGTACAAACAAGGTATAGAGGGTGTATTAGCTTGTTGTGTTGTGGATGATGAACATAGCAATCAGTTGCAACAAGCCCATGAAGCATTGCTAGGAAATCACTGCTCTAAACGATGAGCATTGCAAAATCTAAAATGCTTAGGAGTGTATTGGCCTCACATAGACAAAGAAATTCATGAGTGGATTAAGAATTGTCCAGTGTGCAAAACGAGCCCCCCAGTGGAGCATGCCACCCTTTATCACGTGCCAATAATTCCTAACTGGAGTGCTCTATTGGTAGAACTCATGAGATCGGGAACATTACCCAATGAGGCTAGTCTAGCAAGAAAACGGAGGATGGAGCAAGAGGCTCCAAAACACTAAACGACAATCACCATATCAAATAGACAAAGAACATTCAAGATGAAAGAAGTTTTGGGCATGAAGCAGATATGGGTACCAAAAGGAAAGCAACCACCAGCATTGCCAACACAATTCCCACTCAGGCAAGCCAACCATGTGAAAAGAAGCACCAAGCAACTAGGACAAGCTCAACCACAAGTTCTCCAACAAATTTGGGTGCCTAAGAAATTAGTTGCAGTGCAACAAGGGAAATTGCACATGTGGGTTCCCAAAGGACTCTTACATGCACAAAGGCCTATGCTCTCCACCATGCAAAAGGTCTCAAAAAGGAAGCCAAAGAGAGAAAAGGGTAAGAACCAAGCACAGAGATCAAAAGAAGATCAACTCAATCCTTTGGCAATGGTAGGAAGACATGCAAAAGAGTATAGGTTTGGAAGCCAAAAGTACCAATAGCTTCCATAGAACCAAAGAGCCAACCACACTAGATACCAAATTTCAAAAACCATTGAATGATGGAGAGGCCAGAGGTGATCTCTACAAGACCAAATACTATTCTCAAATAGATCGGTAAAGGGAGGAATGGTCAGTTGTCATTTCACCATCAACTAACCACATCTGTTCAAGATCCACTGGCTACCTCCAACAAAGACTGCATCAACATCCACGAGCAACATAGAACGCCTCGACGTGCAACAACCATGTGCCTTTCGCATAACCTTGTCTTTTGCAGCATTCAAGTCATGCATTTCCAGAGTATGCATTAATATAGGGCCACATTACATGGCCGTGCATAGACACAATTGAGAATCCCAGGCACATGAGATACACTTGCTAAATGTGAAATATTTTATTGATGCTAACACCTTTCTTCTTGTCTTGTGGCATTCTAAAAAAAAAAGAGAGACAGGACAGGATTGTGCACTTGAAGAATCTCTGATGCGAACCATCAACACGGACATCCATCAACAAGAAAGACAAGCCATTTGTCAATCATCACGATGGGCATACAACACGAAGAGTGAAGATTGATGGACCTTTCACCATGGTAAGAATTGCCTACTTCGGCAACACCACAACCATGATAGATTAGGAAACCTCTTCGTCAGCATACCCTTGAGCACTTGGTCCCAATTCTTGCACCATACGTCTTCCAATGCATTCCCCAAGTATGCATACATAGGGCGACATTACAAGGCCGTGCACAAGGCACATTTTGAACTTATCCATCAATCATTATGGGTCAAAAGTACTTGGCATCCTATTATGAAACTCATGTTCAAAGCTCCAAAGGACATATCTATATTGACAACCTCTTTTGAGCAACAAGAAATCTTTAAAAGCACAACAATACACCATCCAGCTCATGTCCAAGGAAGAAGTACTTAGAAGGGGACCAACTCTTGCATAGGCTAGATGTGGAAAACTGAAGAACTAGACCAAGTTACATTTGGAAAATGGACTACCCCTCTTGATACATGAAGGACACTACCTCTCAGAGTACTACATAAAACAACCACTCCAACAAGGGTCTGTCAAGGATGACAAACTCGAGGGGGGGGGGAGTGTTGACACTCAAGGTCAAGCACAAGCATGGAAGCGCATCTAGGAAGTGGAAACACAAGAAGGAGGAGCATGTAGGGAGCTCCAAGAAGAACATGTCAAATTTTCAAAAGAAATCCCTATAAAAATAGTGATTTTTATCACTAAAAACCATTGTAAATACCATTTTTCATTTCTGCAACTCCATTTTGTTCAAGCCGAGGAGTTCTCAAGCTTGAGGAGTATTAGAACTATCATCCTACCAATTTTCATAATTTTTAGACTCCGTTTGAGCCCGCAAATAAGCCCTGGAACCTATTTTTTAACTAGGCCGGACACTAGGTCTAGATAGAGCCAAAACCACTCAAAAAAACTATATAAAAGGCTAGAGAGCTCATTTTTGAGGTTAGCTTGTTGTAGATTTGAGCTTTATAAGAGAGTTCTTTTGGTAATGGAAGTCCTTCCATTGTTCCATTTTTTGCTCTTACCTTTTGCCCGTGTGTGTATGTGTGTGCATGTTTGTAGTCTTTCACTCACGCAATAAAAGTTTAACATGCACCTTCTAGTAATCTAAGTTTTCCTACTTTACTTTGACGCAAAAAATTCAAAATAGTATCCTCTTTACCGAAAATTGAGGGACCTTACAATCAGGTTTTTTAGAGCTTTTTATTTGTAACATTTAGTAATCTTCATCTCCTAGAGATTAGACAGTAAGACCAAAAAAAAATTGTAGGTTTTTAACAGTGATGCCTATGCTCCCATACAAACATCTTTCTTTGGGAATTAGCTTTAATTCATGAATTGGATAGATGATTTATTTAAGCATGCATGGGTTTATCCATTGAAATAAAATCCAAAGTTTTTATGTGCTTCAAAAAGTTCTTAATTCTTTTGTGTCTTAGCATGAGATAAAAAATTAGTCTAAAATTCCATATAAACCTCGATGGAATGGAGTTGCAGAGATAAAAAATAGATCTTTCATGGAAATGGAAAGGTGTATGGTTAGAATTCAAGCTCTACCACATAGCTTCTAGCTGAGATTGTTGTGTGTAGCATATCTACTTAATAATTGTCCAACTTAAGCTTTGCAATCTATCACCCCTTGTGAGGCTTGGCATGGTGGAAAGTCATTTGTTGCACATCCACGTATTTTTTATTGTTTGGAATATGTTGAAGTGCCTATGAAACACTACATATAATTTGATGATAAGGCTATGAGATGTATTTCTGTTGGGTACAACTAGGAAAGTAAGGGTTATTATCTTTGTCATCCACTCAGTAAATTGATTTCGGTCATTCAAGATAGTATTTGTGGAGGACGCAGTTCAAAACCTACTTTCACTTACAAAGGAGACATGATTTAGCTCAAAATTTGTGTATGAAACTTTGTTGCCTTTGTCCACTAGTGGAGTCATGTATCTTCTAAGCAAGAACTTTTCTCAACTTATGCAGGTTTTTTTTGAAATAAGAGTTCAGTCTTAGCCTACTCTCCCGGACTTGAATTAATTAAAAGAAAAGTACAAGTGAAGGGACTAGTGCCCAACGGATCCCCCGAATCCCACTTATGCAGGTTTTTAATGAGTATTCAAATCACTCTTTTTATGATGTTAATATACATGATGCACTTCTCAATGAGAGATCTGACCTTGAAGATTCTAACACTATACCAAACGTTTTGGTGCATACTTTGGGGTGATAGAAAGTTATATGCACCTTTTCCATGCGTACACGTTCAAGATCTCATGAGCTTCTTTTGCATCATGTTGTTAAGCAATGGATATTTCTTTTGCATCATGTTCAATGAGAATGAGCATATGTCTTTTAATGACGCACATAATTCAAGAACTTGGATGGCTTATTTGAAATGAGAATATGATGCTATTATGAATAGTCATACTTGGTCTTTATGTAATTTTCCCATCAGAAAGAAGTTTATTGGCAATAAATGTGTCTATAAGTTGAAAGGTAATTCTGATGGTAGTACTGATCGCTATATGACTAGACTTGTCGGAAAAGGTTATGCTCAAGAGAAGCACATTGATTCTAATTAGAGCTTTGCCCCTACTTATAGGATGATCTATGTACTTACACCTCATAATGGTTGGAATGTCCATCAATTTGACATAAAAAATCCATTTTTGAGCAGTGATTTGCATGAAGAAGTGCATATATTTCAGCCCCATGGTTTTGTATAAAACGGGAATAAAAACAAAGTGTGTAGGTTAAAAAAGGCATTATATGGAGTAAAGCAAGCACTATGTGCTTGCTATGAGAAGATACATGCCTCTATGAGAAGATACATGCCTAATTATGAGCGTATGATTTTGGAATAGTCCAACTAAAAGAATCTTTTATGTAAACCTTGGAAATGATGTACTTCTTACCATTGTTGTTTATGTAGATGGCATATTTTTCATTGGTCCTAATGAGATGCATATTTTGGAGTTTAATTCTAATTTACATGCCTCTTTTTAAATGCTAGATTTAAGGCATGTACACCACTATCTAGGCATTTAGTTGATGCAAGTTCATGGTGGCATCACCTTATGTCAATGTAAATGCATGAAAAATATATTTGTGGTCTTTTACACTTTATGATTGTAAACTTGTTACAGCTCCCATGGAAACAAGGTTACAATTGAGTCTTCATGAAGTTGGAAATGCATTTGGTGCTAGTCTCTACCAAAAAGTTGTTGGAAGACTCATTTTTGTTTGCATCACTTGAATCGATATTTAGTGTGCTATCACTTAGATGAGCATATATTATTCATAGCCCATGCGTTAAGCATTTGCAAGTAGTTATGTGTATCTTTCTTTGCTTATCAAATATCCCCTACCTTGTGTCTTTTTAATCATAGTGGGAAATCAATACCACGTGATTTACATATTTTTTTACTCATACTAGGTAGGTTGTTTTCAACCTCCTGTGTCACAAGTGGTCCTTGCTTTATGCTTTGTAGCTCATGCATATCTTTCTTGAACAAGAAGAAACCTACTTTGAAAACGTCTAGTTGTGAGGCTGAGTATAGGGTAGCTTTCATAGCTACTCTTGAGTGTGTGTGGATCAGATACCTTATGTATAACTTGGATGTTGGCTAGAATTCTTTCACCATGATATTTATTGATACACACATTTCATTGGTAGATGCAAGGAACGCAATGTTCCATGCTCGCATTAAGCACTATCATTATGTTAGAGAGTGACCGTCTATTAGAGAGAACATCTTGGCATATGTTTCCAAACATTGTAAAAGGTTTGAGATTACTCCATTTCGTGGATTTAAATTACTTCACATTGGTTGAAACTTCCTTATATATGAGTGTTAGCCGCTTGTTCACTAAATTAATCCCAAGAGGATTTTTTAGTATATTTTGGTACTCATGTATGTGAACACACATAATACTTTCGAGGCACTTCCTCCCTCTTCAGGAGGTTTTCTCCTTGGCTTGTATGTACAGCTATAACCCTTATTGGTTGCTTGGCCTTTGTACATCTAGTTAGTTATAGAATTATAGTTGTGCTCCAAGCTTCTTCTTCCTCCTCTTCATGTTATTTGCATGATCACCTAGTTCTCGAACCTCAAAAAAAACTATCTTAGAACATGACTAGAAATCTTGTGTAAGGTTAAATTCAATTCAAGTTGAAATTCACATTTATTAACTACTTATAGGCTTAGAAAAAAGAACGACAACATGATGCATAAGAAAGAATTGAAATTGAAGTAGAAAAACACTTTTATGTTTGGAAGATCCTTTGAACTGAACTGACTATTATGGAAGTTGTTCTAGTGGCAGAGGTTGATGGTGATTACCAAGTAGTGTGTCTCTTGGAAAAATACTCTTAATGGGAGTGTTCATAGATGGAGACTCAGGGGTGAATATCCTAGTGAAGTCCATTTACAAGGAGTTAAAGCTATTAGAATGGGTAACCAAAATGAATGGTAAGATTAGAGTATGCATGGACTATATGCATCTGAATGTACTTACGATTATTGATCCCATCCCACTTCCATTTTCACAAATGATGTTAGAAGAATTGTAGCACCAAATTTGTACAATAATTTGGATGGATTTAGTGGTTAAATAAATCCATATGGCCCCTCAAGGTAGAGATGATATTCAATTGTAATCAAGTGGGAGGTATATGCTTCAAAAATTATGACATTTGGCCTAAAGAATGCACTACCTACTTCTCAAAAAGGGTAATGCATGTTTGTGAGCCTTGTCTTAGTTCTTTCATGAAGGTATTTCTAGGTGATTTTAGTGTGTTAAGCAATTCAATTGCACAACATTTCAAATTATGCATGCAAATGTATGGATAATTTCATCTCTCCCTAAACCCTAGAATGTGCCTTTTTGGTATAGATACAAATGTTTATAGGTCATCTCATTGTTGGTGTGCTATAAAACACCATAAGAACCAAGCTAATGTAATATTAGAACACCTCTTTAATCACCAATAGCTCGGCAATACTAAAACTCAACCCTTGAGAAAAATTGAATTAATTTTGATTTCATTTCAATACGTTTCCAGTGACCTTACGGTTTCTTTCCGATGGTTTTTGGTTTCTTTTCGGTGGTTTTTTATTTCTTTCTGGTGTCTTTTTGGTGTCGAAAACTCTCAAAAATCACACATTCTAATGTCTTTCTATTGGTTTTACACCTACACTTCTCTTTACAAAAATTTTGAACACTTAATTTGATCAACTTGACATACCTTCACAATTGAACATAATTTTTGAGTACACATTCTGGTTTGCAAAGATCTTGCCTTCACACGTAGGAGAAGATGATAATTTCATAGTGAGCTATCACTCATGAAAGCTTACACTGTACATCAAGAACTAACTCTAACACAATCTAGAAAAGTTGTGCTCCAAAAAACTCATAAATGTAGCTAACATTCATACAGTTATGAACTCAGGTAGATTTCTTCACACAGAGAGAGTTGACACAATTCCTATTCCACATATATGTGTTTTCTATTAGAGAAGATGGGCACAGAATGGTATGGCCTTCTTCTGATCATAACCATAGAAGGTTCTCCTACACTGAGTAAGTGTTCATCACTATCTCTCTTAGAAAATTATCTTGACTGCCTCTCTCACATGTAGGACTTAAAAATCGAGTCCTCTACTCTCTACTACACACACACTTAGTCTATATCTACTACAGCCAATATTCTGGCACAGTCTATATCTCTCTCTTCTTGTCTATGGTGCATCTCTACACACACTCTATCTACTTCGTCGGATGAACTTATATACATAGCTAATATGTACACTCGTACAATCAAGAACTACGTAAACTTTGGGATTCTAATAGTAGAATTGTTAATCTTTGGGATTATGATAACAAAATTGATTCTCTACTTTACAATATATTACATTATGTGAATTTGTCCCTTCACATAGGCATGGGTTTCTAAATGTCTAACTTCTATAGTTCTTAGTCCTTCTTTTTCTCATTGGAATCTTCTTGTCTTCATGTCTAATTAGAGAGTGAAGCCCCAACAACTCCCGCTCAATCACTAATTAGCATCTTCTAACTTTTTCATATATCATTCTTCTCTTTAATGCCTGCCATTCCTTTGAATCTACTTGTCTTCACTCCATCCAAGATTTTTGTCAAAATATCTAATATCTGATCCATAAATACTCCTTCATTTGTAAATTTGACTTGAAATCCTTTCTCCACTATTTGACCCACACTGATCAAATTCTTAGGTATTGTGGGAACATACAAAACATTTGTTAATAAGTCAGCTCCACTCTTGCACTTCACCTTTCCGATTGAACGCACATTGTGTCTCATGTTATCATCTATTTGAATTGTATGATTAGAGGTGCTTTCTTGTAGTTCTATCATTAATTCTATATTACCTAACAAGTGATTAGAGCAACTAGAATCAATATAGAATACCTTGAGATCTTCCTTCTCTAATGTACTTATTGAGTTCACCATCAATGTTGCATGATCCTTGTTATGTGTATCATTTTCATAATTGTAGTAGGTGGTGTTGTTGGATCGTTTCTGTCCCCAATTTCTTCCTTCACCTCTACTATAGCCACCTGTTTAATTTTGCCTTCCTCTTTGAAATTGACTTTGATGTCTTCCACTATGCCTTTGCCATTGCTACTTTGGTTTTGATTTGAACCTTGTTGATTATGCCAATAATAATAAGCTAGATGATTACTCAGGCCACAAATCCAGCATGACTTCTTCTTGTTATTCTAGTTACTTCTTCCTCTTTCATTTCCTTTACCTTTACTTCTGCCATTATGTCTATCTCTTGCATAATTTGCTTGACAAGTTGATTCTTCTTCATCCTTTGCTTTGCCTTTTACTTTTCTTCTTATTCTTTGCATATATAGCAGAGGTATGTCCTTGATCTCGATCTGATTTCAAATCTTGCTCAGATGTAAGCATTACTCCAAGTAACTAATTTAAATCTCATACAAAAGGATTTAATGATAGTTTAGTTGAAAGTACAAAAGGTTTCCACCTTTCATCTGCTCTCAAACCTGTAAGCAATTGTGCAATCAACCTATGATCTTCAATGTCTTCATCAATAGATCCAAGACTATCTGCGACGTCCTTCATCTTATTAACATAATCACTAATGCTTTGACTTTGCTTTTTCTTGAAAGTTGTAATCAAACTTAAGTTAAATCCTCTTCCACTCAAAAGAATTTGGCTTGAATTGAGGCTCGAGCCTCTCTCAATGAACTTAATTTTGAGTATGTTTTGGTCATATGCTCTGAATCAGAAAGTGAATAGAGCATCAAACTTAACTTTTTAGTGAGGGAGGCTCGACTTGGTTTTGAGCCTCTATGTATTTATAGAGACTCAAACGTAAGTTTGAGACTCTATCATGATAGATTAGAGAGGCTAATCAATATAAGAGCCTCAAAATTAACTTTGAGGCTCCTCCACTGAAAAGAGTATGGGTTTGAACTTAAGTTTGAGACTCTCACAATCAACTTAAGTTTAAGTCTGTTGTCCTCATATGCTAAGAGACTAGAACTTATGTTCGAGCCTCTCCTAACCAAAAGTGAATAGAACATCCATTTTTTTGATTGAGAGAGACTCAAACCTAAGTTTGACCCTCTATGTATTTGAATGGGAGAGGCTTGAAATTATGCTAGAGCCCCTTTCATAATTGATTAGAGAGGCTATCAAGCGAAGAGGCTCGAACCTAGGTTTCATTCTCCTCTACTCAAAAGAGTAGATGCTTGAACATAAGTTCAAGCCTCTCTCAATCAACTTCATTCTAATTTGGTCATATGATAAGAGGCTCAATCTTAAGTTTGAGCTCTCAAAATCAAAAGTGAATAGAGCATCATATACATCATATATGAATACAACATTGAGCTTAAGTTTGAGCATGTTAATCATATGCTAAGAGGTTGAAAATTAAGTTTGAGCTTCTTTCAAGCCAAGCTCAATATATACTCCAAATTAAGTTCACACTCCTTTGAACTATTTGTTAGAAGGCTCAAACTTAATTTAGAGCCTTTCTTATGTAAGATTAAAGAGACTATGAAAATAAGTAGCTCAAGTTCAAGTTTAAGACTCTTTGAATCAAAGTAGAGCCTTCAAATTAAGGTCGAGCATGTTTGTATCAAATGCTAAGGGCCTCAAACGTTAGTTTGAGTATCTCATGAAGATAACAGGCTTGAGCTTACATTGGATTGTGTTTTCCTTATTTGCTAAGAGGCTTGAACTTAAGTCAAAGCCTCCATGAAAATAGATTAGAGAGGATATCAACATAAGAGTCTTGAACTTAAGTTTGAGCCTCTTCCACTCAAAGATGAATACAACATCAAACTCAAGTTCGAGCATGTTAGTAATGTGCTAATAGGCTTCAGCTTAAGCTTGAGCTTCTTTCAAGCATAGCTTATTATAGGTTCGAACTTAAATTCAAGCTTGTTGTGATGATTACCTAAAAGGCTCAAACTTAAATTTAAGACTTTATATGTTAGATTAGAGTGACTATGAAGATTAGAGGCTCCAACTTAATATCAAGTGCCTCAATGGAGCTCAAGACTTAAGTTTCAACCTATTCTCATGATATAGTAGGGGTCTTGAAGATAAGTTTGATTCTCTCATGAAGATAATAGGCTTGAAATTAAATTCGAGTGTGTCTAATATTTGTTAAGAGGGTGGAAGTTAAGCTCAAGTCTCTTTCATAATAGATTACAGAGGCTATCAACATATGAAGCTGAAATTCAAGGTGGAGCCTCTTCCATTCAAAAGAGTAGAGACTAGAACTTACATTCCAACCTCTTTAAATCAACTTAAGTATGAGTCTTTTTTTTCATATGATAAGATGCTCCAATTTACGTTTAAGCCTTTCCAAATCAAATAATAGAGCATCAAGCTTAACTTTGGTTAAGAGAGGCTCAAGTTTAAGTTTAAACATGTATGTATTTGTATGTATTTGAGTGGGAGAGGCTCAAACTTTCATGCCTCTATCATAATGGATTAGAGATTCTATCAAGATAAGAGGCTCAAAATATGTTTGAGCCTCTTGCACTCAAAAGAATAGAGGGTTGAACTTAAGTTTTAACCTCTTTCAATGAACTTAGGTTTGTGTCTGTTTTTGTCACATGCTAAGCATCTTGATATCAAAAGTGAATATAGTTTCTACTTTAACTTTTTATTAGATCAAAACATGTTTTTGTCACATGCTAAGCATCTTGATATCAAAAGTGAATATAGTTTCTACTTTAACTTTTTATTAGATCAAAACATCAGATGGGATGATTGGCAAATACAGGATGCAAAAAATTGGAAAGAGGCTTGGATTAGTTTTCTCACATTTTATGCAACCAATACAAAGGCACCAAAATTGAAGCTCAATAAGGAGAGGGCAACCTTGTTTCACACCAATGGTGCTAACAAGGTTGTGTGATAGGCCGTTGAGGCAACACACACTGCCTGTGACTCGTGCATACAAAGCATGGATGGCCCATAGCATGTCTGATGGTAGTTGTAACTCTTGGAGTCTCCGTAGTAGTCTCTCTTGGGGGACCATGTCGAAGGCTTTGCAAAAATACACAAAGGAATAGTATATTCTTTGCTTCCTTACCCTTGTGCTCTTGATCAAGCAGGAAAGCACAAAAATGTGATCAATGGTGGAGAAAGTGCAGCAGAAGCCTGCTCGACTAGGTGCTCTGATCCCCATGCCTCAGCATGTGTACTAAGCTCTGTCTCTAGTACTACCCCATAGATCTTGGCCACGATATGGCCTATCATAATAGTCTTGTAGTTCCCCGGGTCCATCATATCACCAAACTTGTGGATAGGTGAAATGGTGTGCATAGTCCATGAGTCAGGTAACCCCTCAACCAAAGAACAGTTGAATAGGTGAGCAATCTGGTTGGCAACTACATCGACTGCATATATAAAGTGCTCCCCATGTAGTCCCATGTGGTTTGGTGAGTAGCCATACTATAGCCTGTGGATGGCCTATTGTACCATGCCTGTTGTGAAGAGGGTAAATATCACTGGGTGAGGTGTGGGCAGAATTGGCATTATGGGCTATCTTCAGACATCATATAACCTCCACGCATAGGTGTGCCAAGTCTAAGGATGTGATATGGGTGTAGGTGGGTGTGGCTCACATAAGGCCATCCATGCCAGGACATAGTCCTTACTCATGGGTAGGTTAAACAACTCTATCTCTTGTCACTCCTCAAAAGCTCATTGCTTTTGGTGTGTGAGAGCCCCCATCTATCGTCATGCCTTCCTCTCCATAATGGATCCCAGGATACTCTGTGCTCTGAGGTGTTTGTATAACTGCGTGCACTCCTCATCATACCATCTATTCGAGAGTGTATGCCCCAACCATGTCGAATGTGCGATGTTGTGGGTGGTGTATGGGAAGCTGAGGGTAGCGGATGTGTCAGGGACTAAGGAGAAGCGAGCAATGAGTGTGTATAGTGGGGCAGAGGGATCAAGGGAGTAGATGCCCTCTCAGACATGAGCTATAGATGTGTGCTAGCTTGTGTCTAAAGTGGATGGTGGTATGGGCATATGGTGCTATGACGGTGGGGTGGGGTATGCATGGTGAGCCGCATATGGAGAGGGTAAGGTATGTGTGATCAACTCCAATCGGCATGGGTGGGAGGGTGAATGAAGTGATGAGATGTGTCACCTCTGAGGGTATCATAACATAGTCTACCACACTGCCTCCCTCCGGTGTCGTGGGTGAGATGCAGGTGAGGCCATGAGAGGTGGACTAGGCTCCCATCCCATTATAGATAATGAGATGGTGTGCTTCTCCCATCTGGTATAGGTGTATGCTTTATCAGGTGGGTGTGGAGGTGGCGGTTGAGGCTCTAAGTCTAGACATGTCCTCTATACTACGAAGCATCTCAGGGGTCATCAAAGTTGTAGGTATCCCATTGATGAATTTAAGTGTGGGCATTGAAGTCTCCTTCAAGGAAGACTTCACCCATCCCGGTGTACTCCATAATGGTGTCACTAAGGCAGTCATATGGGGATGGAGTGTCAGGTCCCTCTCACTCTAAGGGCTGCTCGGGGGTATGTGTGAAGCGCAAGCTGACAGGTCCGATATAGTAGACGGCGAAGTACATTGCTCTCTCTTCTACTAGATGGAGGCCTATCCACATGAAGCATGCCTCTAGGTCTCTAGCTACCACCTATACCCTATGCTGTAGAGACTATATATAGAGCACGACTACTCCTCCTCATCCTCGTGTAGTGTGCTACCGCATCTATCAATGGTGAACTCACTCCCACCTATAAACCTCAATTATCAATAAGCTCCTCCTCGGCCTCTCATGTGTCTCTATCAAGAAGATCACATCCCTACCCTCCATCACCTCCTCTAGGTGCCTTGGATGTGTCAACAAAGATCCATTGTAGTTCCAGACTACAATTCGCATCTCTTGTTGGATTATTTAATAGAATTTTATTATGATGAGAACACATATATGCAATGTATATGCGTTCAATTTCATGTTTAAAACCTATACAAGTATTCCAAGAGTATGTATGCATTTCTTACAAGTATATTTTCATCATGCATATCAATAAAGCAGCACAAAGAGTGGTCGATTGAGAAAACCCAATAAATGTAACGTAGAAGGATATGTAACTCTAAAAAATGTTTGCCTTTCAGACATCATAACATGTTTGTCTTGGAAAATAAAAAGATTAAAAGGAAGTGGGTTGCTCACAAAGGCGACGAAAAAATCATTAAACTTCTCAGGAACTCTCTTTAAAAACATTTATCTCCTGCCGAATCTTAGATATCATACCGGTTGTGGTCTGTGATAGCTTTCATACCATTATACCGCTGTTTTGTGGAAGAGTAGGCTACTGTTGAACTTCCTGTTAGAAAAAAAAAAAACTTGTGTTCTTTATATTTTTTTCAGGCTGGTAGAAGGCTTTTATCTTGTTCTTATTCAGCCCTTCTAATCGTCCTCAAGCTAGAAGCATACGAAATTCATGTGGAAGAATCTTCAACGATAGGTTTGGAAATTACATTCGTGACTGACGAGATGTGTAGCCGTGTCGTCTTCACGCTCTCACCAGGCGAACCCTCTTGCCGTAATTGACTACCTGCTGTTTGTTGCTGTATTAATTAGCCACTTGTAGCTGGCATGGAGGCATAGCTGTATGCGTTTGAGTACTCTTGAGTCGAGGTCATTTCTGAAATTAGTCTCGACACGTATTTCTGATAGGCATCAGTCAAGCATGCGTTCAGGCAGCGTAATGAATTATGTTTTGTGTTTTTTTTAATTTCTGATAATTAGAACCAACTAGATTAAGAAGAAAGATGCAAATTTCTAAATGGTCTGGCGAATTATCACTTACAAGTAATCGGCATGATAGCTTTATGTCAATAAGAAGGATGCGCTTTGAAAGGTTTGAAGGGAACTTTGTGCAGTCAACTCAAAGAGTGGTCAACTATGGCAGCCCAAACAGTGGTCTATTGAGAAGTTCTTCGAATGTGTAGATAAAAAGATGTGCGGTCAACTATGGCAATCCACAAAAGTGGTCAACTATGGCAACCCAAAAGTTGGTCTATTGAGAAGTCCTTCGACTGTGTAGATAATTGCTTTTGCTACACACCGCAACGTGTTTATTGTAGAGAACAAGCTGAAAAATAAGACTTAGTGGGTTGCCCACGAAAGAAACGAAAAGGTGATCAACTTTTTTGTAATTATCCTTATGTTTCTTTTAATTTTTTTGGGTTTTTTTAATTTAAAGCTCGTTTTTATGAAAGAACATACAGGATAGCTCAACCAGAACATATATCAGAGTAGAAATCATACCACAAAACCTAAAGATTAACAAATATCAACACAAGTTATCTCTTTGAAATTGCGTGCAGACTTTTTGTTTCCTTTTTTTTTTTTTGTTTCTTTTAAGTTCTTGCGAAGACTCCAGGTGCTTAATCACGTCTCATTTTGACGCTGAACTCAGGAACCCCATTTTGCTAATGTCAAACACACTGAAGTGGTGTTCTAACTTTAAGACCAATTCAACGCAGAAAATGTTATCCGATGAATGGATTTGTACAGGTTCGTTGACTAGATATACATTACAACATAGAATTCAAACTGGTGAAAGGCCTAAATTAAATCGAAAAGATGGAAAGAAGGAAAGAAATGCACATGACGAGAGTGACATAGATGGGAAGGAATATGTATGCTACACACACCCATACACACAAATACAGAACACACATACACACATATAAATGTGTGTGTGTGTGTGAGAGAGAGAGAGAGAGAGACTTTAATCGAACAAGTCACATGTGTAGGTATCAATATATATTGACTCTGAATTAAAAAGGATAACCCATCCAAGATAAGATAACATTGGATCAATATATATTGATCCTGAATTCAAAAGGATAACCCATCCCTTCTTGTAGTGAATTGTTTGGTTGAACGAGTGTAGAATGTATAATGCCTCTCAGTCATATTCAATAAATATTGCCTTTGTTGCCATATCATCTATCTTACCTCTCACTTGTGAAGGTACATGAACATAAGCCAGATAACCAAACACGTTGCAATGTCCTAGACTAGGTTTTCTTCAATGCCATGCATGATAAGGAGTCATACCTTGAAGTCATTTGGATGGTAGTCTATTGACAAGGTACACAACAACTAAAATAGATTCTGCCCATAAATAATGTGGCAAGTTCTAATCTTCAAGCATTGTTAAGGTTGATCCAAGCAATTTCTTCGTTCTTTGTTTTGCAATTCCATTCCATTGAGGAGAATACTTGGTAGTCACTTCCCTCCTAATACCTTTATCGGACAGGAACTCATCAAACCCCTTGGAGAGGTATTCTTCCCCTCCATCATATGGAGTTTCTTGAGTGCTCTACTTGTATCGTTCCCCACATGTGATAGGTACTTTTTGAAGCAATTAAACACTTCATTATTACTCTTGATAAAGTACAAGATAGTCTATCTACTATGGTCATCAATAAATGAGACATTATACTTTCATCAAGCCAAAGAAGGTTTTTGGAATGGCCCATATACATATGTATGTACTAAGTCCAATAAGTTATTGTTGATTTAGCCATTAGGATTAAAAGGTTTTCTTTGAGCCTTCCCAATCTAACATGCATCATGTCTGTTGATCATGTGTTGCTTTGATATATTTGGCAGCCCTAGAATACTCTGATCCCTACATATATCCTTCAATGTTCCTTCATTCACATGAGCAAGTCTTGTATGCCACACCTCAAGCTCACTTAGGGTTTGAGACCCAAAATTGAATAGAGCTATTGCTAAGCCCATAAAAGTCATATTGATCAAAGTCAACCACAATCAAAGTCAAAGGGTCAAAGTCAAAGTGATCAAAGTCAACATGTTCAAGGTCCAAGTCAACCTAGGCAAAGTCGCATTCAAAGTTCGGGTGTCAAGGTGCACAGGTAGTGCATAATTAATTATTCACAAAGGTTATATTTGCAGAAAGTTGGATGCAGGTTGCAAAGTGTCTTTTTGTAATTCCTCTAAGGTTGAAAGTGCTTTTAAAGTGTTTTGGAAGGTTCAGGTCAATCCTCTCTTAGGTGCACATTTGAAGAATTAAAAGGCAAAATGTGAAGGTATGTGAAGTGACAGCATACACAAAAGTGAAAGTATGGCCTCCCAATTAAAATTTTTGTTTTAGTCTAAAGTCACTACAGGACAAAACAAGGATTCCTTGGGTGCCCATTTTTGAAGACAATCTTGGAACATCAAAGTGAGCACCAAGATACTCTAGCAGTTAGGAGCGTATGTGAATTGAAACTCAAATCAAGGCAAGGCATTATTCTTGGCAAGACTAAGCAAGGTGAGTAGAGTCTATACTAGGAGAATAGTAAGAGACATACATGGAGTGTGGGACGCAGAGAAGTGAAGTGCAAGGTGTGCAAGAAGAGTGAATAAGAAGTGTGTAGAGAAGTACTAAGCCTTGCAACCAAAGGTCACAAGGTCCCATTGAAGCTGTGTGCACGTCGACAGGTGTACACCCCTCCCCTTATTGAAGCTTGAGTGCAAGGTGTGCACAAGTGCAAGCTCTTGGAGAAGGTGGAGGTTTGGTGCAGAGAGGTCGGCGACAACAAGAACCTTGGGTATATTATAACTTTATTGTTTGTGAACTCTTTGGGATTTCGCACAGAGAGCAGTGCCAAGTACATCATCATTGTACTTTTTCTCCTTATAATCAATCTACAGAAGCTTCCTGTGTCTGTATCTTTCTTATTATCTTTCTCCCTTCTCCTACAAACACTCAAGTCCCTTAATCCCCCAACAAAATTTGGCATGCCTGGTGGGACCACAAGGAGACTTTAGAATAGAAGAAGCAAATTGCAAAGTGTAAAAGAGTTCCAGAGTTCCGAGAGTACTGTACTGACTTAAGAGGTAATCTTTCTTCATTCCCTTAAACTAAGAGGAGTATGAACAGCTCATGACCGCAACCTAGTCTCAAAGCTTGAGGGTCCCTTGCAAAGCAACAAGAAGGAAGGTTATTCAAAGATCAACGAGTCCATTGTCATCGACATCATCCATAAAGAATATGGCAGCACAGGTAGATTTGAAAACTTTACTTTCTAGATTGAACATCAAATTTCCATCCTTCAGAGGGCTAGCACAAGAAGACCCAGATGAGCACATTAGAAGATTCTTAGCATTATGTAAAACAAGGGGTCTGATGGGAAGAGAGGATGCATTTCTGATTCATTTCCCTGCAACATTAGAAGGGATACTACACAATTGGTTTAGTTAGTTTACTAACAACCATTTTAGCACATGGGACTTGATGAAGGAAGCATTTAGGACAGAGTTCCAACAAGGGAACACAACTGAAAACAATGTTGAAGAATTAGAAAATTTTATACTAGTTCCTGGGTAGACCTTCCTAGAATTTGTTACTAGAGCTATGGCATTAATGGTGAAAGTGCCAGACCCTCCCCATGATTTTTTTATCAAGGGGTGGCTGACTAAGCCACTTGCCATATCAACACAATGTAAAATAAAGGAGTTAGTTTTATCGACAGCAACAATAGAAGAATCTATCAATACAGCTACAAGATTGGAACAAATTAGACAGTAGTATGGGGCAAGCTCTTCCAATTTGTCATATCCTGCAAAACCTGAAGACCGAGTAATTCAGCTAAGGAAAGAGCTTGAGATCTTAAAAAGGAATAAGCCCCATAAAGAGGAGGAGAGTGTTGTGACTCAGTTGAGGAGGGAAATTGAAGCATTGAAGCTACAAATGGAAGAGGAAGCCCAAGCAAAAGAGTTGGCTCAGCTTTGACAGAAGTTGCAAGAACTCAAGGGGGTGACATCAAAAGTTGGCTATGGTGTACCATGTGCAGCAAGCAGGATCATGTGGTAAGTGAATATCCATTGTTAAGTCTAACTTGCCAGCTATGCAGGAAAGCTGGTCATGAGGCCCACGAATGTCAGTCAAGAGGGATGCCTGCACAACCTTATTGGGCACAAGGAGGTGCTCAATTCTCAACCAATGTAATGACGACAGTCCCCAACCAAGGTAAAAACTATAATTAAAGACCTAGAGCTAATTATTGAAATGCGCCTAGAAGGCCAATTATCTATTTCAGGTGTGGAGAGTGTGGAAATTATCAAAGTAAATGCACCTTGCCAGAAAATGCCCCCTTGCTGGAATTGCCCAGATGCCAGGGATCATTATACAAATTGTTTCCCACAAAACAAAGCATCTACATCTGGGCCCCATCTCCTATGTACATGAAATATATATGCTAGACTCAAGAAATGAGATGCAGGAGATGGTTTAACCACACCCTAAGAGGATCATTATGAAGTAATCATTAACCATGGATTTTGGGGGCAAGTGGTTAGCCCATCGTAATCCTAATTGGTACATCATGAGTTCAATTCCCCTTGGATACGATAACTAGTATCAGAGCCCAGAAAGTAGTCTTGGGTAAGGTGGATAGATTGCACAAAGGTCATGTGAGCTAATGGCCTCTAAAAATGGTGCTTGAAAACTTTTTATCTGAAAGGTTAAGAAAAATAGCATGCATCACTTTGAGAAACTAGCCTAACAAAGATTGGAGTGTCCTTTCGATCCATAGGTCAAATTTAAATGTATAAGGTACTATTGGAATGCTCTCAAACTGAATTATTTTGATATAGCACTAGATTGAGGGTCCAAGATACTTAGTATGAGTAAAAAATAGGTTCAAGATACTAGGGTTGAGAACAAGGTCAAGGCACCAAGGTTGCAAACAAGAAGATTCAAGACACCAATGTTGAGAGGAAGAAGGTTGAAGAGATTGTGCAAGGGTGATGACATAAATTGAAGGGAAGATGATGATCTAATCATTCAAAATAATTATTTCTAGAAGAGGAACATAGTGTTAGAGTCAAGAAATGATAGGTTGGAGATGGCTGAACCATACATGAAGAGGGAGAATTAGGAAGTATGTTGGTGCAAATACCAAGCCTACACATTTGGCTAGAGTTTATGTACAATTGAAGCTCCATGGAAACTATTGCTAACTTTTATCTTTTACTATGTGTAAAAGTCATTATGACTTAAAAATAATATCTGTAATCACCACCAAACTTGTGGATTTATTAGTTGGAAAAGTCAAGACTCCACTTCAGAGAATATCTCCTGAATTGGAGGACTATTTTTTAGTGAGAGCCAATGGAGGATTCAAATTCAAATCTCACATCTATAAAAGATATCTAGAAAACTTGTGGGGTGTGTGTCTCCATATACGTTATCCTTGACCACATTGTAAGAGAGTAAGGCATCCTTCATAGCCTATACTACTCACAATCATTAGGCATTGTTTATCATGCAAATGATTTTGTGCAACATTATGTTCTAATACAGTAGATCTATACTTCTCATCTATGGTCTCTTTGTTATAGTCATTTATTATAGTCAACTTGTACTGCTCATATCTTAGTCATTCCTTCACGATTGCCAGTGTTCTATAGCTTTTTGGAATCAGCTCCAACAAATTTTGAAGATAATCCATTCACCCAGTTTTGACAAAAGCGCCTCGAAGCACTCACTGGTCAAACTCTATAGAGATCCTAAAAAATTGATGGTAATGATTCAATTGCTAAATTGATTGCTTTGTGTATAGTGCATCATTTTAAGTGATTCCACATAGAATCATTAGATTATTAAGCTAATTTGATAGATCTAAAAGGAATTTTTCTAATTCCTATTGTACTGGAACTAGTGAGCATAACAAGAGGTGTGTGAACAAAAATAGAAGGTTTTCATTAATCCTTCAACTTGGAAATAGTTTGTTTTGGTTCAATAATTTCTTACATCATTTCGAAAGTACATAGGCACTTACTTAGTGTCACTGGAAAGCTAAGAGGGCCTACAACTCAACTCTGAAAGAACAAGGTGCTGGCACAAAGCAAGATTTGGCAGTACCTACTCATTTCTTGAACTGTCCATCCATCTTTCCCAAAATTGGTATTAGAGCATAGGTAAGGTAAAATGGGAGATGGTTTTCCTTCTTTCATTGATAAATTGGATAGGAACAACTACCAAGCATGGTCCTTGAGGATGAAGACATACTTGCAAGGAAGGAGCCTCTATGGATACATCTCATGAGATGAGGAGATGCCCATATTGAGAAGCAATGGACAACCTACAAGAGAGGACTATGAAAGACTCAACACATGGTGTGCCAAGGATGCATTAGCAAGGTCTTACTTACTTAACTCAATCTCTGATTTTGTTCTTCCACATATTAGAAACTATTACATCCCAAGAGACTTGGGAAACATTGTCTTCCTACTTCTCTTCCAACACAAGGGCCAGGAAGAACCAATTGAGGATTGAGTTTACCACTCAAAGAAAGCAACCCAAGCAAGTCATCTCAAAGTATGTGACCAAAGTCAAAGATGTAGCAGATCAATTGGCAAGCATAGGACAAGAAATTGAAGAGGAGCTGATTGTAAGACAAGTAGTCAAGGTATCAAAGCTGATGACAAATGGGAGAGCTTCACAACTGCCATGGACTTGTACATGGACATGAAGATTTGAGACCTTACCACTCTCATGGGGCAACTATTTACCCATGAAGCCAATCTCAACAAGAATGGAGATTCATCAAGAGGTAATAGCTCTTTTTCCCTATACACTGATAAAAGTAAGTCCAAAGAGAAAGGGAAGAACAAGAAGATTGAGGATGAAGGAGCTACCTCCGAAGCCATGCAGGGAGAGGTAGAACCTCAAGAGGAAGGGGCAGAGGAGGTAAGCAAGGTAGGGGGAGACCTTATAACTCCTCACCATGTAATATTTGTGGATTGTCAAATCATACTACAAATGAGTGTTACGGTAACTTCAAGAATCAGAGAGGAAGAGGTTATCAAAGAGGTCGATATACACAATCAAGAGGAAGATTCAATCATCATCAAGGATACAATAACAACTACAACAACAACTATAATAGAAACTACCAAGGAGGCTACAAATCAAGGAAAGACTAGAACAACTACACAGAGGAGCAAGAGGATTCTCTTCTAATTATGAATATGACTTCAAAACCAGGTATAAATGATGACCATCTCTTCTACATTGACTCACGATGCTCAAACCATGTGGCAGGCAATGTAGCTCTTCTCTCTTGTCATTTGAAGAGCCATCATCATATGAAGAGGAAAAGACCAAGGCAGAATGGAAGGAAGCTATGGATGAGGAAATTGAAGCACTCAAGGAGAGTGATACTTGGGAGCTAGTACCAAAGAAGGAGTCTATGAAGGTAATTGGTTCTAGATGGATCTATAAGATTAAGAGGAATTCTGATGGATCAATAAGCAGGTACAAAGCTAGACTTGTGGCTAAGGGTTTTGCACAAACCCAAGGGGTTGATTAAGAAGAAATCTTCTCACCTGTGGCCAAAATGCCAACCATCAAGGTATTGGTAAGTGTGGCTGCATCAAAGAATTGGAACATGTATCAATTGGATGTAAAAAATGCATTTCTAAATGGTTGGATTTCAGAGGAGGTGTACATGTCTCAACCTCCTGCCTATGAGGACCCAAACAAGGTAACATATGTATGTAAATTGAACAAAGCTCTTTATGGATTGAAGCAGGCACCTAGGGCATGGAACCATAGGTTGACTACATACCTTCAAGATCAAGGATTCATAATAAGTAAAGCAGATACTTCTCTGTTCATTAAAAGGAGAAATTCAGAGGTGATATACCTATGTGTACATGTTGATGATATCATACTCACAGGTAATGATGCTAATGGCATCAAGAAGATTAAGAATTAGATGATGTAGGAATTCAAAATTAGTGATCTTGGATCACTAAAATGCTTTTTTGGACTTGAGTTAGTCTATACTAACTCTGGAATTTATATTACTCAAAGAAAGTACGTATAGGATATGTTGAAGAAATTTCAGTTGCAGGATGCCAAGGTAGCAAGTAATCCAATGGAGGTAAACCAAAAGTTAAGTGCTCATGGAGGTGATGTGCTTGAGAACATTGCATGTTACCAAAGCATAGTAGGAAGCTTGAACTATGCTACATTGACAAGGATTGATATTGCTTATGGAGTAAGTGTTTTAAGTCAATTTATGCACAAACCTACGGCACCTCATTTGGAAGCTGCCAAAAGGATTTTGAAGTACCTTAAGGGCACTCAAAATCAAGGGTTATATTTTCCTTATACTTCATACTTGGACATCAAGATATATTCAGCTGTAGATTTGACAGGTTGCAAAGATGATAGAAGAAGTACCTCAGGATACCTATCCTTTGCACGTGATAAACCTATATCATGATCTTCAAAGAAGCAACCTACAGTGGCTTTATCTTCTAAAGAGGTAGAGTATAGAGGATTGGCCAATGCTACTCAAGAGGCCATATGGATCAGATTACTGTACACAGATTTGGATTCGCATACTACATCTCCAATGATCTTTGAAGATACTACAAGCTCACTACATCTTGTAGAAAATCCTATTTATCATGCTAGGACCAAGCATATAGAGGTCCACTATCATCATGTGAGAGAGAAGCTATTGAGCAAAGAAATTCAGTTGGTTTATGTGTCTACTAATATGCAATGTACATACTTATTGACTAAAGCATTAGATGGTACAAAACTTTGCTGGTTTAAGTCTATGATTGGATTGCATGATATTCAAGAAGATTGAAGAGGAAGACCAAGCTAAAATGTTTGGCTTAAGGGGGAGTTGTTGGTGCAAATACCAAGCCTCACATTTGGCTAGAGTTTATGTACAATTGAAGCTCCATGGAAACCATTGCTAGGAACTTTTTATCTTTTACTATGTGTAAAAGTCATTATGACTTGAAAAGAATATTTGTAATCACCACCAAACTCATGGATGTATTAGTTGGAAAAGTCACGACTCCACTTGAGAGAATATCTCCTAAATTGGAGGACTATTTTTTAGTGAGAGCCAATGGAGGATTCAAATTCAAACTCACATCTCACATCTATAAAAGATGTCTAAAAAACTCGCGGTGTGTGTGGCTCCATATCAGAGTTATCCTTGACCACATTGTAAGAGAGTAAGGCATACTTCATAGCCTATACTACTCACAATCATTAGGCATTGTTTATGATGCTAATGATTTTGTACAACATTATGTTCTAATACAGTAGATCTGTACTTCTCATCTATGGTCTCTTTGTTATAGTCATTTATTCGAGTCAACTTGTACTACTCATATCTCAGTCATTCCTTCACCATTTTCAATGTTCTATAGCTTGTTGGAATTTGCTCCAAGCTCTCTAGATGATCACAAAGTTTGAAGATAATCAATTCAGCCAATTTGGAGAAAAGTGCATCAAAGGACGCACTGGTCAAACTCTGCAGAGATCCTAAAAAATCGTGGGTAATGATTCAATTGCTAAATTGATTGCTCTACGTATAGTGCATCATTTTAAGTGAATCCACTTAGAATCATTAGCTTATTAAGCTAATTTGATACCTCTAAAAGGAATTTGTCTAATTCCTACTGTAGTGGAAGCACTGAGCATAACAAGCAATAGGTGTGTGAGCAAAAATAGAAGGTTTTCATTAATCGTACAACTTGGAAATAGTCTGTTTTGGTTCAATTAGTTCTTACATCATTTAAAAAGTACATAGGCACTTACTTAGTGTCATTGGAAAGCTAAGAGGGCCTACAACACAACTCCTAAAGAACAAGGGGCTGGTACAAAGCAGGATTTGGCAGTACCTACTCATTTCTTGGAGTGTCCATCCATCTTTCCCAACAAAGTAATCCTCAATCATGGATTTTGGGGTAAGTGGTTATCCCATTATACTCTTAGATGGTAGGTCATCAAATCCATTGGCTTAGTTCCAATGGGAGTTTTTAGCTAGATTTAAAGACCAACTTGATACCAAAAAGCATGGCTTTCAGATCATTTTATGTAGTTATAATACTCTCATCTTTTTGTTGCTACTACCTAAAAGACATAGGAGCATCATGAGGGACATTTTGTGCTAGAGACTTTAAATTTTTCTAGTTCTTTTAGATGGATTTAGATTATTATTGGGATTGAGAGAGGTCTTCTTTGTTGATTTTAGGATGGAGAAAGGTTTTGGAAAACATTCTTAGAAATCGTTAGTTTGTTTCATTACTTTTAGAATAGAATAGCAAATTAGTACTTTGCTAAGTAATGACCTATATTTTCATTTAAAAACTTATAAGGTCAATATTCTTTCTAAAGTT
The DNA here is from genome assembly GCA_020310875.1 of Ceratopteris richardii. Lineage (NCBI taxonomy): Eukaryota > Viridiplantae > Streptophyta > Polypodiopsida > Polypodiales > Pteridaceae > Ceratopteris > Ceratopteris richardii. The sequence continues at coordinate 46,110,288 of CM035442.1, read as the reverse complement.
TTATCAATCAAGAATCTAGAAGAGACTATGTCTTCCATTGCTAAGAACGAGCTTGAGTGGGCATACAATGAGGAGGGATCACCTCTTAATGCAAAAGTTTTGAGAAAGGAGGAGACTCTTAGGATGATCCTTGATGTCATAAAAAGCTTGAAGTTCTTGTTACCAGCGGGTGTGAACGACCACTTTCCTTGTAACAAACTTATTATTTCAATGTAATAGGAATGGAGTTTACAAAGATTCTAAGAGTTTCCAAAATTGTTAATTTTGGTAATTTTGTATTCTGGAACTTCGGAACGGTGTGAAGCACTTACGAAGAAGTGCGGTGTTGGATCTTACGGGCAGATTCTCGAAGTAGCGAATACGAAGTGTGTAGATATGCAGATACAGAACTGATGAATTCTGTAATTTTCGAAGCTACGATTGTAAAGATGATAATGTGATGTAATCGCACTCATACTTTGTAACCAAGAATCTATTTACTGTTGTGGAAGCTACAACTCTATGTACACTATGTGGTATGAAATATCTCTGTTTATAACAAATATGTATGTAAGTGGTAAGGAACAAAAATGCATGTTTATGAGCATTGTATATTCGTAAATCCCTATTCCCAAACCTATTAATTGGAATACTTCTAGACTGTGTGTAAAGAGTATGCCAAACATTATGGTGACCATGATGGGATGGGGTAATAGAACACAACACAAAGTGCATTGATGTCGGTACGAAGTGGCAAGGAGTACTTAAGAAAGACTTATCATCACGGTTACCTAGACAAATTCATGCAACAGACACACGCAACATTGAAGCTTGAATACATTCCTCTCGAGGATGCAATTACCATTCCTGAGGAAGTGTAGTTTTGGGTAGAAACTAGCATTCTACCCCCCAAGATTTTGAAGGATTTAGTCTTTGAGTAGAAGGACGACAAACTAACTAAACTATTGTGGCAAGGGGAATTTAGCGGGACCAACCAGTAGAACCACCTACAGGAAGATAAATACCTAGTGGACGTAGGCCAATGCGGCGGCAGCAAACCCCCACCAGAATTGCAGTTCTCTTTAATACCCTTACCTCAAACCGGTACCTTATAGATGCTTGGTGATTTGATGGCAAATAGACACCCATTACCGGTGTTAAATTATACTCATTTTTATGGGTGATTGGAGGAGGATCAAGATGTGCACGTACAGACATTTGAGAATCAGTACTTGTGTAACCATCACAACTTAAAATGACAATCAACATAAGTTCCATGCATTCCAAGCCACGTTAGTTAGTGATGCAGTAAAATGGCTTATTGAGTACCCTCCCAATTACTTTTCAATGTATGATGAGTTGAAGGCGGCATTTTTAGAGCGATTTTTGACTGCTAAGAGTGTTTCGGAGTTACATTCTTCACTTCAGTATATGATGTAGAAAGGGATGTTCCAACAGTATGCATCCGATTTTAGATCTACGATGTGGCAGTTCCCAATAGACAAATGTCCTACCAAAGAAATGTTAACATAATTCTTTGTTGACATACTTCAGCCACCCATCAAAGAAAAGATTTATATGTATACACTCCACCAATCCCGTACACTTGATCAGATTATTGACTTGACGATAAAAATGGAACGGAAGATGCAGTTTTCCTATTTGGGCTCGGAGAAGACTAATTTGGTGTTCAAGAAAGGTGCGACCCCAGAGAAGCAATTGTATTGCTTATGGTGTAGGAATGTGGGTTACATCATGGCCAATTGTGCGCTTAACCAGGTATTGTGCCCAATTTGTAATAAGACTAATCACAGTTTAGAGGAATGCCACTTTAATGCAAGAAATACCTTGGTCGCTGCTGCACAAGTGGATGTACCTTCTTGGAAAGGGAATTCGGTTGGATATAAGCCCCAAGTTTCTATTGAACAATGGCAGAATAGTCAGGAAGCTAGACTTGTAGGACCATCCCAATATCTAGATTCATAGCAATTTTTGGAGCAGCATCGTGGTTTTTGGCAAAACAGACAGGAGTTTAGTAGAGAACGGAGATTCCAACAACATGGACTAGGCAACTCGCGTAATCAAACAATTCAATGTTATTTCTTCTTACAATATGTTCATAGATGATGGGAATGCAAGGAGGACAAGGAATATGATCAGCAGAAGGAAGAAGCTAAGCTTAAGGTACTCATGGCCAATGTGGTGACCTTGGACTATCTAGAGACTTCAACATCAGTAGTCACTAGGTCTCAAAAAGAGTATGCAAGTGGATAGAAATTGGATTATTTAACACCTGTGGAGCAAAAGCAAATCCTTAAGAAGGCAGTACAGTGGGCTACGGAGTACCCACTACACTATGTTGAGTCCCCATTAATCCGAGTGGAACCTTTTAGAACGAAGCGACACAGCATAAGTGGAACAACATATGAGGGAATCATTCAAGAGACAAAGAAGGATGCGAAATTAGATACGTGTATCAGTATCTAAAATGTTTATATCTATGGATCATGCAACTACTAGGGATTTCAGAACCAGTAGGTCTGGACGGAACAGAAGCAAGGGTATACAGACCACGAACCACCAATGAATGAGGAGGATTGTGAGTTCCTTTAGGAATCACATATCAAAATATCGTTGGGGGCTTTACTGGAACGAGTGCCAGCAATTCAAAAACAGTTACCACAAGAACTACAAGAAAAATACGCACCTTTTGGAAATTCAGAACCCTCAGTTTTAATGGTAAGAAATATGTCGGACAGGGTAGTGGACTATGCAGTCCCTACGATTACAATGTAGTATAAAAATAAAGCCATTCCAAAGGTTTTGATTGATGGGGGGGGGTCTAGTATTAACATTGCATCTGCCACCACATGTAAGCAAATGGGCTGGAATACAATTGATCGAGCTTCCTTCTTTGTTCGGATGGCCGACCAATCACGGGTACAACTAGTGGTGCTGGTCAAAGACATCCCTATCCGTATTGTGGAGGTTCTATTTAATATTAAATTTTTTCTACCGAACTAAAAGGAAAAAAATCTAGATTATAACCTATTATTGGGTCGTCCGTGGTTACGAAATGATAAGGTTCGCTAGAATTGGGACAAAAAGACAATTACCTTTCGACGAGGGCATACTAAGTTTTCTGTTCCCTTAGATGACGAGCAACATTGCCTTCTCGAGCATTAACCAATATTAGCAGAGCCTCTGCATATGCTGAATGGACTTGAAGAGGATGAGGAACAATAATTTTTGGATGCAAACAAGGATTTGCTCTCTTTTGGTGTAGTTGATGTGAATTCAGCCATCAGCTCACAATGGGATAGTATGGTAGCCGTGGTGTGTACGGAATCTTTGGAATTGTAGACTGAAGATAACGATGATCCAGTGATAAAAGATCCCCTGGAGAATGGAAAGATATGAGTGGAAGAAGATTCTTTAGAAGTGGTAAATTTGGGAACCACGGAAGAGCCTAAGCCAGTCCGAATTTGTTCGGCGCTTGCTCCAGAATTTTGAATGGCCTTGATCGCCTTACTACAACAATATAAGGATGTTTTTGCTTGGACATACTCAGATATGAAAGGACTAGATCAAAAGCTTTATCATCACCAGATTCTACTTAAGCCTGATGCTACCCCAATAATGCAATAGAGGTACAGAATGAACCCTAATTGTGTGGAACAAGTCAAACATGAGTTGGAAAGACTGATAAAAGTTGGCTATATTGTTCCCATTGAAAATCCAGAGTGGGTCTCGCCCATAGTTATTGTGCTAAAGAAAAATAACAGTTACAGATCTATATCGATTATAGGAAATCAAATGCGGCTACTATATCAGATCCTTTTCCCTTACCATTTTTGGATAGTATGATGGATCAGGTTGCAGGATGGGAAATGTATTCATTTCTCGATGGGTATAGTGGATATAACTGGAAGCAGATATACCAAAAACAACATTGATCATGAATTGCGGAGTCTTCGCTTGCATAGTGATGTGGTTCGAATTATGCAATGCGCGAAGTACGTTTCAGTGGTGCATGCAACAAATATTTGCTCCCTACTTAACATCCTTCATGTGTATATTCTCAGATGATTTTTTAGTTTAGGGCCCCATGGCCGAGCACGTGAACCATTTACGGGCTTGTTTCGATTCTTATAGACAAGTGCAGTTGTCCTTGAATTCAAATAAATCTGCTTTTGTGGTTAGATGCAGAAAGTTGCTAGGCCATGTGATCTCTGCATAGGGTATTGCAGTAGACGCCGACAAGGTGAAAGTAATCCTGGAGACCCCAACGCTCTGGAATCCAAAGGAGGTTTTATGATTTTTGCGACAAGTTCATTGGCATGGTCGACATCTACGGGGATTGGCGCACATTGCCATTCCATTGAATAAATTTGCACATGTCCGACCAACAGAATTCGTGTGGACAGATGAAGCTCAAGTTGCCTTTGAAAGATTGAGGAAGATGTTAGCTACCGCACCAGTGTTGAAAGCCCCGGACTGGATGCAATAGTTTCATGTCTTTATGGATGCTTCCAATAAAGCTATTGGGAGTGTCTTGATGTAGAAAGAAGATCGCAGCTGGTTTTGCCCGGTGTATTATGCTAGCCATTGATTAATAGCTTCCAAGCAGAACTATTCCACTACCAAAAGGGAGTGCTTAGGTCTTATTTATTGAATCAAGAAGTTTCACCATTACTTATTGGGTCGAGCCTTCACTTTTCATGTAGATCATAGTGCTCTTTTATATCTGGTCAAACAACAGAATTTGGTGGGATGCCTTGCGAGGTGGGTCCTACTGTTACAAGAATTTGAATTTGACATCGTACATCACCAAGGTGCTAGTCATGCTATTGCTGATTTTTTATCATGCATTGATCATGGACAACCCCCGACGGCGTAGATGAAACTCTTCTAGATGTTAAAGTCTTTTCGATGGTCGAGGTTGAGAATTCTCCTCGGACCTACCCTACTTGGTACAAAGAAATGCTCAGTTTTGTAGACAATGGTATTATTCCATCGTATTTGAGTTTCGCAGCATGGAAAAAACTAGGACTTCGCAGTCGTAGATTTACAGTTATTATAGTCCAGTTATATCATAAAGATCCAACCGGTGTTTGGATGCGTTGTGTTCCTCCACACGAGGTGCAGGCAATCAATTTGGAGGCTCATGCAAGTGGCACTTTTGGATACTTCAGCCATTTGATTACGGTGCAAAAAATTTAGCAGTCCAGATTATGGTGGCCAACTATGTACTCTGATATGCAACAAGTAGTACGGAATTGTGATCCATGCCAACGTACTAGGGAACCCCGAGACAACCAGCATTTTCCGGCATGATACTGCATGGACAATCGCAAAAAAATTACAGAATGAAGTTTTCCCACGCTATGGCTTATCGTTGGAATTAGTCTCCAATACGGGAACACATTTTTTGAATCAGATGATTACCGAACTTACTACAGAGTATCAAATTAGTCATAAATTTATCTCACCCTATTATCCTCGAGTGAACAGATTGGCGTAAAGTACTAACAAATTTCTACTTCACATGCTCCAAAAGATGTTGCTCGATTCAACAGATCAGTGGGAGATAACGCTCCTCACTGTCCTGCATGTGGGCATACAGGACATCATACAAAGTTTCTATGGGTAGCACACATTTTAAATTGCTCTATGGACAAGAGGCCATTCTTCCCTTTGAATTTGTGGTATCCAGTCTCCGGCTTGCGGTGCAGAAGAGATTGGAGGAGTCATTCACCTACCATATGGATTAGTTGCGGCAGTTGGATGAACAGCGGTATTATAGTTTTTTATTGCTACAGGAAGTCCAGAGTAGGTAGAAGAAGTGGCATGATCAGAATCTTTGAACCAAGATTTTTCGCCCAAGCAATTTGGTACTGTACTTTCACTCCAAAATGAAGCGAAGGATGAGTAAATTGAAATTATGCTGGATTGGTCCATTATGAATTCACGAGATGGGCGGCCTAAGATCATTTTCGTTGGCGACGTTGTTAGGGGAAGTTCTTTCGACTGTCATTAATGGGTCTAAATTATGGCCCTATCAGAGTGCCAGATAGCCATTTAATATATATATATATATATATATATATATATATATATATATATATATATATATATATATATATATATATATATATATAATCATTGAATATATCATATCGTGGAATTTCAGACATCATATGCAGCATAACTACTTGACATGCAATAGTACAGGCAATCAACAAGCGGCACCGGCCACAACGTTTCAAATCTGATGATTGTTCCTTATTTTATGAGCCAAAAACAAGTGCAAATTCATGAGTTATGATTCCTTAATTGATAATCATGGCTTAGACTCGCATCTCTCTACAGAGGTAGGCAGGGCATAAAAGGCTACGTACTTTCCCGAATTCGGCTTATTTGGTGAGTTCGCGTAGAGAATGACTACAGCGAGCAGCATATCTGGGTGTTGTAACAGCAAAGCAGAAGAGAGCAGTGCAGCTATGGCGGTCTCTTTTTCAGATTGCTACTTGCTGTATATTCCAGAGAAGTTGTCACGGGAGCAGAAGGACTGGTTCGAGTGCAGGGGGCTCTTTCAGTGTGCCATGCTGGATTGGAGAAGTATTTGACCTCACCCGCAAGCGAAGGACATTGTCATGGAAATACCAAGGCGGACCAAAGGTAACGACATTAATTCACAGGAGCTTAGCATTCCCATAGGGCAGCAGGAGTATCAGTTGTCTGCTCAGTTGATTTCGAAAAGATTTAAGGTGGCGAAGGAAGGGATTAAAACAAGCATAGAGTCAACAGATGTAGCAAAGATTTATGCGTTATTGGGAAAACGCTATTCAGGCAAGTATCGATTTGCTCAACTCCCTAACAACAACCCATTAAAGCTCGGACTATTACTAATGATGATGGTCATTAACTTGCAAGCAAAACATTATGGTGTTTCCCAACAACTCTTTGCACTAATCAAGGAAGTCGCTAAGACACAGGTTAATTGGGCAGAAATCATTTTCCAGAAAATGAAGAAGGAGGTAGGAAGACTCTTTAGATGGACTCGACAAGCAGTAAATGCAATCTTGGATTCTAAAGTGGGCGTAGTTTTTACACTGCTTTTTACGGACGCACCAGCATAGCTCTGGCAACACTTTCCGTTCGAGCAGCTTCTACCTCTCCTTGAAGTCGGGTGATTTCCATCATAATCTGATCCCATTCTGTAAACCATTTATCCTTTTCCATTATCATAGAGTTATACTTATTCTGAAATTCCTCAAGCTTCACCGCACTACACCACAATCCTCTACCTTAATCGTCACATATTTCCAGTCTGACAGTTTCACTAGTGAACATCCAAGAATAAATATTATCCGTACACCAAAGTAGGGTTAACTTCACCCTTCCTTAGTTCTCCATTTATCTACAAGTCTGCATGGCTAAAAAGTATGTAGTACAGGAATCTTACTTGATGAGCCTCTAGAATGGTCCCCTTGTTCTTGTTGTTGTTTTCAACGTCTCTCCTCCTTGGCAGCTCTTTTTTCCCTTTCTTGCTCTTCTCTTCTCTAGATTTCTTCTTCCGCGTGTTACCGTTGTATTTATTCTTCCTCCTAATTTTGCGCTGTCTCTTCCTCCCTTGCTTTTCTCTCTGCTTCCTCCTTTGCTTTTCTTTCTGCTTCTTCCTTTGCTTTTCTCTTTGCTTCTTCATTTGCTTTTCTCTCTGCTTCTCTCCATTGATTTTCGCCACCTTTCATCTCTTGGACTCCTCCTCTTCATCTACCTCGGTCTCCACCTAATCATGAGAAATATTACCTATGGATTTCTGCTCTGTCGCGCATTTCTTCAAAATGTGCAGGAAGACATTAGCTAAGCATACTACGTATTCTCAAATGGTGAAGAAAACTGTAGAGTATATACCCCAATCACCCGATGTTACTATAGCTTTTTTTATATCACATTCTCTTTTGAATGGCAAATTTGGGACAAAAGATGGAGTTTCTAGACAAGGAAAACTACCAGCCCTAGAGGTTTAGGGTTACATGTTACCTAATGGGCAAAGGATTATGGTCCATAGTCAATGTAGAATAAGAAATACCTTATGCAGACCTTGAAGAAATAGCCACTACCAATGCACAAAGGAAGGAGCTCAAGTAATGGCAAGACAAGGAATAGGAGAGCAATGTTTCTCATCTCTCATGTCATCCCCAACACCATGGTTGGAGATTTATAGAAGTTTGAACAATGCCAAGGATGTATTGGATGCCTTGGAAAACCTTTATGGAACCTCCACAAGACCTAGGAAGATGCAGCTCAAGAATGAGCTCAACACCATGAAGAAAGGAAGTAGCCAGAGTGTGATTGAGTACACACTCGAAATCAAAGACGTAAGGGATCAATTAACATTAGTGGGATGCAATATTGATGATGAAAATTTAGTACAGATCACCCTAAATGGATTGAGATCAAAAGACAAGTGGAATCCCCTCATAACCATTATCCTCTATAGAGATCCACTTCAATGCTTAGAAGGCCTCATTCCTCACTTGATGGTAGAGAAGGAATCATTTGGAGACTCATCCAAAAGCAAGGATGCTCAAGGGTAGGTCGTACACTCCTCAAGGGGCAAAGGGAGAGGTGGAAGAAGAGGAAGAGGGGGAGGCTACAACAATCAAGGATACCACCAAAGCAACAAATAAGGAGAAAGCTCAAGTGACTCTACATCCCAATCAAAGGGAAGAGGTAGATGCAAAGGAAGAGGAGGTTACAACCCCCACAAAGGTATGGTTTGCTATAATTTTGGTACAAAAAATCTTATAGCTTTAGATTTCAGATATGAGGATGGTAAATACACTCAAAGAAGAAAAGGGAAGTTTGCAAATGCTTCAAAAGAGGACACAAGTAATGATCAATTGCTTGCTCTGAGACATGGCTATTCAAAGGAAGCTAATGGTGATACCAAATGTTACATAGAGTCAAAGTGCAGCAAATGACCCCCAAATTTGTAGGTTCTAAGGACCAAAGGATGTGTGGAGACAAGTGACAACATTGCACATACCATAAAGCACATTGGAGATGTGAGACATGGGAATGAAAAATCAACCAAGGTGCTTGAGAAGGTATTGCATGTTCCATCTATTACTAAGAACCTTTTTTTAGTAGGGAAAATGGTAGAGAAGGGTTTACAGGTCTTATTCATCAACAAAGGATGCTTTCTAAGGAACCCTAAATATGTAAAGAGGTTGGATTCAAGGAACAAAGGAAGGAAGAATGTTTCGTTTGGATGTATCTCCATATGCAAGCAAGGTATGCTATCTCATGATAGGTAATCAAAGGGTTGATGAGTATGACCTTTGGAGCAAAAACATACGGCATTTCAACATTCCTAAGCTCATAAATATGAGTAAGGAAGAGCTTTTAAGAGGGCTGCCTAGGTTTTAGAACAAAGAACTCTAGGAGTTTTGTGATGCTTGTCAATCAAGGAAGCTAGCTAGACAACCATTCCAAAGGAGCACACATAGGGCTGCAAATATCTTGGACAACATCCACACTCATGTATGGGGACCTTCCAAAGAGTCATCCATAGGATGCCCTAGGTATTTTGTCACATTCAATGATGATTAATATAGGAAAGAGTGGATATACATCCTTAAAGAAAAATCGGATCTGTTCTCTATGCTCAAGAGGTTCAAGCAAGAGGTTGAGAAGGAGAAAGATAATCATGTGAAAGGCCTAAAGTGTGATGGAGAGGGAGGATATTTCTCCAAAGAATTCATTTTTGTACGAAAATGTTATTAAAAATCAATCTACATGTAGATATACCCCCCAACAAAATGCGATGGTAGAAAGAAAGTACATGCACATAGTGGAGATAGCTAGGTGCTTGATTAATTAAGCACAATTGCCTCTCTTTTATTGTATTGAGGCTATTAATATATCAATTTACTTGATGAATAGGGAATCTATAAGTGGAGCACATGAATTGAATCCAAATGAGGCCTATTATGGAAAGAGAGCAAGTCTAGAGCATCTCAAGATGTTTGTATGTACATGCTATGTGCACATTCCACAAGAGATAAGAACAAAACATGAAGCTAGATTTGAAAAGTGTGTCTTCATAGGCTGTTCTAATAAGCACAAGTGTTACAAGTCTTATAACCCTCACACTAAACAGTTGTTTGTATCAAGAGATGTGGTCTTTAATGAATTGAAACCATGGTATGTAGACAATAGAAAAGAAAAGGTAATAGATGATGACTTGTATGATGTGTCACTTTGTGGTAAAGGTGATATGCACGTTGAATCAACACAAATGAGTGGGCTGAGGCTTCAACATCCAGATCAACTACCCAAGGACACATTGAAGATAGGAGAAGCCTATTAGAATCACTAACATCTAGGTACAAGTCTCTTAGTGACTCTCACGATGATCATGAAGGTAATAGTGATTCGTAGAATGAAAAAGACTATGAAGAGGTGATCACATCATAGGTAAAGCTATCAAGGCTGAGGAAGAAATTCCCTAAATGGAGTGAAGAGAGGTCCTTAAGGTTTAAGAAGCCAATACAAAGGTTAAACTATGACTCTTTCATTGCTTAGCACTATGCCTATATGATGCAGGTTGTAGGAGATAATAATCTAGAAAAGTATGAGGAAGCATCAACAAAGAAGGAATGAAAGAGAGCTATAGATGAAGCAATCAAAGAACTAAAGGAGCCAAGAGACTTGGGAACTAGCCCCAAGACCCCAAGTATGAAAGTGGTTCAGCTCAAATGGTTTTATAAGACTTATAGGAATGCAAATGATTTTGTAACTAGACACAAATCTAGGTTGGTGGCTAAAGGATTCACACAAACATTTGGAGGGACTATGAAGAGTCATTCAGCCTTGTGGCTAATAAACAACAATAAGGACTTTAATAGTTGTATGTGCCAGTAGAAGAGGGCCTATATATAAGCTTGATATAAAGAATGTATTCTTGAAGGATGTGCTAAAGGAAGAGGTATATATGACACAACCAATACGTTATGAGGATGTAGATCATCTTGATTTTGCTTTTAGATTAAAGACGGCCTTGTATCGGCTTAAGCAAGCACCAAGGGCATGGAATCAAAGGCTTGTTGAATACCTTCATAAGTCTGGGTATACACAAA